>JAJJWX010003225.1:0-105019 GCA_023529315.1 Papaver bracteatum | reverse complement strand
ATTTTGGAGGATTTTCTCGAGAACCCGAGAGTGCTCATTCATAGCAAACACAAATGTATCTGTATTTTTGTGTTTTCTAACACAAATGTATTTTATAAGATTAACAAAAGATACAAAATGATACTTCTATGATTGTGTCATGGAAAGTGAAACCACACCCAGAACCTATTTTTTGTGTTGTGACATTCATGTAAACTACTTGTAAATCACCACGAAAAGATGATATAAAATGAGTTGCATATTAATTTAAGTGGCATTCATTTCGTGTGAATTAATAGACAACAAGAACAGCGAATTACAAGAATAGCTTAGGCATAGGCGCGCCCTGGCTAGGGCACCTTAATCCGATTGTGTAGAATGCACCCAGTCAGTAAGCCCAAAGGTGGGAAGCATCTTGTGTAACATTAGATCATAAAAGTTGTGTTTGATGAAACTTAAAATGAAGCATCCTATTCCTCGAGCTAAGGAGATTGAACTTAAAGAAAAGTTCCAGCTTTGAATTGACTTAATAACACCCTGAGATATCATTGTGTTTCGAGTTTCTGTGCATATGATTTAAGGTAAGATAGTCGTACTATTTTCAATATGAAAAAGATGTAATGTGTGTAAGAATATTTCTCTAGATAGAAAATATCTTGTGGGCCCATGTAATAACTTTGGTTAATTAAGAATATTGCTAAATATTTCGGTTATCATTCTAGGGGATTAATTCCTATTAACTCTTCCTTGATGGACGGTCGAGATTGATTGCTAACTCTAACCCTAGGAAACTTGGTCCTCCTTCTACCTATAAAAGGAACTCAATAGCCGTTAGTATTGGTTCGAGAATTTTATTATTCATTACACAAAAGGGTCAAGAAGGAGAAACCAAGATATTCCATTGTATTCTATTCTACGGGTGCTTGCAGCCTTGGAGGATTTCTTGGATTCAATCAATGGCTTCATCAGGTATTTTACTTTAACACAACTATGCATATTGTGATTATCATATAGTTCAAAGATCCGACCGTTATGTATATATAAATAAAACTTATATTTGGAATCTAGAGCCTGGTTTAGAACTCTATGATTTTCTATGATGTTGTATGCAATTGTTGTGTTTATATCAATCCATAGTATGTCTGTTTGATTACTAATAATCATATTTATCACTACACCATTTTTCCAAAACATCAACTAAAATTTGCAACAGCTCTTACGCAGTTGTGATTTCGCAACTGATTTTGCAACTGCTCTAAAATTCGCAACTGTTTATAGCAGTTGCGAATTTCGTAACTGCTCAACAGCTGTTGCGAATTGCAACTGCTGATTACACCCAGCGTGCCAACCGCTTGTGTGCAATGTAACACTAGCTTCCACATGTGCGATTGGTTTAAGTGTTGGGAACATATTTACATAACTCCATGTGTCCGATAAACTAATGTTTTACTTTCTCCATCTCTTTTCATCTGTGCGACTCACATTCAGCCAAAGAAGTTCTCCATATACTCTAAAGAAGCTCTCTCTTCCTCCATTATTTCCAGATCTGAAAACTTCTCCGAAGAAAAGTTATCTCTCCCAACATTAAACAGAAGCTCTGCAAATGTGAGTCATTCAATTCTGAACCGACACACTACTTTGTTTATTGAGTTTATAGTCAGGTCAGTTTCATCTTTGCAGTTCTTATCTGCGTTTAGTTGTTCGATCATTGCATTTAGAAGTATATTTGCGAAATTTGGGTGTTTCTGTTTCCATCTAGGTATAATTTTTTATTTTTGTCTCTCTTTTGGTTTCGATTTCATAAATTTTAGGTTTAATTTAGGGTTTTATTTTGTCAAATATGCTTGTTTCCAATTTAAATTTTTTGTTTATTTTTGTGAAATATGGTTGTGTACTTAGATTTAGTTTACTGTGAGATGGTGTTTGTTGATTTTATTGATTTTATCTAAGGTTTTACTTTTCCAATTTCATTATTAGGGTTAATTATGTGAAATCTGGATGTGTATTAGAGACATTTTACTGTGAGATGTGGGTGTTTGCTAATTTTATTTCAGTTCATAGTATGATATGTATGAAGTTAAATTTCAGTTCATAGTATCCTGCAGTATGCTAGGAATTTTTTTTTGAAGCTTTAACTAATTTGTTTGAAGTTAAATTTCAGTTCATAGTATGATATATTTTTGTTGTACCTATGTCAGAGAATGATATGATTGCCATGATTTCCCACTATTTATCGTGTTGATTCTAGTTTTGATTGATTTCGAAAATGAGAGTTTAGAAAAACTCATATGTGTTGATTCCGTAGTGTAGAATGATATGATTTCCATGAAGTTTTACCTTGTAGTTTAATCATCTGAAAAATCTGAATGCATTATTTTTTTATAAGGTTTTATTGTTATGTTTATGTGGATTTTGATAGGTTTGTTATGGGTTTTGTGACAATAATTGGGTTAGCTTGGTTAGTTTGCAGGTTATTATGGCATAAGTGGAGGTGAATTAAAATGGACTTCATGTTTCCGCTAACGAAACAAAACTTGGCCACTGGAAGGGTGCCTCGGTTCGCACCCATGTGCCTATTTCATTCAAAACCTGGAAGCACGTACATCAAAAGTACATAGACGATGTTTGGAATGAACTAAATGTACCACATTTACCCTGAATTTGAATTTTGTTGACAACAACATTAACTCTGACTTGAGGTAGTTATAAATGTATTAAGCCATAAACTTTGTCTTTCCAGGGAGTGTATAATTTACCTGAGACTTCTAAGCGAACTACAGTGAAGTCGATGTCTGATCCATGGAAGAGATTTAAGCATGAGTTAAGATTGGGCTACTATGACATATATCATACTCACAAAGAAAGAATCATAAATGTGCCTCCTCTTGTGAAAGAAGATGACTGGATAACATTTTGTGTCAATGCAAATGATGTGCATCAAGTATGATTAAAAGGGCGAATCAATTTTTTTTGGAGATATGTTATGCTTCATGGATATCTCAGCCATCGTATATCGCGTATACAAGCAACTGACATTTATGGATTTTATGTTTTTTGATTATGTTCACACTTTTGTGCTTAGGATGAACATAGCGGTTATGTAAGTATTATGCAGTTGTTCATATGACTCTTCTGCAGTTGTTCTTAGAAAGACTTTATGAAGTTGTGCATAAGTATCTAACTTCAGCAGAAACAACTTTAATTATATATAAGTCTATTTTACTTTGCCCTTGTTTCTATTAAAATTATGTACATATGTGTGTGGTTTTTTTCTCTTTTATGTGATTAGGGGTAGGTGACTTCAGCTAAGGCCATCAGAGGGGAATATCAATCCCTGGTACATACTTTTCTTTATGCTTATGCTTTCATGTTTACATGGTTGAATACTAACCTTCAATATACTTTTTTGTGAGGTAATGATCATTATTGCTGGGTGACAAGTGAATTGCGTGAGGATTTGGATCAACTTATGCCCCAATGTGCATTATTCATTTAATGGACACTAGAAACCCTAGCTAGAGCATCAACAGCCATTGGGAAGAGAAGAAGAAGAAGCAAACATCCATGGGTAGAAGTAAGTTTTCCCCCAAATCCTTTTTCTATTCTTATGTATGATTATTGCTTGATAATCTGTTTTTATTATTAGATTTTGCGCTAGTTCCATAATCTTTAGTAGTTACTATGTAGACCAGCTTAAATGTTAGTGTTTGCATTCTTTTGAGGTCTTTGCATTCTTGATAATTCCTTCTAGGACTATGTGATTGGTGTAAATTTAGCATTCCTAATTTTTTGTTCTCTTTTGAGGTCTTTGCATTCTTGATAGTGCCTTCTTGGACTTATTGTTAGTGTTAAAATTGTTGTTGATTGTAGGAAGTTGAAATAATGGCTTTGACTTCATCCGTTTGTTTTCTTTCTCATTGTAAAACCATGCAAACCAGTGCATTTAAGCAATTTAGCTCTCATTCACCGATTTGTTTTCTTTCTCATTTTATTTGTCTGTTTAGGATAAGACATGAGCTATGTGCTACCAAATTTAAGCAAGTTATCTTTGTTACTCACTATTGACATACAATATGAGTTATTAATTGGAGCAAGGTTTGAGTCTTTTTTCTTACACTTGTTGCATTGGTAAATATTGCAGGACTTGCTTCTGTAATCATTTTTTTTGTAATCATAGAAACATTATAGAATGACCAAGTCATCTGTTTTTGTAATCATTTTTTCTTAATATTCTTGCATCATTGTTTGTCGGTTTGGGAACTTGTAACACTGTGAGGTTTTATTTGAAGAAGTCTCAATCATATTAGCTTAAATTTAGACTGCAGCATTTGATGTTTTAGCAGTCTTCTTTAATCCATGGACCTTGCTCTTCGCTTGGGGTTAGACTTCAGGGAAGAAAATGCCACAAATATATTACTTTAATTTGGTATATGTAATAGGGTGTATCTATGAACATCACTCAGCTCCTGACTATTAGGGACTTCATTTGTTGCGTATAGGATGTTGATCTGAGGTAACATCTTACTTGAGCACTTGTGTTTCTTTTGTTGTGCTCATAGGACATGAGCATTTAGTAGGTTTGGTACCATAATTGGTTAGAGGGTCGTCATTATCCGTCATGTACTCTCTTTTGTTATCCATTAGCTATTGCAATTGCTCACTAAAATGGCATGCTCATGTATCTATATATTTTTTGATGTTTACGAGGTAAGCAAGATTGTTGTTCTGAATCCTGTAGGCGTTGCTATTCAGAGAGGAGTTGGGGCTCAGCTTGTAGCCAGGCTTCCAACCAAAAGCTTTGTATGAGAAATAATATTTGTATTTATTAATAAGTAATTAGGAAATAATTTAGAACTTTGGAATTTTATTTATAGATTTTAGCTTCGTTTTAATTATTTTCCTTTTTCTTACAAAATTCACATGGAAGGGTGGTATTATTTAGGAACTGAGATCACTCCTCTCTACTTCAGAATGGTCAGATGTTATCCTTGATAAGGTAGTAATAGCATTAGACTAGTATTAGCAACAAACAAACAATAAGAAGTCCAAAATTAGCTGCAAGTTTCTCATTGCATAGAAATTATTAAAATTGTTTCTTAAGGATCTATAAATAATCAGTTACTCAGTATTAACTATCAAGTAGTATCTGAATCACATGGTAATGTATTCAATGTTGTGCAGTTGTTCGTCGTTAATAATAATACTACTTCCAGTTTAGTTAATTTATGCAGAATTACAGTGGCTAGTGGGAATCTCATGTTATTGTGGTTGTTAAATGTTGTTAGAGTTATAATGAGAGAGAAAAAGAAAGAGAGAAATAGGTTACAAAGTGGGGAAAGTTAAGTTAAACGAATTGACATGGAAACATTATAGATATTTGATGACTAAGAAACCTGTTTCTGTAGTGAATTCGTTAACACTCCGCGAATGGCCTTCATTTTATATATCCCTAGAGCCTATTTAGGTTAGTCCGTCGTCCCATTGACCGATTTAAATTGTAAAGGAAGATAAGGTTTCTTTCACTGATTTTACTGGTGAGATTAATCTATTTCATTTTTCACTTCTTTGATTCACTAAGTTTCTTGCAAACAATAATTATTGAAAGATTGAACTGAATCTCCGACCAGTGGAGTTATGTATTTGCAGTGCTTTTCGTGTAGTGAACCAACTTATTAGCCTATGAGCGACAAATGAAAATGAGCAAGATGGGAAGTTGCAAAGTGCACAGGCGACACCATCAATGAATCAATAATGATGCATCACCATCGTCATGATCTGTAAGCCATTTGAATTGGTTTGATGGAGCATCTAAACGAGGTGGCTACTGCTTGTACCTGCTATAAAGATTACTGATAAAGGTGAATACCTAGTCCTTAACCAGTAATAAATCTGAACTAATTTGTTACTTGTGTTGTGTATACATCTGATGATGCTAAACTGATCTAGACAAACTACATTTGAAATCCATATCCTAAATCTTAACTTGTGTATATTTTTCTTTGATACTTCATCTTTATTAGTATATCAATTGCTTGTCATTAATGTGAATTTGAGAGTCATACCTTAACTTGTATATATTATTTTTTCTGCAGGAAGTCATTGGTGTTGAAGTGTTTTTTTCTTTTTGCTCAAAATTGTAGCTGCAATTAGGTATATAGTTTTCATTTACACTATGCTTACTATCTTCGTTCATTTTTGGTTCTGATCTTTGCATATTATTCAAAGATTCTTGGGAATGAACATCCTTCTGCTCACATCTGTTTTTTCACGAAGACCATCAATGCTGGGTGAATTCTATCAAAATTACATGTGATTGAGCTTGGTACCCAGCCTGGTCTGCTAAAGAACAACCCCAAGGTTAAGGTCTTTGTCCTCCTATTTTTTACAATTAGTCATATGTGAACTTAAATACATTTTTTTGGTTGTACTTATCATTCTTTAGAAACTTAAGACATGTTTACAAAAAAAAAAATTGTAGTAATTTGAACTTTTTTTATTAGTAATAGAGGACTTCTTTGTTCAATGCGCAGCCAATGTCTCTCTCAGTAGTATTTCGCTTGGATTTGGCCTGAAAATGTTGCAGGGAACTCTTGACTAGGTCAACAACAAGTTGACCAAACTTTTTTTTTCTGTTGCAAAATTTTAGCAACGGCCAGGAACTGTTGCTAAATTTAGAACTAAAACAATAAAACCGGGTCCGGCTAAGTTTAGCAGTTCTAAGTTTTTTTAGTTTTAAATTTCGCAACGGCTCCCTAGCAGTTGCGAATTTTCCATTTCGCAACTGCCTGAAGCTGTTGCGACAAAAATATAGCAACAACTATTAACAGTTGTTAAACCTATTTGCAACAGCTAAAACCGTTGCAAATCCAGAGAAAAAAACACCTGGGTGAATCGAAAACCGTTGCGAAATAAATTCGCAACGGCTTAAGAGTTGTTGCAAAAAAAATGCAACGCCACGTTTCGCAACGGCTGCCTGCTATTGCAAGTCCCTTTTGCAACTGCACGCGGCCGTTGCTAATCCGAAAAAAATGGTGTAGTGTATGTACTATTTCTAAATATGAATATTTTGACTTGCTTGATTGATATTCAATTTTTTATTGATTGAGCAAATAAATCGTGCGGTATTTTTTAAAAGTTTTAGATCATGTTAATTATAATATGGGCTCACCTATGATAGCTTGATATGTTTCTATGATTTTTTTTGGACTTATAACATATAAGAAAGATTTGATATGTTGTTTTATCCGATTGAAAATGATATGATCTCGTATGATTTTTTGCTTGATGTGGTATAATATGATGATGTGATTAGTTTATGATTAAAAGTATGTTTTGTATGATTATTGGGTATGTACTCAAAACGTTTGTTTAACGTGCGAAGTATGCGGCTACGATTATGTGAAGATGAAACGTCTATGAAAAATGTAAGTTTATGTGTATGGGCTCACTATGATGTTTATGAAAGTTTATTGGGCTTGGTTTAATATTTCTTAACTATAACATAAACTTGAAATGTATGTTGGGTTTTGTTTTGGACAAGCCCATAAGGTTTTAAAATCTTCTTGGTTTGACATTAAGAAAACAGTTGACCCTAATATCTGACTTTGACTGACTATTTGACTTCCGTCAATGACTTTGACTATTGACTTTGACCGACTATTTGACTTCTGCCATTGACTTTGACCGTTGACTGCTGACTGACCGTTTGACTTTCACTGTTGACTTTGACTGTTTGACTTCCTCATGTTGCCTGTTGATTTTTCAGTGTTGACTTTAACTTTTGATTTTGGTTTTTAATATGATTAAATATTATACCATGTTTAGATAATCAAAATGTTTGAATTATATGCTCTTTAGCTATCACCACAGTGATACTAAAGTATTATGTTATATTAGTATGTCATTGTAAGTCTATATCGTTTTCTGCAATCACATAAGAATAATTATCTCCCACAGGAGATGTTTGTTCACGTGTTCGTATATAAAACATCAAGAAATTAACCATTTAGTCATACATATTAGAATGAAAAGTTACCCACAGGTAACTCTAATTCACATGTTTGAATAAATATTATGATTATGTATGTAACCATGAAAGGCATAATGTCCACAGATATTTGTCTTTGCTTGCTTATATATGTGTGAATGTTTTTATGACTTTGTGACATAATTGTTGTTTTATTAAGATTCTACCCACATGAGTTTCTTAATTTATATGTGTGTGCATTTTACTTTGTGTATCTTTATCATATTTTACAGCTTGTAGTTCTAAGTCTTTGCATTCGTATATTTCTTCTATCCCATTCTTCAATGGAACCAACTTCTCAGAATGGAAAGAGACTGTTGAGTTCACTTTGGGTGTGCAGGATATTGACCTTGCTATCCAAATTGAAAAGCTAATTATAGATGATAAGAGTTCCCCTGAAGATAAGTGATAGGCTGAGCATACAGCTGATGCGAATGCACATTGATGCAAACATTAAAGAATCGCTTCCCAAACAACCTAAAAATGCTAAGGACTTTATGGAAATCGTAAAAAAACGCTTTAAAACAGCAAATAAGTCTCTAGATGGGAAATTGATGGCTGATCTTACCACCATGAAGTATACCGGTGTAAGGACAATGCACCGGCACGTGATAGAAATGCGTAGCATTTCTGCTAAGCTCACTGAGATGAAATTAACTGTGAATGAAAAATTTCTTGTCCAATTCATTCTCAACTCGCTACCACCACAATATGCCCCCTTTCAAGTGCATTACAACACTATTAAGGAAAAGTGCTGGGAAACATGTTGGTTCAAGAGGAAGCAAGGATAAACCAGCAAGGTCTTAATGAAGCGCATTTTGTCAACCGAGGAGTGAACAATAAGCGTAACCTGCAAAGGGCAATAAGGAAGCACCACAGAATAATTATGTTCAACCTGAAAAGAAGAAGGCAAACAAAGATGACAATAAGTGTCGTTTCTGTAAGAAACCTGGTCATTTTCAGAAAGATGGCACTAAGCGTCAAGAATGATTCGAAAAGAAAGGTAATCCTTTGGGATTCGTAAGCTATTTTGAAACAAATTTGACTGTTAAAGAATCTTATTTATCATGGTGGTTTGATTTTGGTGCTAATGTTCATGTTTCTAATTCAATGCAGGGATACCTTTCAACCCAAATCACAAACCAGATTGAAAACTTCCTTTTTATGGGCAATGGCAATAAAGCCCAGTTAATGTTGTAGGAACCTACCATTTGATTCTAAATCATGGATACTTTCTTAATTTAGAAAACACTCTTTATGTTCCAACTATTTCTCGCAATTTAATTTCAGTTTCTCAACTATATAGACAAGGTTTTCAATTTCAAATTGCCAATGGATGTTTTAGTTTGTTTAAAGATTTTAAAGTTATTGGTTCTGGTTATCTTTCTGATGGTCTTTACAAGTTAAATTTATCATCATCGTCAATACCTGGAACCTATTTAACCCTGCATCATAATGATAGAACTGAACATGCTGAGGGTAATTCCTCATTCTTGTGGCATAAGAAGATGGGACACATATCTCGTGAAAAGCTTCAAAGATTGGTAAAAGATGGGATTCTACAGAACCTTAATTTTACTGATTATAAGAGTTGTGTGGATTGTATTAAAGGCAAGATGACAAAACACACGAAGAAAGGTGCCACAAAAAGTTCCGAACTCCTTGAAATAATACATACAAATATTTGTGGACCCTTCGACGTTCCAACTTTTGGAGGAGAAAAATATTTATCACCTTTATTGATGATTTTTCACGTTATTGTTATCTTTACTTATTGCATGATAAATCTCAAGCTGTGAATGTTGTGGAGTAATTCATTACCGAAGTTGAGAGGCAATTAGAAAAGAAGGTGAAAATCATTAGGTCTGTTAGGGGTGGAGAGTATTATGGAAGGTATGACGAGACAGGACAACATCCTGGACCTTTCGCTTTACTTCTTCGAAAGCTTGGAATTGTTGCTCAATACACATCGCCAGGTTCACCTTGGCAGAATGGTGTAGAAGAAAGGCGAAATCGTACTATAATGGAAATGGTTAGAAGCATGATTAGTCATGCGAGTTTACCCTTAAGTTTATGGATGTATGCTCTTCGTTATGCTGTGTATATTTTAAATAGAGTTCCAAGCAAAGCAGTTCAAAAGACTCCTTTTGAATTGTGGAAGGGATGGAAACCTAGTTTAAAACACCTGGAAGTTTGGGGTTGTTCAGCAGAAGGGAAAGTTTATAATCCCAAACAAAAGAAATTGGATATGAAAACTGTTAGCGGTTACCTTATTGGTTTTCCTGAAAAATCCAAGGGGTATATAATTTATTGTCCTAACCATAGTATGAGAATTGTTGAATCTGGAAATGCAAAATTCATTAAGGATGGCAGAGTTAGTGTGAGTACACCAGTGCAAGAAAAATTTGTTCAAGAATTCAGAGTAATAATCCCTTTACCTCATATTTCTACAGATATTGTGACTCCTTCGGTTGTAGAACCGATTGATGAGGGAGAAACACAAATAATGGCACCGAACCTTCATGATGATACTATTTCCACTGAAGAAATTGTAGAACAACCACAAGAACTAGCCTTAATAAGATCTACTAGAGAACGGAAAAGGGCTATTTCTGATGATTATGTGGTTTATCTACAAGAATCGGATTTTGATTTAGGGGTTGTGAAATATCCAGTTTCTTATTCACAAGCTATCAAGTGTAGTAATTCTGATAAATGGATTAATGCTATGAAAGTAGAGAAAAAATTGATGGATGATAATGGAGTTTGGGAATACGTTGAATTTCCTGAAGGACACAAAGCAATCGGGTGTAAATGGGTCTTTAAGACCAAACGCGATGCTAATGGAAATATTCAATGTTATAAAGCTATACTTGTAGCCAAAGGTTTCACTCAGAAATATGGCATTGATTACAAAGAGACTTTTTTCCCGTGTCAAAGAAAGACTCTCTCAGAATTATTCTGGCATTAGTAGCTCAATATGACCTTGAGTTACATCAAATGGATGTGAAAACATCTTTTCTTAATGGTGAGCTTGAGGAAGATATTTACATGTGTCAACCTGAAGGTTTTGTATTAGAAGGACAAGAACACATGTTCTGCAAACTTAAGAAATCAATTTATGGACTTAAGCAAGCCTCCATTCAATGGTATCTAAAATTCAACGAAACTATTCAAAAATTTGGTTTTTGAAGAAAATGCTGTAGATCCATGCATATATCTCAAGATTAGTGGGAGGAAGTTCATATTTTTAGTATTGTATGTAGATGACATACTACTTGCGAGTAGTGATCTTGGTCTTATGCATGAAACTAAGGAATATCTCTCGAAGAATTTTGAAATGAAAGATATGGGTGAGGCTTCTTATGTGATTGGAATAGAAATATCCCATGATAGATCACTTGGAACATTATCAATCTCACAGAAAGCATATATCGAAAGAATTCTAGAGAGGTTTGAGATGAGTGCATGTAAGCCAAGTATAGTTCCTGTTTCTAAAGGAGACAAGTTTGGACTCAATCTTTGTCTTAAGAATGAACTGTAACGTAAGCAAATGGATAAAATCCCTTATGCTTCTGTGGTGGGAAGTTTAATGTATGCTCAAGTTTGCACACGACCATATATCAACTATATAGTTGGTATGCTGGGAATATATCTTGTGAATCCTGGAATGGAACACTGGAATGCTGCAAATAAAGTTTTAAGGTACATGCAAGGAACGAAGGATCATCGTCTCACATTTACGAAGTCAGATTAATTTGAGTTGGTTGGCTATATAGATTCCGATTTCATGGTATGTAATGATACTCGAAAGATCACTTTTGGATATCTTTTTCTATTAGTTGGAGGAGCAATATCATGGAAAAGTTAAAAAGAGTTTATTCTCACTGGCTCAACGATGGAAGCTGAATTTGTAGCATGTTATGAGGCTACAAATAACTGTTCATGGATGCGGAATTTCATCTCAATGTTTGGAGACCTAGATTTTGCCTCCGCACCTGTGAAACTTTACAGTGATAATGCCGCAGCATTATTCTTTTCAAAGCACGCTAGATATACTAAGGGTTCAAGCCACATGGATCTAAAGTACCTATGCGTGAAACAAGATGTTCAGATGAAAAAGTTGTTCATTGAACACATAGGCACAAAACTTATGATTGCAGATGCATTTACGAAGGCGTTGCCTCCTGAGACCATTTTGGAACATGTTGGAAAAATGGGTCTTGATGCATTCACTTAGACTTTTTCTTATGTTAGAACACTCATTGAGATCTTATTATTGTTGTTATTCTGAACTTATTTCTGTATCCACTTTAGTATACTTTTATGTTATTGGATGAATGTTACAGAAATTGTTTTCTTTTGAAGACATTAATGGACCATTATGATATCCCCTTTAAGGCCTGATTAAGTAAGTTGCTTGTGTTGTGGTACATGGAAGGGAACATGTTGATAACAGGACAACATGCCACCGCCATGACTCGCATAAGTGATTTACTTGGTTAAGGTATTACGTTTAACCATTAAATTTGTTTATCAACTATGCGCGCTTATGTTTTTCTATAATTAACCGTTAAATAAATTATCACATGGACCAATGGGTAGGCCTGCACACGGTTCGGTTCGGTGCGGTTATTGGTAAAACCGTTCACCTAACCGTTTATGACGCGGTTACCACAATTGAAACCGAAACCGAACTATTTAGTATTCGGTTCGGTTTTTAACCGCACCAAGTCGTTCCTATTCGGTTACGGTTAGTATCGGTTTTTAACCGATTCATATAGAAAAGAAAAAAGAAAAACTGGTGTTCTTCTGTTTCTCAAATCTCAATTAATGGATGTGTATTACATATCATCAAATTACAAACACAACTTAAAAATTCGTACAAAATTATTATTACAGACCCAATTTAAAGATTTATACAACATCACCAAAATCAGAAAAAAATAAAAATGAAACTATTGTTGATTTTGAGAATCTAGACGCCAATAGATCTCCCAAAATCTAAGAAACACAGGGCGGTGCTTGAGCTTGTGAAGATACTGCTAGGTGTAAGGTGTTGATTAGGACTAAAAAACGTTAATTGCAGCATCAGGTGCATTAGATTTGTTATTGGGTACGCATCTTGCAATTGAACGAGAGCGTTAATTGTGATTCACACGATTCTTTATTGTGAAGCTCATCAGTTCACAAGAAGAATATGATGGGAGTTTAGGAATTAGGGATTTTGTGTAATATGGTTTTTGGTTGAATTGGTTTGTGGGATTATGGAGTTAGAGGAGGCCATATGCTGCTGCTGGTGATGGAGGAGGTTACTGGAGAGAGAAAAAAAAATCGTTAAGAGATGGAAAATGAAGAAACTGGTTAGAATTTTAGGGTTTTCTAGTTTATATAGTCTAGGGTTACTTTTTTTAGATGGCTATGATCGATCATAATAGAAATAAATCAAGGGCCTACAATAATCGGTTATTCGGTGCGGTTAGCTTGCGGTTATGGGTATAACCGTTCACCGAACCATAAATCTAACGGTTATTAAAATGACAACCGTGACCGACCGTTGGATCATCGGTTCGGTGCAGTTTCGGTGCGGTTAGTGCGGTTTCGGTTTTCGGTGCGGTTAGTGTGCAGCCCTACCAATGGGAGAAATTTATAATGTGTACATTCCTTCCTCACCGATTTCTATAACAGAGTTTCATACCCATGGACCTACCAAAGGAGTCTTCCATCATGCCCCAGTTCTGAATTTACTTAATGTAACAACCTGAGATATGCTTGCAATTTTGAGTTCTGAATTAACTGAAATCGTTCATTTTAATTTAAAATTTAATAATGCAGTGCGAGTGGAAGGTTCATATTTTCACATTTCAATATTATAGCAGAATGCCCAACTGTTAGAGTACCGGAGAGCAGAGACCAAAATAAAATACAATTTGTTATTAATCTATTTGGACCCCTAAAAATTTGGATATACAAAACAAACTTTACAGTGGTAAGTTAGATATGGAAACAACTATTTGTTGATCGTAATTATCAATTTTGGATTCCGTTCAGGTTGTCATTTCTATGAAGTTTTGGTACTCCACACACATGACTCTGGGTTAATTGGCCGTGGATTGGCTAAAGAAGGACATGGATCCAGATACCAATTTGTGGGTTTTGAAGCTAAGCTCAATCTCGAAATTGAGTTTTACTACCAAATGAAATTTAGTTTTGAATTATACTCAGTTTCCTTAAACATCCTAATTTTGCTGTTTATCCACTTTTTTGGTTTTGACGTTTCCGTTCTAGCTGAACCCAGTCGTATAAATTACAAACAACGACATGGTATATATAGCGACCAAAGAAAAATAAATCTTTTGTGACTCTGTAATAAAATGCTGTCGGGGGAGGCTTACGAAATCCGAGCCGCTATGCGCAATACGAAACCTACACGAGCAATGAAACACAATGCGGAAATACACGAACTATGACTATATAGAAGTAATCACACAACACCGGCAATTACGTGGAAAAACCCCTCCAAGGTGAAGGGTAAAAAACCACGGGCAAATCTTCCACTATAACAATAATGGGTTACACACAATTCTCCCAAATTTGGGGATAACAACAACCTCAAGGTGCCTATAGCACTTGGATATCAATTTGCCTAATTACACTCACCCCTAAGGATGGATCAACAATTCATTCATATATAATATGAGATTCACTATCAATTTGAGAATTAGAAGTGATTTGAGATACTTACTACTAGGGTTTGACAAACCCTAGAATTTTCCCCCTTTGAAGAGATGTGGAAATTGATCAATCAATTCTCCACCATAACAACCAAAGATCCTTCAACAAGAACCCTTTCTTCTCCTCTTCAAGATGCCTCTAATCTCACCAAAAATGGTGGCTTAATTCTCTCTATCTCTCTTTCTCTTCTTCCTCTCTTTCTCTTTCTTCTTCTCTTACGGGTTTGAAGAAAATGAGAATTGTTATTCTCCTGATGCCTTTCTTCCTTTGTTATAACATAACAAAGCAGCTCCTATGTAGCTCCCCCAATATGCTAAGGGGCATCCAGTGACTGTTTGGGATACATAAGGAGTGAAATCCCAACAATCTCCCCCTCACGACTTATGGCAAGGTACCCGTCACCACCAAACCTCTCCGTCTTTGCAGAAATACACATGCTTGTATTTTGGTAGCGACTTTGTCATCATATCGAACCGTTGTCATCTGTATGGATCTTCTCAATATACAAGACCTTCTCCTCGAGAACTTCTTGTATCCACTGATACCTAATATTGATGTGCTTGGACCTCGAGTGAAAACTCGAATTCTTGCTGAGATGGATGGCACTCTGGCTGTCACGATGAAACGATGAACCTCTGTTGCTTCACACCGAGTTCTCTAACAAACCTCTTCATCCATATCATCTCCTTGCAACTCTCTGTAGCTGCAATGTACTCTGCCTCGTAGTAGACAATGCCACACATTTTTGTAACTTGGATTGCCAAGACACGGCTCCCCTGCATAGGTAAATAAGTAACCCGATGTAGACTTGAGACTGTCTTGAGCACCTGCCAAATCTGAATCTGTGTAACCAACTAACTCTGGCTTGTCACCTCCATAGCACAAACACATATTAGAAGTACCCATTAAATACCGTAGTATCCATTTCACTGCTTCCCAATGCTCCATAGCAGGATTTGATAGAAATCTGCTTACCACTCCAACTGCATGAGCTATATCCGGCCTTGTACACACCATTGCATACATCAAACTACCAATCATGGACGCATAAGGAATTTTCTCCATCTTCCGTTTCTCAACATAATTCACAGGACATTGATCACGAGTTAACTTAAAATGGTTTGCAAGTGGACAACTTACCGGCTCAGCCTTGTCCATGTTGAATCTTTGCAACACCTTCTCAATGTAGCTTTCTTGTGATAACCACAGCTTCCTTGCTTTCCTATCACAAGTGATTTCCATGCCAAGAATACGCTTTGCTGCACCCAAGTCTTTCATAGCAAAAGACTTGCTCAGATCTGACTTCAACCTGTCAATCTTTTTCTTATCTTTGCCAACAATAAGCATGTCATCAACATATAGCAAAAGAGTAAGAAAATCACCATCAACAAATTTTTGAATGAATACACAATGATCTGAAGTCATCCTCTTGTACCCATGTTCCTTCATGAACGATTCAAACTTCTTGTACCATCTTCTTGGAGCTTGCTTCAAACCATAAAGACTCTTCTTTAGCTTGCACACCATGTGCTCTTTTCCTTTGACTTCAAAACCCTCGGGTTGTGCCATATACACATCTTCCTCCAACTCACCGTGAAGAAATGTTGTCTTGACATCTAGTTGTTCTATCTCAAGATCCAAACTAGCGGCTATTGCCAAGACAACCCGAATAGAAGAAAATCTCACCACCGGTGAGAAAATCTCTTCAAAGTCAACACCCTTTCTCTGCTCATAACCCTTCACAACTAAGCGTGCTTTGTACCTTGGTTGTGAGTTACCATCTTCAGTCTTGATTCTATACACCCACTTGTTCTTCAGAATTTTCTGGTTCTCAGGCTTGTCAACCAAATCAAAAGTGTCATTCTCATCTAAAGAGCCAACCTCTTCTTTCATGGATTTCAACCACTTCTGACTTTCGGGAACACTAAGAGCTTCTTCATAAGACTCTGGTTCACCTGCATCTGTGAGCATCACATACTCATGTGGTGGATACTTTGTTGAAGGTAATCTGGTCCTGCTTTATCTTCTCAACTCAGCTTGTGGTTGTTGTTGTTGCTGCACTTCTTGCTCAACATCACCTTTGGAACATCTTCATGAGCTTCATCTTCATTTCCATTACCATCAACATCATCATCATGTTGTTCAAGAGTAGGAACAACTGGATTTGGATCCAAGGTCATATCATCTTGAAGCTTTGGCATCTCAATCTTCTCAAAGTCTTCAATTGTCTGGTCTTCAAGGAATACTGCATCCCTACTTCGATAACCTTCTTCTCAACTGGATCCCAAAATCTGTAACCAAACTTCTCTGTTCCATAGCCTAGGAACACACACTGCTTTGCTTTGTCGTCAAGCTTTGATCTCTGATCTTTTGGGATATGAACAAATGACCTACAGCCAAACACTTTCAAGTGATCATAAGTAGGCTCTTTGTCTCTCCATACCTTTTCTGCTACTTCTCCATCTAGCGGTCTTGAAGGAGATCGATTGATCAAATACACAGCAGTATTCATTGCTTCACCCCAGAAATGCTTATGCAACTTGGAATGAGATAACATGCACCTTATTCTCTCAAGAATAGTGCAGTTCATCCTCTCTGCAACACCATTATGCTGTGGAGTCTTCGGCACTGATTGTTCATGACGTATACCCATGCTCTTGCAATACACTTCAAGTGGCCCAATGTACTCTCCCCCATTGTCAGAACGAAGGCACTTCAAGGTTCTACCTGTTTCTCTTTCCACCATGCTATGAAACATCTTGAACACAGGAACAACATCATCTTTGGTCTTGATTGCATATGACCAAACCTTCCTTGAAGCATCATCTATGAAAGTAACAAAATAAACAGCACCACCAAGTGTTTTGACCCTTAAAGATCCACATACATCAGAATGAACAAGATCAATAATACCAGAATTGCGCTTGGGTAAAGCTTTATGAAAGGAAACTCTAGTTTGTTTACCAACTAAACAATGAGTGCACTTACCCAATTGCATACCTTTGGCATTTGGCAAAACTTGTCGTTTGGTGAGGATTTGAATTCCCTTCTCACTAAGGTGACCAAGTCTTCTATGCCACAGCTCGGAGATTGAATCTTTGTCAACAACATTCAACTCACCTTTCAACACCTTCACTTGTGTCTTGTACAATATGCCACACTTCTTGCCTCTTGCTTAGCTTCCATTTTCCATCACCCAAGTGATTGTTGTACCCTTCATCATCTAACACTCCTGGTGACATTAGATTCAAACGAAGATCTGGTACATGTCGCACATTTCTGAGAACCAACGTACAGCCAACACTGGTCTCAACCTTCACATCACCCATTCTTACAATTTTCGAAACACCACTATTTCCCATTCTGACTGACCCAAAGTCACCAGCCTTGTAGGAGGTAAATACATCTTCATGAGGAGTAGCATGATAAGATGCACCTGAATCAACTATCCATTCTGAATCAGAACCTGCAAAACTAACACAAACATCATTACAATCTGAGAATACAATGATATCATCATTTGTCACAGTAGCTGCAACACCATTGTCTTGGTTATCATTTCCTTTCCCCTTCTTGTGTTCTTGCTTCGGCTTCCTGCATTCATTTGAATAATGACCTCTCGTATGACAGTTCCAACATTCAACTTCCTTTCTGGACTTTGATTTACCCCTTGACTTGCTACGGCCAACTTGTCTTCTGTCTTTTCTTCTACCCCGATTTTCTGTCACAAGAGCTTCTGAATGAGATGAGTCTAGTGACCTTCTTCTAACTTCTTCACTCAGCAAACTGCTAGTTGCAACAGTCATGTTCAACTTCTTGTCTGGAGCAGAATAACCGAGACAATTCCTCAATGGCTCCCAACTGTCTGGTAAAGTATTTAGCAACAAATAAGCTTGAACCTCTTCAGGAATTTTGAGGTCCATAGATGTAAGCTGATTCATGATACCCTTCATTTCATTTAAATGTTGCGCCATTGAACTCTCTTCCTTGTAACACAGCTTTCCAAGCTTTTTGAATAGAAGAGCTTTTTCACAAGGAGATTGTTGATCATATATCTCCTCTAACTTGGTCCACAAAGGATATGCTAGTGTCTCACTAGCCACATGATGAAAAATGCTATCATCAATCCACTGACGAATATAACCAACTGCTTTTCGATTAGTAACCTTCCAATCTTCTGCACTTGTCGCCTCATGCCTTACTCCCTTACTCTCTATTGGACCATATAGATCTTTACAATATAACCAGTCTTCCATCTTCGCCTTCCATATGACAAAGTTCTCACCGGTCAAATTGACCATTCTATTACTAGTGCTAGCTTCCGCCATTGCACAGGATTAGCTCAACCGAAAAGCTCTGATACCACTTGTCGGGGGAGGCTTACGAAATCCGAGCCGCTATGCGCAATACGAAACCTACACGAGCAATGAAACACAATGCGGAAATACACGAACTATGACTATATAGAAGCAATCACACAACACCGGCAATTACGTGGAAAAACCCCTCCAAGGTGAAGGGTAAAAAACCACGGGCAAATCTTCCACTATAACAATAATGGGTTACACACAATTCTCCCAAATTTGGGGATAACAACAACCTCAAGGTGCCTATAGCACTTGGATATCAATTTGCCTAATTACACTCACCCCTAAGGATGGATCAACAATTCATTCATATATAATATGAGATTCACTATCAATTTGAGAATTAGAAGTGATTTGAGATACTTACTACTAGGGTTTGACAAACCCTAGAATTTTCCCCCTTTGAAGAGATGTGGAAATTGATCAATCAATTCTCCACCATAACAACCAAAAGATCCTTCAACAAGAACCCTTTCTTCTCCTCTTCAAGATGCCTCTAATCTCACCAAAAATGGTGGCTTAATTCTCTCTATCTCTCTTTTTCTTCTTCCTCTCTTTCTCTTTCTTCTTCTCTTACGGGTTTGAAGAAAATGAGAATTGTTATTCTCCTGATGCCTTTCTTCCTTTGTTATAACATAACAAAGCAGCTCCTATGTAGCTCCCCCAATATGCTAAGGGGCATCCAGTGACTGTTTGGGATACATAAGGAGTGAAATCCCAACAAATGCAACTAGAAAAAAGATTTCTTGTGAATGCCCATTTGTCCTGCACTTTGCAATTCAAATGACTCCATATGAACCTCTCTACTCAAATTTAGTAGTAATTTTTCCATATTTGAAATAGAACTCGAACTATTACTGCATTTAGTGGCCTAAAATGTCGTGTTTACCAACCAGTCATATCAAGTCGTAAGATAAGCTCAATTTCTTCACTTAACACTAGTTTAGACGGCGAAACGTTGATATTAACCAATGGTGGACCGTAAACTAGACACTTAGCCTCATGAACAACATTAACTGAATTTCAAACATTTTAACTATTTTCCTGACATTTTCTTCCATAATTGATATTCCACTATAGGAACTAATTTGTGAGTCAGGAATGCATAAATCCACATTATCTATCATAATTTGTTTTGACATCCATCACTAAAATTAAGAAACAAGAACAATCTTAACTCCAAGATGACTGCCGTTAAACAGACTAATGCAAACTAGTACCTACTAATAACGTCGTGAGAAAAGCTTTGTTTTTCTTCTCCAGAGAAACCCCTTGTTTGTTATTAGGAATCCTTGGAGATATTGGCAATCGTAACTAATTGTGGTTCTTGTGACTGATTTCGGGAATCCATAGAGGCCGAGGACAAACTAGGGCACCTGCTGCGTTTTCCTAATTGGGCCGACCGAGCGAAGCGAGGGAGGACTTTTATATGGCCACTTTTTTGTAAATCCTAAGTCATCATCAGTTGACACAAAAAGATTGGATTTTGGTGTCCCTAACCAGTTTCAATCAACAATGAAAAGACTAATGAGCCCCTCTATGCTTCTATTTCTCACAAAAATTGGCGTAAATATAACAAATCACGATGGGTAATCAAGTAAATTTCGTGTGTACAAAAAAAGGCCACGGAGATTGGTAATATTGTAATTGTTTAGGGACAGTTTAGTAAAATGCTGAGTGAAGTGACATAAACGTTGCAGGTTCGAATCTCGAAAACCTCCTTCTTCTTCTTTTTTCTCCTTCGTTAGTTCTTCTTCTTCGTCCCCAAACTCCAACAGAGATACTCCAGAAAAATGCCACCTCCACCTAGCCGCAACCAGATCTAATTCCTCTTTCAAGTTAAATCTATTAAATTCGTGTCAAACTTGAAAAACCCAAATCATCATTAGCAATATCTGTTCTTGAAGAATAATTCTGAAAAGAAGGGGAAAGTTTGAGCAGAATCAATATCAGTAAATCAATCTGAAGATTAAATCATCGAAAGCCATTTGAATGGTAAGATTGATTTATTATTATCATTTTAATTTGATCACGACTCTTGACTTAGTGGATTTGGAAACCTAATTTCAGAACAAAAAATAATTACGGTATAAAGCCTAATTTTATAGATACGAATTAAAAACCCTAGACTAATGCAAACTAGTACCCACCTTAGAGAGATGAAAGTGCTTGTGCAGTTTCGCTGCTTTGTCATATTAGTAGTTATCCTATTTGTAATTTCAGTGTATTTGGGGGAATAAGTAGATGGTCCAAAGTCTAGCCCTCGATTTCGAGGAGAGAACACGCCTACTTTAACAGTTCTTTTCTTTGTACATGGTTGTTCCTCTGTAAAATCTGTAAATGGTTACACTGTAGGCTTAGGTTCTAACCATGATCGACTACTAGCATCATACTCATGTCTTGATTATTTACACTGGCAGTATATAATTTGTTTTATGGTGTATGTGATTGGGAGACCAGTAGAAGTTTGAACCCCCAAGTACATTAATGTTTTATATGTAAATCTCAGTGATGTCACAATGGATAATACGGAGCTAGAGATGTGATATGCACCCTAAAGTCGCTGGAGAAGTAGATTGGGTACTAATGAAGTGTTGAGATATTTGATTATCTATTTGTAGAATTCGGTCTTGCTAAGCTATCTAATGACATCACCACCCATGTTTCAACTCGTGTAATGGGAACATTTGGGTAGGCTATAATCATATCTATTAATGAGTCTGTAAGGTCTTTATATAAACAGATGCTAATATATATAACAGTGATATGAGATAGTGGGGCATCACTTGTAAATTATTAATAAATTTGGAGTTCATACATTTTCAGGTACATTGCACCTGAGTATGCTTCAAGTGGATAATTGACCGATAGATCTGATGTGTTCTTGTTCGGAGTGGTGCTTCTAGAGCTTGTGACTGGATGTATACCTGTCGAGGCAAGCCAGGATGAGAGTTTAGTTGAATGGGTATGCACAATGATATTATTTCAGGAACCTTTGACCTGTTGTTATTTTTGTCCTAGAAATACTTCTATGCGCCTTGAATAAGATGAACTTTTGTCTTGGCAGATGTTTTCTGCAGGCCAGACCATTGATAGCCAGTGCAATCGAAACTGGAGATTTCTCAGAGTTTGCAGATCCTAGGAATGAAAAGAGATACGTCGAGAGAGATGTTTAGGATGGCTGAGACAGCTGCTGCTTTTGTTCGTCACTCTGCTAACAAAAGACTCCTTATGGTGCAGGTAGAAAACAATTTTTCTTTTTTCATTTTTTCGTGTATTTAAAAATACTTCACGATATAGTTACACATTTCGTGCTCTTTTTTGTTAGGTATTAAGGGCGTTGGACACTGACGATGACATGCCAGATATTAACAATGGTGTGGAAGTTGGTCAGAGCACTATTTTTGAAGCTAATTCAGATCTTCAAAAATTTCAAATGTTGGCGCTGGGTGGCGATGATACTGCAGACTATAGCATGTATAGTGGAAGTATGAACTCTAGAGCAGAGATTTTACCTCGGATAACCTCCATCAGGTTGAATTGGCGAATCAGAAACTCGTGCCATTAACCCATGCAAATGGTGAACAGTGACATTCAAATACACTTTAATGTTTTTACAGTAACTTAACTTGGTGTCGCTTCACGTATTGATGTCGTTTCATCAAGTTTTCTGGTCGACCCTCCCACCGTGGCAACAGTTGTACTAGTACGTCCCACTGCCAGATTTTTCGATCTCACAAACAATTAATTCTCAGCCTTCTAGTGTACAAAAATGATGGAGCAACCAATTAAGGAAGAACATTTACGAATCATGATGTTGCGTTGTATCAAATTCCTCTACCAGCACTTGCATTCTGGAAAAACTAATTAGCTCCCAATCCTAAATATCCCATTAAGGAAAACATTTTAATCAAATGATGAAATGCCCACATAATTCAACATTACATCCTACAAAAAACAAGATATATAGATACACAGATAGATGGATGGTTGCCACTTTATCTGTCCAACGACTTGAGAGTATACGATATATGAAAGGTACGTACCTATTATAGTGTTACTCAACAAACCTAATTATGTTACCAATTGAAACAATCCCAATATAAATTCTCCTCACAGTTACCTCAAACATCCTAATTAGATTTTTCCTTCCAAAACATTTCCTAGAAAGAGTTCCCTATGGTATAAACTACAGCCAACGTGCAGGAATGGTTTATATAGATTACAAAACACCAGAAAACAGCTCCAAAACACCTTTATAGCACTTTTGTTGCTCGTATCACATTCATGCAAGCGGATATTATAAGAAACCAATCTAGTAGTAATTTCTACAGGACGAAACTCCAGCATTTGCACTTCGCGGCCTAATCATTCCGTGTTTATGAACCCTTCAAAACAACTTATTATATGAAAATTGTACAAATTTGAGGGTCACCCAATCAAGCAGAATAAACCCCCATTCCTAACACATGTAAAAGCTATGTAAAAATCCTAGTGGGATGAATGCCCAATTTAAACTCTGTCGCACAACATTTTGTACCGACATGTCGATGTCGTGTATTCAACCATTCATTTACCTTGTCATTTGCATTCACCTCAATGGATATTTTCGTTCGAAGGGGATTACGGCGGCCATGTAGAGGCGTGCATTAAAATTCCGGGTGCACCAAAACTGCACATGCACCCTGATCTAAATCATGTTCAAGGCCAGAAACTTGTCGCCTATTAAAAAAGAGAACATTATCTATATACCCCTACTATGAGACTCCTTGCAAAAATACCCTTATGAACTTTACAAATACCCCTAAGCCTAGTACATTACTAAAATACCCTCCTTTATATAGTGTATATACAAAGCCACTAGCCATTATTTAGAAACAAAGGAAAAAAAAAGACTACATATACTGTCTACCGCCAACCACCACCATCGCCGCCACCAACCACCACCACCGACGACCACCACCGCTGCCGCCAACCACCGCCACTGTCCACCACCGCCAACCACCACCACTGTCCACCACCACCGCCAACCACCACCACTGTCCTCCACCGCCAAACCACCACCACTGTCCACCACCGCCAAACCACCACCACTATCCACCACCGCCGCCGCCCACCGCCGTCAACTACCATCACCGCCGCCAACCACCGCCGACGACGACCACCACTACCATGTGGAGTCAACTTGCTGAAGTTGTGTCCATATAAGAGGCAACTAGCTCAAGTTGTCTCCAAAAGTGGAGGCAACTAGATCAAGTTGTCTCCAATAAATAATGTCCATATCGGAGGCAACTAGTTCAAGTTGTCTCCAAAAGTGGAGGCAACTAGCTTAAGTTGTCTCCAATAAATAGTGTACGGGAATAAGTTTCAAAATAAAATGGAGGCGACTAGCTCAAGTTGTCTCTGAATCTGAGGCAACTAGCTCAAGTTGTCCTCAAAAGTGAAGGCAACTAGCACAAAGTTGTCTTCAAAAAGTGAAAGCAACTAGCCCAAGTTGTCTTCAAATATGGAGGCAACTAGCACAAGTTGTCTTCATATATGGAGGCAACTAGTTCAAGTTGTCTCGGTATATGGAGGCAACTTGTTCAAGTTGTCTCCAATTTGGATGCAACTAGCAGAAGTTGGGTCCAACGACATGAAGTTATGTTCAAGCAATACATTCCTTGAACCACTATTAGCCAACTGCACCTTTTCTTCAAGTGCACAACTGCAACACATACACAGTGCAACATAATCATTGGCTGCAACACAATTAAGCCTCCACTCCACCAGCACTATAACCTTGAAATCTCCAGCTCTGCAACAACATCAGCCATGACAATTCTATCTTCTGCATCTCATTGTAACCACAACACAACAGTAATTCCTTGCGGCACAACCTCAGTTATAGCATAAACCATCTCTTCTTATTCAACAAACCCAACTCCTTATAAGAAACAACAGGCACAACTTGTTTACCTGCGTATCATTGTAACTACAGAGAAAAGAAAATAGAACCTAATATGTACCTTCTATTACTGTCTGCATACTATTGCTATATGTTTCTACATAGAAAAAGAATGGCAATCACAAACCATATACATGACAAGTAGAGACTCTAAACACAATCACTATATCACAAAGTCTTCTGAAGCAGTATCAGAAATTGAGGAAGAATCCGCTAACTTTGTAATGAGTTTTTTTCTTGATACAACATCGAGATTGCACGTCTTTATATCAAATTGCATAAGCATTGACAGTGTACCCTGATTCTTAAGTTTCCTACAAGTGTGAGCGACAACACGATTAGCAACAAAATTCCCAGCTTCCTAAATTACAGTAACGATAGCAACACACAAGATTATACATCATCAAAATTCACCACTAGTCCTAGCACATTTGAATCTTGTCACACAACTGCAGCACCATATTCAACCAGCAGTGACAACCACCTGCGATTGCATCTTCACTAGTACAACCATCTTCTGCAGCTTCATAAACCATACCTAACAACAACTCAAACCCTGGTTCCATTTCCATCCCAGATTCGCAATATCCTCTTTTCATCGATTCCTGGCCACAATCTCAGCTCCCCTACATCAACAACGAGACTCAATCATCGGAACCCATCTTAAAAACAAATCTAAACCAAAAATTACCAGAAATTGAAATCTAAAATCAGATCCATCTCCTAAATCTTCAACTGATATTAATTTCTGCATCTCCAAAATAAATTCAGTGATAAACAAGTTTAAATTAAGAAGAAGAACATTTAATTTCTGCATCTGATGGAATTTTCAGTGAATAAACCATTTCAATAGCAACAATTTCATTACCTCCTCCACTTTCAGATCCATTTCCTTCTCTTAATCTCCACAAAAACCAATCTCTGAAATCCGTCAAAATTATCACCAGATTCTTCAACTGATTTACTGAAATGCAAATCCTAGCTTCTTCTCGATCTCTGTCATCAAATGAGCTAAGAGTTAGTTGCAAATCGAAATGGATCTACATTTTTGTATTGTCGAACTCAGAGTAATAAGAATCATCTTCAAATCGAATAGTTGTTAAGCTTCAATAGATTAAAATTTCGAGTATTTAGTTCGAGATTACCAGAAAATGAAACCTAAATTCAGATCTCTCGATCTCCTGAAACTAAATCTGATATTGAAAATCAGTGACAAATCGAGAAAAAGAAGAAGATGATATTGATGTTGATATTGATATTGAACTCTTGATGATGATTATCAAACCTGGTTTTTGAATCTGAAGGTTGGTGTTGGTTACGGCGGCGGAGAAACGGTGCTGAATGTGGTGGTGGTGATGGATGAAAGTGGAGGAGAGAAAAGTAGATCGAGAGAAATTTTGTTGAAAACATAAAGAGAAGTCTGAATATAAGACACAAAGGTTAAAAACGGGATTATGAGAATTATTTTGTTGAACATAATTTCAGTTTTGCCATTAGGGGTATTTGTAAAGACCCATAAGGGTACTTGTGCAAAGCCCATGGATAATAGGGGCATAAATAACATTCCCACATTAAAAAACTGAGTTTTTGATAAACCAACTGAGTTTTTAATAAACTTGGTATTATTTACATTCTTCCTTATTCATAAACCAAAATATGGCTATATAAAGTATTATTTGTCCCTGCACCCTGATCTAGATCATGTTTAAGGCCAGAAACTTGTCACCTATTAAAAACAAGCTTATTATAGGGGCGGCATGTTTTATTAGAGGGGCGGCAGTGTGATAGTAATGTCCCTCTAGTTGGTTAGGGAATGTCCTAAAGGGGATGTAAATTGACTAGATTATCCTTTTCACCTTAAACAACCAAAATCAAATCATTTTTTTTGTTTAACCTAATGAATCAGAAAAAATCAAATCAGATTTTTTTTTCATCTTCTTCTTCATCTTCTCTTCTCCTCCATCAAAACCGAAAATTCCATTGTCTTTAATTAATCGACGATTTGAAAAACGTTTGGAAAATCCCAGTTAGGTTTTAGTTTATTGTGTTGGATCTAAGTTAGTTTTGTATCAAAAATTAGGGTTTTGGATCAAAATTAAAATTGAAATTTATGTGTTGCATGTGAGTTACGGTTGGTAATAACTCCAATAGGAACCGTAACTATAGATTTGATTGATGTTACGGTTTATTGCAACTCAAATACCAACCGTAAGTTCTTGATTTTGATATACAATGTTCAGTTACGTTTTTTTTTTTTGCAACCGTAAATAGCTTACGGTTGGTATAGTTACTTAAGTTACCAACCGTAATTTGTCCTGTAACTTTTATTTTCTTCTTACGGTTTGTAATTTCATCACTGTTAGCAACCGTAGGGTAGTCACGGTTGGTCTCGATTCATTAGTTACCAACCGTAATTTAGTTACGGTTGTTGTCCAAATTTAATTACCAACCGTAACTGGTTTTACGATTGGATCTTCCCCAAATTTAACCAGTTACGGTTGGTCACGAGCACAATTGCAACCGTAAGTTCTTCTGAAAATTTAAAAGTTTTGATTTTGTTACGTACTTTAGATAATTTTGAGCGAGAAAAAGCTAATGGGAACTAATAAGTATGCCGGGTCACTGGAATCACTCATTTTTGTTGAGTGAATCAAAATCTAGGGTTTCACAAATATCACAAAAAAAAATCTTTTTCTTCTCCTCTTAACTTTTTTTTAACTCTAAAAATCTGATTTTGTTTTGATTTTGAGTTAATATAAGCGAAATTAATCATTAACACTAAACTTTATTATCATCACTAAACTAGGTTATCTATAATGAGGGTTAAATTGTCATTTTTAGTTTCTTTTTTTTTATAAGGGGCACCTTGAATGATCATGTAATGACCATTTTTGTCCTATTAAAATGCCGCCCCTATAACAAGAAACTCATAAACTTATTTTGGTTTATGCATAATACTTATCACCTATTAAAGTAGCCATATTTTGGTTTATGCATCAACTTATTTTCCGTTGCAACTAATAAATCGATGTTCTCCATACGTTTCAAGAAAAGTGATATTTCACTTTAGGCACAATTATTGAAAATTTAATGCATAGTCATTATGTGAAGCACCACGAAGGATGCATAACACATTATGCAGTCATATGTATGCATCGGGTAATTTTCAGTTTCAAGAAAAAGGATACTTTTACCCCCGTGTCAGAAAAAATGATACTTTCACCCATTGTCAGAAAAAATGATACCTTCGCGCCGTGTCAGGAAAAATGATACTTTCACGTCGTTTTCTTCGGTCGGCCGTCCCACCGTGGCAGCGGTCATCTAGTTTACCCTATACTTTCTTTTGATGTACACCCTCGTCTCATTTTCCTCAAACATCCGAATTTTTCCTAATTTTGCTTTTTAATTACTTTTTAATTTTGACGTTTCCTTTACAGCTAAACCCATTCGTATAAACTACGAACAAAGATATAAAAGAAATCTTCTGTGACCTTGTCATAAAATGCAATAGATTTCTTGTGATTGCTCATTATCCAGTACGTTGCACCCCAAATTATATTGATATGATCCTCTAAGAAGTGAATCTAGTATCAATTTTTTTTGCGCGGCAAAGAAGGGAAAAATTTAAAACTCCCTTGCGTAGGGGTCTATAGAAACAAGCTAAAAGCCAAACCAGGAGTTAAATTAACGTGGTTTAAACAGAAATGCTCTCATCCCAAGATTACAATTGAAGTGTTTAAATCTTTCGCTCAGCAGCTCATGCGCGTAGTGAAAGCAAATATTTAGTGTAAAAAACAAAATAGTTGAAAAAAGATGGTTTGATTTTCAAAATGGTTATCCAAAATAAAATTTGGAGGTAAATTCTGTTTATTTTGGACTGAGTAGCCGAGGAAATGCTTTTAGCTCTAGCAACGGCATTATTCTGTAAAAATATGACTCATGGCACGTTGTAAGGATTGGAAAAACAGCATTTTGTCCACTTTTGTACACATTGTTCGTTTTAGAGCACCTATAATTGGATAGTTAAATGAAATCTAGAATTTTGGAGATTCTCAACACTAAAATTTTCTCCAATGGTAGGTGGATAACTGAAATCATTTCTGAGTTGGTAACTATCAATATCAGACATTCATTTGAAAACCTTCCACAAAATTGAAGTACCAAAGTTTTACATTTTTAAGTGAGACCATGGGTTGGCTTGATTGTACCAACACTTAAAGCTATCATAGCTACCACGTTGATATCAACGTTACATATTGCTCAATAGGAACTAGTTAGGTCTTGGAATGTTTGTTTTAATACTTTGTCAAAACCAAGC
Source organism: Papaver bracteatum (assembly GCA_023529315.1). Classification (NCBI taxonomy): domain Eukaryota; kingdom Viridiplantae; phylum Streptophyta; class Magnoliopsida; order Ranunculales; family Papaveraceae; genus Papaver; species Papaver bracteatum. The sequence goes on along the minus strand of JAJJWX010003225.1, from coordinate 75,647 downwards.
AATTTGTCTGATTTCCGCAGAGTCTGAAAAATCCTATATCTTGCAAAGTACAATGTAAGAATTAATAATCTTTGGGTCTATCATAATTAAATCTGTGTTGCATAAACAGCCTAATGCTTATATGAAAGAATTTGAGCTATCCCTGTTGTATATTCTTTGCTCATTTTCCCTGAACATCTCAATTTTTACCCTTTCCATCATGTATGGGTTTCTTTTGATATTTTCGTTCCAAATGGTTTTGCATTGATTATTCATTTAAAGATTAATTTTGTACAAATTACAGACGAACATTTATATGCATTTGTATAACTGTATTTATATAGCACCAAGAAAAGATAATGAAAATGAAACTTTATGACTTCCTTAACTGAAATGAGATTCATGACTATGACCGTAATGAAAATTATTGTTTATCACCAGTCACCTTTTGGTAAATGGTTGTCTTCTTTGTCGTCGGAGCGGGGAGTCGAATTCGCATCTCCTTTTTCATTGCAATTTTGCGTCCCAAGTGTGGAATTTTTTTCTAAGAACTACTAATACTTATTGGGTGAAGCCGAATTGCATAGACTTAATCATTAAGAGTTGGAAATGCAAGTTAGTGCATCCAATTGGAAAAAAGTTGTGGCCCCTTATTCCCGCTGCCATTTGTTGGTCTATATGGATAGCTCGAAATGCTTTAATTTTTGATCATAAGACGGTGGTAGTTGAAGATATTATTCGGCAAGTTCAGACTCTTGTTTTTAACTGGGCTCGTTCAGATGAGGCTTTTAATGGTTTTAATCTTGATAACATTGTCCACAATTGGGGCATGTATTTCATAATTTAGTTTTCTGGTTGTTTTTCTTCTTGCTTCTGGTTTCGGGTGGCTAGAGGCTTGTCTCTTGCTGGGGTTGTTCTTGTTGTAGCTCTTGAGCTTGTCTTGCTTACCGCTGGTAGGCGCTTTAATATATTATTACTCTTTGCCGATCGAAAAAAAAAGTTAGCATTGCATGACTTACAATTCTATTAATGGATTCAAATCGTTAAACAATTTGGAGATAAAAATAGACTTTTACTAAATTTATTATTGTTGTTAGTCTTTTCATCTGGATCCATTTTGGATTCATTTCCCCGATTCTATTTTTTCGAGTTTTGGCTGTTTACACGCAAGAATATGGATTGGGTAAGGTGGAACATTGATTCAGATAGTATTGCGGCTTTGATTCTCATGCAATGATCTCAGTTTCCTCGAACATCCTAATTTTACTGTTTGTGAGCTTTTTTGTTTTAACGTTTCCTTTCTAGCTAAACTCATTCGATTAAACTACGGTCAAAGATATGGCATATATATAGAGATTAATGCAAAATGAATGTTCGGTGACTTTGTCATAAAATGCAACTCAGAAACAGATTCTTGTGATTTTCCTATTTGTACTGCACTTTGGAACTCAAATGACATCCATATGAACCTCTACGAGCTGAATCTGGAGGTAATTTACTGTATACTGATCTGATTTCGAATAACTGCACTTATTGGCCTAATAATTTCTTGTTTACGAACCATTCATGTCAACTCCGAAAATAAGCTCAGTTTTTTCACTAATTAACACTAGGTTAGACGGTGAAACGCTGATATTACCCAATGATGGACTGTAAGCATTTGCTTCCTAGACAACATTAATTGAGTTTCAGACATTTTTAAGTTTTTAACTACTCTCTTTGGCATATTCTTCCATAATTGGCCAACATTTGGAACTAAATTTTGAGTCAGGCATAAACCCAACTTCATCTATCATAATTTGATTCGACAGCCATAAAACCCGAATTAAGAACCAAGAACCACCTAAACTCTAAGATGACTACCTTTAAACAGATTAAAGCCAATTCGTACCTACTAATAACGCCTGGAAAAATGCTTATTTATAATAAGGAATCTTAGAAATATTGTCAACCAACAACCATAACTAATTCTGGTTCCTGTGGCTGGCTTTGGGACTCCATAAAACCCGAAGACTAACAATGGCACACAAGAATTTTTGTTGTCACAAGCTCCGTAAAAGATGAACAAGCCCATTAAGGAAAACATTTCAAGTTAATTACGATGTTGCATCGTTTCATATTCCTCTACTCAAAAAATTTATATTCTGGAAAACTTTATTGGTTCCCAAATCCTAAACAATTAATTGACGTTACTTAGAAAATTACATACTATTGGTTGGCAGTTAAACCTCGAGCTCTTGGTTTGTCAAGTGAAGATAATGTACAAATTAAAAAAACACAAAAATGAATCTGTTTATTGATTTCTTTTATAGTTAAAACTAGAAATGAAAAGCATATATACCTTGAAAATTAAAAAACAAATATTGAAAAATAAAATAAAATAATCTAAATCAATTCAAAACTACGATTGGTTAATCTAAAAACAGAGAAACATAAGTGCTTAAGTTTATGTTAACAAGTTACAATCAGGCGATGGTCTCTTTAACTCCAAGCACGGTTCAGGAGTTACCATTTAAACAATCTATCCTTAATGGATATTCTCCTCGCAGTTTCCTCGAACATCCTAATTTTTGACTTTCCAGACATTTTCCGGAAAGAAACAATAGATGATACAAAACCGGTTCCAAAACTTATTCGGTGTAAATTACAATCATTTCAATAATGATATAAATAAAACAACCAAGAAAAGAGGATATAGAATGAATCTCCCATGACTTTGTCATGAAGACCAAATCTATTGTGATTGTCCTGCACTTTTGTTACTCATATGACATTCATGTATGAGGTTAATTTAGAAGCAATTCTTACTGAAAAGAGAACAGAACTCGAACAACTGCACTTATTGGCCTATTCATTTCGTGTTTATGAATTTTTCAAATCAACTTGTCATATGAAAATTATACAAATTTGGGGTCACCCAATCAAGTAGAATAAACCCCTATCCTAACACAATGTGATCCAATAACCATTATTAACAGCACAATCAAGGAAGCTGTGCAAAATCAATAAACAAAATGAATCATACTAGTTGAGAGAATAGCCCATCTAAACGCTATTGGGCTCCGTACTACGTGTACTTCATCGCTCCATTCAATCGCCCCGAACTCCGTACGATATGGGTTATGGAGGGAAAGAAACAAGCGAATTCAAAACAAATTCAAACAGATTCGGAGCTCGCAAACGGAAGCTAGAACACTTCTTCTCACTTGGGCAGATGTGAATGGACAAAGACTTGACATAAATTTATCTCCTCCATGCTGTGTTAAATTGGGATACCCTTCTTTTTTTTGTAATTAGTTTGTTTTAGCTTTTTGTTTGAATTTTTCTTTGCTCTGCTTATTCTCTAATTAAGCTGTCTGGGATTGTATTCTGTATATCCTTCTTTCCTTCTAAGCAAAAGAAAAATTCAAATCACCAGGACTAGCCAAGCTGTATGACTGGCAATCAACTTTCTCCTTGAGAATGACCGGTACCACATTGTTCTTTCCTCTGTGGATCGAGTCTTTCTCTGCATACCCCTCGCTTCTTGATTACATAGGTCTTACTAAAGTTTATGTGTACTGATTAAAGGTCTAATCGCCAGCAATTATCCGAGCTGCATTTACATCTGAAAAAGATCGATTCCACAAAACATTTCAACAAGAAATTAAATGTACATAACAATAAAAGGGCGCATCAATTTAAATGTACAAAATACAACAAATTAATTTGATTACAAACTCCATTTGTTAATAAAAAAAAAAAACAAACTGAAAATCAAGTTTTCAGCACGTTACAACAGGGGTGGATCCTTTCGCAGTCAAACTGTTTCATATGGTTAAGGGGTAGACTCTTTTACTTCAAAATGACCTTATTTTGTCTCATTTGGTATATCCCAATTAATCTGAGTATATCCCAATCAAGCCAGGTTTGTTAACTCAAATGACATTCATGACTGTGACGGTAATGAAAATAACTGATTATCACCTTTTAGTCTATGAAAAAGAAAGATTTTTTTTTTGAAGCATGATATTTATTAAATACACTACTGAGGGGCTATTAAATGAGGGTATGTGATACACCAAAATTCATCAATTACAACATCATATTGGAGCACAGTGTGAGTAGCAGTCTTCAAATCGGAGTTGCACCGGTGGAGGATGTCGGAGTCGAAGGTCGAAAGACCTTCGGTCAATGCTTTCCACAAGAAAAACTGTATTTTTGATGGACATAACAATGTCCATAAGAACTTGGTGGATGATAGAGGGATCCGATGCAATTGAATGAAGTTGCTAGTCCAGACTTTGAGCCCATATGCTGAGGAGTACTGCCCGTGAGTTATCTTACTATCTTCCTTTTGTTTAGCTTGATCCATATCGACTATAACTGGAGGAGATCAATCTGAATCTGAAGCGAGGAAGAAAGGATGGTCTAAACTAACTATTACAGATTATCTAAATTAACTACGCTAATTATTAAGACAAGATGGATCTGGACCAGGACTAAGAACTAAAATACTTAATTAGAATAAGTTCTAATTAAGTTTATAATTATAGATAATCAAAGAAAATAGACTTCTAAATACACCAAGTAAACTAAAATTCGGACACAACAGACAACTATATGCTAATAATGTCGAGAGACTAATTAGAAAGGTGGCTGTTCCACCGGCCCGTTGGCATCCAATCAGGATTTGTTGCTTGCTCTTGTGAAAATGGTGTAACAATTTCTTGGTTTCCTTAAAACTGGTTATCAAAAGGATGATAAGGTTATCGTTGGTGCGACTTCCTGTGAAGAAAACTTTAGATTTCAAGTTTGTTGGATGGCTTCGAAGTTCAAATAAACATGAAGGAGATGATGCACAGAGAGCAGAATAGCCCCAGGTTTCACCGCTGATGTACCAAAATTGTCGAAGGAGATACTTGGTTTGAAGACGGAAAATATTCAAGCTAAGGTTTATCAGGAGGCTATTCTGGGCTAAGGAAAATAAAAACCCTTTTGTAGGAAACTCCAATTCAGGCAAAGCTAAAACAAGGTCCCCTAACTTCAGCAATAAAAGATGTTTCACAAGAAAATGCATATCTGGTCTTAAGAAAGACAACAATCCAGATAGCAAAGTGAAACCAATCAAGGAAACTGAATTCCAAAACATATGATCAATAAATAAAACTACCTTGAACCTTCAAAAATCAAAATAACAGGCACTAAAACACAAGAACAAAGGAGGCCTGCACAACCTTTAAAAACAAACACACCAGGAACTAAAAACACAAGAGGCATGTACCTGATATGAACCCACCAACAAATCAAAAGCAAAAAACCATACTGAGTTGTGAATCAGCTGGAATTCTGGTGGTTGAGGAAAATTAACAAACTTGCAGAGAAACACAAAACAGGTTCAAGGATAAATTGAATTAAAAATTAGACCAGACGGTTTTTTTTTTCCTTGTAAATCTTGACCAAAAGGCTTAAATTAAGGGGAAAACAACTGATGGAAACGGGGTTCACTTGGAATTTTTTTTTTTTTTTTTTTTGGTAAACAAGGGGATCACTTGGATTAACAAGCTAGTGAAAAACAAAGGCAAGGGTTTTGATTTATCTAATTAAATAGGGAAAAACTCTAATTAGAAACAAGTTAAAACATCTTGCCGGATAATTCGATAAGAGCAAACTGGAGTTAAATTCGAAAATACCACCGAAGAATCAGCCGCAAACCCTAGCTTCTATACCGACGAATCTTAAATCAGCAAACTTGTAGAAGAAATTGTTACCTGAAAACTTGAAAGGAATAATCGATTATCAAACTAGAAAAACCAGGACCTGGAAAGGAATCTCGAAGTAAATCAGATCTGATAAATCTTTCTTTAATATCTATTCAATACAGCAACAACAAAGCAAAAACGAGAGAGGTACCAAAAACAACATTGGATATATGAGCAGCAACGGTCTAATTGGTGCCGTAGAGCCGGTGAAACAGAGGTTTAGTTGTTGATTTGAGGTTGAATCATGGTGAAATTGAAGGGGTTTCGATAATAACTTGAAATGGAGACGGTGTTAAATGTGAAAGCGACTCTCATTGAAACGGGTTTTTCTCTCCGGTTATCAAAACAGTCCAGGTTTTCTTCTTTATGAGAAAGAAAGATGAACCAGCGACTAAGTGGAATATGTTAATTTGCAGCTGGCATGAGTGTTTTAAATTCTTGCGCATATGAACTTGGATTACTGGATAAATCATATTGTCTAATTAATCGAATTATGATATGACATAAATATATGGAGGCTAATGCAAAATGAATCTTCTGTGACTGTCATAAAATGCAACTCGGAAACAGATTTCATGTGATTTGCCCATTTGTCTTGCACTTTTGAACTCAAATGACATCCATATGCACCTTTAGGAAGTGAATATTGGGGTGATTTTAATGTATCAAATCAGAGTTTGAACAACTACAATTATTGTCCTAATAATTTATTATTTACGAACTATTCATGTCAACTCCGAAGTAAGCTCAGTTTTTTCACTAATTAACATTAGTTTAGATGGCGAAAGGCTGATATTAACCAATAAATGTTGAATCTCCGATTACTCCACCAATCACTCCACTAATTACTCCACCAATCACTCCACCAATTACTCCACCAATCACTCCACCAATTACTCAGATTATTTTGTAAATTTAGTTTCTGTCTTTACTATATATACCTCCTATTTTGGAGATGAATACATAACAATTATTTTTGAGTTGAACCTTAAGTTTAACATGGTATCAGAGCTTCATGGTGAGTTGAGTGCTTCTTAGTAATAGTGAGTGCTTCGTTACTTCGATTGATCCTTCTTCCGCTGCCTTAAGTTTCTTGTTTTTATTTATACACTTATTCAAACAAGTAAGTTGTACTACCGATTTTATGATAAAATTGTTATGTTGAGTTTTAAATCCTACTTAATCTTGTTAATCCATTTATCTTGGACTTAAGGTTTCTATTATCTTAGCTAATTGAGTTTGTCTTTCTTATAAGCAAACCCCTGTTAAGTTTGTTTTCATATATTTGGTTGATTTGTCAAACTTAATTTCTCTGTACAAGAGAGAAAACTTGATTTGAATTTAAACTCTTACCGTTTTTACCGTTATAGGACTTGTTCCTCTTATTCGACTACTCATATAATTTTTAGCTGCTAGCTAGTATCTAGCTGGTTTGTTTTTCGCCCCCCATAAACAGTTGTGTAAACAATCAGTTTCATTTGTACCTTTTTTCAGTCTAACTTATAAAAAAAAAACGCTTTCCAAGTTTTTCGCAAGCTGCTTGCGACCTGTATTCATACTTCATATAATTTCTTCTTTAATCGTGATAATGTCTTCCGTTAAACGTTGTGTTTACTGTGGAGGCAATTCACACTTCGTGGAGAAATGTTTCAAGAAAATTGGCTATCCCGATTGGTGGGACGCCTATAAAATACAAATAAAGATCGACCAAAGAGGGGTAGATACATATACTTCAATGATGACTACGACGACTGATACTCATTCTTCCGTAGTGGAATATCATTCTTTAGTGAACCCGAACCTATTCCAGCAATCAAGTAAGGTTGACTTCGCTTTACTTGCTACTGATTCTGAAAAAAATCATGGTTGGATTCTCGATTCTGGTGCTACGGGTCATATGACGTTCGATGCCTCTATTTTGAAAGATCCATGCCTACCTGCGTATACAACTATTTCCAACGCTAATGGTTTACCGTATCTGGTTACCGCAGCTGGGAGAGTTGATTTAACACCTTCCTTGTCCTTATAACACATATTATTGGTTCCTTCTCTTTCAAATAATCTCTTGTCCGCTGCACAAGTAACCGCACAGTTAAATTGTTTAGTACTAATCTATCCCAGTTTCTGTCTTCTTTAGGATCTCGGCAACGGGGAGATAATTGGGTGAGGTACTGAGGGATATGGTTTATATTACATCGATGATGTTTGTGAAGGGATATCTCTTTCAGTTAAAAGTTCTTCTTGTGCATCTAAAAATCAGATCTTACTGTGGCACCGCAGGTTAGGACATGCTTATTTTGGATATTTGGAGCACTTGTTTCTTGATTTGTTTAAGTCTTGCAAACTGTCAGACTTCGAATGTGATACTTGCATTCTTGCGAAGAGTCATCGTACTACTTACCCAGATAGTTTCAGTAGAAGATACGTCGCATTCGATTTGGTTCATTCTGATGTCTGGGGACCTTCTCGTATTACCAGTAATTCTGGATTTCGGTGGTTTGTTATCTTCATCGATGATTGTACTCGTATGACTTGGATCTATTTAATGAAGAATAAAAGTGATGTGGCTGATCGTTTTCGCGCATTTCATAAATGATTCAGACACAATTTTCGGCTAACTTAAAGGTCCTTCGTTCTAATAACGGTGGTGAGTATGTTAATGAAGTATTACAAGGATAATTTGGAGAACATGGAATTATTCATGAAACTAGTTGCCCGTCTACTCCACAGCAAAATGGTGTGGCGGAAATAAAAAATCGCATGTTACTTGAAATTACGAGGGCATGCTTGATTGGGTCAAATATGAAGCCAAAATTCTGGGAAGAAGCCATTACTAGTGCAGTATATCTTCTTAATCGAGTACCAAAAAGTGTTTTAAAATTTCAGACACCTTTGGAAAAATTGGCTTCGTTTGTAACAATACCTTCTAATCTTAAGCTTCCTCCACGGGTATTTGGTTGTGTTGTTTTTGTAGTTCTGCAGAAAAATCTACGTACAAAGCTAGATCCTTGTTCTATCAAATGTGTTTTTATTGGTTATCATCCATTCCAGAAGGGTTATAGGTGTTATCATCCTCAAAGTCATAAATTTTATGTTACTATGGATGTCACCTTTTCTGAGCACGAAATGTTTTACTCATCCGATGTATCTGATTCTCCTCTTCAGGGAGAGAGTGTTATTGAAGAGTTGAATTGGATGGATTTGTTTCCGAATAACAGTGAAATAAATATGACAGCAAATGAAACAAGCATATGTACACATCCAACTGTCAGTAGTTCAAGAATTGATGATATACAATTCATGGAGCCGGTTCAAGAGTTCGATATTCCTGTTTCCGAAGAAATTTACACCCCTGCTCTTGAAGCTCCATCTCTCTCTTCATCAACAGTACCTACATTTAATTGTCCTCCAGCCGGTGCTGATGTCCCTGAGGTAAGCATAGATTATTCGATTAATACTAATGATACTTGTGAACTACCTGAAACCAACATGTACCAGTTGCCACCAAGGAGTAATAGTGGAGTTCCTCCAGATCGTTTTTCACCTGAAGAAATAATGAAGGTGAAATATCCTATTGCTAATTACGTGTCAACTCATAGATTATCAAAAGAGGGAAAAGCGTTTGTCAGTCAAATGGCAGATGTTACTATTCCCAGAACAGTAGAAGAAGCACTATCTAATCCGAAATGGGCTGGTCCTATGAAAGAGGAGATGGTGGCATATGAATAAAATGGTACATGGGATATAGTCTTACTACCAGAAGGAAAGAAACCAGTTGGATGCAGGTGGGTATATACTATCAAGAATAATCCAGATGGCTCTATTGACAGATATAAAGCAAGACTTGTGGCTAAAGGGTTTACCCAGACTTATGGTATTGATTATCAGGAGACGTTTGCTCCTGTTGCAAAAATCAACACTATTAGAGTATTATTGTCTTTGGCAGCAAATCTAGGCTGGCCTCTACAACAATATGATATGTAAAAAATTCTTTTTTACATGGTGATTTGCAATAAGAAGTCTACATGACACTACCTTCAGGTTATAATGCTCCAAACAATGCTAATGTTGTGTGTAAGTTAAAGAAGGCTTTATATGGTTTGAAACAATCTCCTAGAGCATGGTTTGGTAGATTTCGCATTGCAATGAAGAAGTTTGGGTATATACAAAGTAATGCTGATCATACCTTGTTCCTTAAAAGAGTAGGTGACAAGGTAACTGCTCTTATTATCTATGTAGATGATATGGTGGTAACAGGATATGACCCTGAAGAGAGGAGTAATTTGAAGAATTGCTTGTATTCTGAGTTTGATATGAAAGATTTGGGTGGACTTAAGTATTTCTTGGGTATTGAAGTTAATCGATCCAGAAAGGGAATTTTCTTGTGTCAGCGAAAATATGTGATTGATTTATTGAAGGAAACTGGTATGACTGGTTGTACGCCAATCGGGTCTCCTATGGAACAAAATCATGGTCTTGCAGAATGTTATGATCAAATACCAGCAGACAAAGGACAATAGCAGAGGTTAGTTGGTCGCTTGATTTATCTTTCTCATACAAGGCCAGATATTGCTTATGTTGTAAGTGTTGTAAGCAGATTTATGCATAATCCGGGTCAGCAACACATGGATGCGGTCACCAGGATACTAAGATATTTGAAGTCCGCACCAAGCAGAGGCTTGATGTTTTCAAAACATGGACATCTTAATGTATCAGGTTACACTGACTCAGACTGGGGAAGTAAAGGTGACAGTAGAAGATCAACATCTGGGTATGTTACCTTTGTTGGAGGAAATTTAGTGACATGGAAGTCTAAGAAACAACAGGTTGTTTCCTTATCCAGTGCTGAAGCATAATACAGAGAAATGGTGAAAGGCATTTGTGAATTTTTATGGTTAAAGAGGCTTATGGAGGAGCTTGGTTTCCTTGTTGAAAAACCTATGAATTTGTTTTGTGATAACCAGTCAGCAATCAAAATTGCAGAAAATCCAGTGCAACATGATCGAACAAAGCACGTGGAAATTGATAGGAACTTCATTTATGAGAAACTCGAAGAAAACATTATTGAAGTATCATATGTCCGAACAACACAACAGCTGGCAAATATTCTGACAAAGGTCGTATCAAATAATATATTTAACGATTCACTTGTCAAGTTGGGCATCTATGACATATATGCACCACCTTGAGGGAGAGTGTTGAATCTCCAATTACTCCACCAATCACTCCACCAATTACTTCACCAACTACTCCACCAATCACTCCACCAATTACTTCACCAATCACTCCACCAATTACTCATATTATTTTGTAAATTTAGTTTCTGTCTTTACTATATATACCTCCTATTTTGGAGATGAATACATAACAATTATTTTTGAGTTGAACCTTAAGTTTAACAATAAATACTTGCTTCCTAGACAACACTAACTGAATTTCCAATGTTTTAACTACTATCTTGACATATTCTTCCATAAGCCTAGGTTGTGTGCTTATAAGCCTAGGGATATCATCAAACCCTTTAAACCCCTAAGTCATATAAGCCTCCACGTCGCGCGGCGAGAATACCCACCCTTAGGTGAGTGTCCCCGCGCCCTTGAAAATTCTCCATTTCACTTTTTCTCAAATTATATGAAAGTAACACTAAATAACATTTTCCGTTAAAAAAACGGCATAAACACACCAGAGAAAATAACATAAGATAAAATTTCATTATCACGCCAAAAAGAGAAAACTGATGAAACTAAAACCCTAAAACCACAACATAATGTTTGATCAAGCAAAACGCAATCTTGCAAGGATTGATAGACTTTCTCTTTTGCTGAACAAGAGATTCTATGTGCAGATGATATATTACAGGCTTCACACAAGCGATGATATGCTTCAAGTCCAGAGAACTATACTTAAGCTGTCTCCTTTATCAGGCTTCACACAAGCGACTTCCATACTCATCGTTTTTCTCAAATTCTCTTTGATTTTCAGATCATGTTTTTATAAGCATGAAGCATAATCATGAAACAAAAATTGGGGTTTGCCCATTTTCAATTTATTTATTTGCCTGTTTTGAAGCACTAAGAAATCTCTGGTGGTGCAGAAATCAATTTCATTAGTTGTCATTAAATTTTATATCATTCTGCAAACAATTATCATATGTTGCATACCATGAGATTTTACTGATATGTTTAGAGTTTGGTACGTATTCCATTCTTTTGAATATAGTGGGTTAATTTGTTTTTACATTTTATTAATTTGTTTAAATTTGATTGATGTGCAGGGAAGAAGTTGTAATGCCTCAAAATCATATGATGCATACCTTGAGATTTTACTGATATGTTTAGAGTTTGGTACGTATTCCATTCTTTTGAATATAGTGGGTTAATTTGTTTTTACATTTTATTAATTTGTTTAAATTTGATTAATGTGCAGGGAAGAAGTTGTAATGCCTCAAAAATCAGAACCAACAGAGTAGATAAGCGGTGTTTGCTAAAGTAAAATGCCTAAATGAATTGATTTGTTTTTATGCTACTGTAAGGCTGTTGTTGCCGATCGAATGAGGGGTTTAATGGGTTCTGGTGGTGTTAAATGTTGTTCGTCGCTGGAATGAATGAATGAGGATGGCATTTCATATCTTTCGTAGAATAGTATTTATGAATAATTTACTACTTTATTAGCATCCTTTTTGTATCAGTTTTTTTATTACCTCCGCAAGCCTAAATTGGTTAATCGAAAGTTGTGATGAAATCACATGGAAAGCTAATAGTAGACAAGACATAAAAAGCTATGCTGCAAAAACAATGGTTTGCATGATTTCTAAAGTGTTTTTATCATTCTGATTATAGTATTTGCAACATGAAGCACTATCGGGATATACACATTCTGTTTAAGCGTTTAACCTTTCCCTATATCTTCTTTTGGTACATTTTGACTACTCTGGAGGCATTTCATATCTTTCGTAATAGAATCCTTTTGAGTATTTATGAATAATTTACCATGAAAAAGGTTGAGAGAGAATGCACACTGTGCAGGAGGATGTCATAACTATTGATGGCGAGGTACTACTTTATTAGCATCCTTTTTGTATCAGTTTTTTATGCAAGCCTAAATTGGTTAAGTTGTGATGAAATCGTAGACAAGACATACTATGCTGCAAAAACAATGGTTTGCATGATTTCTAAAGTGTTTTTATCATTCTGATTATAGTATTTGCAACATGAAGCACTATCGGGATATACACATTCTGTTTAAGCGTTTAACCTTTCCCATATCTTATATTTTGACTACTCTGAGGCATTTCATATCTTTCGTAATAGAATCCTTTTGAGTATTTATGAATAATTTACCATGAAAAAGGTTGATCGGGTGTATTTGAGCGTTCCTACAAAGATTTCCATCCTATACCATGAGAAGGAAAGAACCTTTGTACTGAGAAAAGAAAGCATGCCCGATGCAGGTTCATTTAATCTTCCCTTCACAACTTTATTTTGCCAATATTCAGAACATGGGTCTTATATGAATAATTTTTGATGCTAATAAAATGATTAGAATTGTTTTGAGCATTTGTGAATAATTTACCATGAAACAGGTTGATAGAGTGTATTTGAGCACGCCTACAAAAATTGCCATCATAGACCATGAGAAGAAAAGAACCTTTGTACAGAAAAAAGAAAGCATGACTGATGCAGGTTCATTTAATCTTTCCTCCACAACTTTAGCTTGCAAATGTTCAGAACATGGGTTTCATATGTTTTTCTTTCTACTTTTTTAACATAAGTGTCAATTTTTATGTGCAGTTATATGGAACCATGACTATCTCCTACTACTTTCATTCCCCAGCAATGTTTATAATGCTACATATAGGTTGAGGATCAGAATTGGAATTGGGTCAAAATCATATAGTTATACATTGTTTCATATAATCATGCAACAAAAGAGCAGTGGCCAATCACCGGTGCTAATCAGAATGACTTCCATTATTGTTAATAATGTTTTTGATTTCGTTTTCATTGGACAAGGGGAGCGTAGATGAGCACACCAAATAAAATTGGGACGGGGCAAGGCGAAGCCGAAGCCGAGCTTTGCCAAATCAAAATACATCGGGACATGGCGAGGTGTAGACGATCCACACCAAATCAAATTGGGACGGGGCGAGGAGAGGCGAGGCGAAGTCGAAGCTGAGCTTTACTAAATCAAAAATATGGTTAAAAGAAAAAGATGCCCAATACTGATGCCATTTTATTTACAGTTGTAGATGGAATCAGTGAAGCAAGTTTGTGAATCCGCCCGGGCGTAGCACGGGCGCAAAATCTAGTATCATTGAAAGCCGGTTTACGAAATTTGTTAGTCCCGCTACCCGTATCTATCATAGGGCAACCTAGGTCATGTGCTTAACCTTGGTAAGCCTTGAAAATCCACCTATCCTTGCACTTGCAAGAGTTTTCGGTATTAGGTAAGGATTTTTTTCTAATACTTTATATTATCACCCACTGCACTTGCAAAAGTTGACAGTATTAGGTAAGGATAATTTTCTAATACTTTCTATTATCATCCACAACAGCAATACCAAATAAATAGTCATTTTGGTTAAGGTCGCTCAATTAGGTTATACAAAATTTAAAAGAACTTCATGGTGTTAACTGCTTTCAAGTTCAATGGACAACAATGAAGATTTAACCACCTACAGTAACCAGCGATATGATGACATTCAAGCATCATCATGTCAGTTAAAAGCTTGTCAACATATGCAACCAAAATTATTATATGCACATATATAATATAGTATACATACCGGAGAAAGAAAAACACTTATAAAAAATGAAATACTTGTAAACTATTCATCCAAGTTACGTCAAAAATAGGTTTTGAATATATTGGTTATCGTCTAATCATGACATGCTGAATCGCTAATTACACTTATCTGTATGAAGAGGGATATGTCTCTTCCAACATTTCAGTGGGGTGTGTAGGAGCAGAATCTCGCAACATCAGTATCTCTGCGGAATTATGGTAACAAATATATGCGAAGACCATCGCAGACTAACCGAAGAGTGATGTAGCAGGTGATGTCATCATAATCATGATAAATGTATGAAGATCTTGCGAGATTTAAGATAGTTTGCGAAAAGAACTCTTGTAAGCTTGCGAGAATGTTGCAAGCCATATCCGAAAATAAAGGTTGGCTTAGCTGTCATCCACTATGTAACACCCTATATATAGGGCCACGCAGATTTAAAAGAGGAGAGATTTTGTGGTGAGAATTAGAGATCAAATAGGAGAGACAAAGTTTGAGAGCTACTTTGATTCCTTTGTACTCTTATTTTCTTTGTAAGATCTTTAAGAATTTCTAATAAAATTTAGATAGCAATTCTTGAAATTTGAGTAAACATTTATGTGATCGTAACATGATGTAGTTATAAAATATCCTGCAACTACATAATGGCGCTAGACAGAGGGATTGATTGAAGAAGATTCAAGACATTTTGAAAATAGGGTTGAAAGTTGATGTTGTGATTTGAAAAAGATCGGAATAATTGTTGAAGAATTTGTGTAATTTTTTACAGATTGTTAAAATGGTAAGGAGAAGTAAAAGAATCGCTGGAAGGAGAAGAAATGAAACTAGTGAACCTTCAAGGATGGGAGTAAGAAACAATAAGGAAGAGAAAATTCAACCAACAATTCAGCAAGTTCAACCACCAATTCAGCATACAACCGCACAAGAAAGAATCATTGATTATGATAGATTCAGTGTACACACTTGGCAGACAGATTCAACAGAGGAGATAGAAAAGAGATGGCAACTGAGACCAATGGAGAGAGACAAAGAAGTGGAAGGAGGAATAATTCATGGATAAGAGGAGAATGAAACACTACAGGCATTCACTCAAAGACTATTTGAAGAAAGAATATTAGAAGCAGAAGAACGTGCAAATTTAACATGACAAAATCATGAGTGGAGAATGGAAAACATAAGGTTGCAAAATATAGGTCAAGGAGTACCACAAGGTCAAATTCAAGATCAGTTAGAAGAGGAGGTAGACGATATTTACTTGTGGAGAATATTGCTGAGGATATCCAAGAAGATGTACAAAATCTTAATGGAGGAATTGGCGAATAAAGTTCAATGGCTGAAGATCGTTACGTACAACATGGCGAGAATTATATATCAAAATGAGCAAAGCAACATAAATCAGAGGAATGAACAACGTCAAGAACGAGTTAATCAAGATGGTGAAGAAAACCGGGAGGAAGGAAGGAGGATATTACATGGGATAGAAATGCAAAGAAATCAACAAGCAGTTGACGAGGAAGTTGAAAAGTATAACGCTGCACAAATTCGCAGAGCTTGCAAAAGAGAAAGGATGAAGGAAGAAATTAAATAACAGGAGCTCCAAGAAGCTACACGCCAAAAAAATCATGATAATTGAGAAAGAAGACGTGAACGCAACCGCCACAATGATAACCTTAATGAAGAAATTAATAGAATCCAAAGAAGGGTTGAACAAGATCGCAGGGGAGAAAATAAGAGACGAAATCATGTGTGAACACATGAAAGGAACAAAAGAGAAAATCGCAGGAGAGAACGAGAATAAGAAGTTGAGGAAGAAGATCAAGATTTCGCATGGCAAGATAGGCATGAACGAAGGAGAAGAGAAGCAGCGTTAAAGAGACCAATGGACCAAGGGTCAGCTTCGAATGAACAAATTTTGAGAGAACTAGCGGAGATGAGAGGGATGCTCAACAACAGAAGAGAAGGAGGAAGAAGGCAGTTAGATGAGGCAATAGAAGAGGCTGCGAAAATGCCATTTTCGCTAGAAGTACAATTGAGAGGAATACCACCAAAATGCAATCTACCTGCCTTAACTAGCATCTTAGATGGAACAACTTGTACATTCTAGCACATTAAGGCTTATGTAAAATGCATGTTATAACACTAGTAGAACTATGTATTTTCATCACGGTTGGGCTTGTCACGGTGATATAGGTTAACGGGACTAAATTATGTTTTGGTCCCGGTATTGCATAAATGTCGTGGCTACATTTCAGCGGGTCTGCGAATAACTGTTTATGTTTTCCTGGGACACGGTGTTTGGATTGACGCGTGTCTAAAATTACTATCATAAGTTATGATTATTCGAAACGACCGGGAACTTGCTCCGCGTCTTTAACTGGCATTGGGATCCATGATCTCCGACTCCGGTCTTTTCTTATTTTTGGGTCGATCACTACTCCACTTCTTTCAGTTCTTCACACTTTATTTTCTTCTCAACCTCTCCCTTTTCTTTACCATCCATAAACCGCCGAGAAGTACCCCTAAGAGATCCCTCATCTATCTAATTCTAAAATTTAATTTGATTGACAAATTTTAATAAGTACTTCTCGTCTTGTAAAAATAATAATAATCTGGGTTTTGTTACGTCTACAGGTGTAGTGTTTAAATGTTGATGGAGCTCCCTGCTGGAATCAGATCTTTGATTATCGTAGCTATCATAATGCAACAACTGTAAGTAAAATTATCTATTTCCTTATCTGTAATGGGTTTTCAATTTTTATCAATTTACCGTCTCTAGTTTTATCTTCATTTTGATTCCTCTTGTAGGTTCAATTCATTAATAGGGCTAAATAATATTATGGGATACGAGTTGTTCTCAAATATATTCAATTCATTTTATTGTTGTTGTTGAAATCTAATAGTTGTCATACTAAGAAAGTTCGGACAAGTTCAATTTGTGAATTTCGTGGATCCGAGACTCTTAAATTGGAAGAAATATAAGGCTTGATTATTATTTTCTAGAAGGTGTGGGTTATATGATAGTTGGGGATCGGAGAGTTGGTTCTCTGTTTGATAGAAGATGGGAAACTGAAGCTGCTTGGTTTGAAATTTGTCGTTAGGGTAGTAGTAGTAGTACATATTTCTTTGAGTATGTTTGATTCATGAAGCGGATAATTAGTTCGATTAACTTAGTACAATCTAATCATGACGCTATATATGATTGTGAATGGTTGTTTTGTGAAAACCTGTTTTTATGTGGTTTGAACATTTATGACCTTCGTTATTTTTGGTTTGTTATGCTCAAATATTAATGGATCATACATACAGAGATGTGAATTTGTCTCCAACCTTGTTGTTAGAGGGTCAGTATGAAGTATTGTAAGTAAATCATACTTCATAACAAGAATCAAGTCTCTTGTGTCAAGTTTGTGTGAGTCTGATTTTGCCCATTCCTATTTGTTTTGCTGCTGCGAAAGAATCGTGTAATGCAAAATCATTTTGGTTTTCTGAATTTTTTTAGCTACTTGGAGAAATCGGGTAATTCAACTCCAAATAATGGAGCTCCTCATAATATTGAAAAACCACGGAAAGCTTTTCAGGTATGAATGCTTTCCTACAGAGTTAGTTGGTGATATTTTGGTTGTTTGAGTTGCATCCAAAATTCATCAGTAAAATTAATAAAATATAATATTAGGCTATATCAACATTTATGCTTTTTTGTAAAATTATTATTTCCCTTGAAATCTTCCTTCGCTTTCGGGATAATAAGGAATTCTTCGAATTGGTATCATCTGAGTTTCTATCTGATAGCTCAGTAAGTATTCAATCAGTATCTATAATGCCACTTCTCTAATGCTATTTAACTTGATCTAAGGTCTTGTTTTTGGGATGTGATGGATTAGGTAAAAATCAGCCAACAATGAACTACCGCTGTTTTTTTTTGTAATGATTGCTAATTGAACGGGTTCAAATATCTGAGGGTAATATCACAATTTTATTGATCAAGGATTAAGATACTCTCCTGAAATTCCTACATCATCACTTTAATTTATTCTGTTTGTGCTTTGGGGTCGAGGTACTCTAGGTTGGTTTGGTTAAACTTTGGGATTAAGTGATGAAAATTGTTGATGACCATAATGTAATAATGGGATAATGTCTAGTTTTGGTGCCACTCCTCAAGATGTAGTGTATCTATATGGCCACTTCTCTCACCATAATAATTTTGCAAAATTGTTCCCTTAAGTGCACGAGGGATGACAGAAGATCGCTAGGATGACAGAAGATCGCTAGCAGTGACTAAGCATTCTCCGGTGTGAAAGAGTATATTCATTGTTCGAAGAACGTCAATACACTTCAGCAGTATATAAGATCTTACATTGTGACATAAATTTTTCATTTTTTGTTTTATTTGTCTCTTCTATATATTCTTTTGCAGCGAATTGACAGCCTAGCGAAAGAGTTTGGAGGAGGTCGGCACAGGCATCTTCAGTAAACAGGACCCGGAGTGGCAGGCAATGGAAGTGCAGTTGTTCTTCCGGAAATTTGTTGGAGGTTTCCCTTCCAACTCTTTTATGTGAATGCGCTTATATGTTTTGATACTTGATGACGATATTAATGGTACTTGTAAACCTCTGTCAGATTCCGTATATCAAATGTTTATGAACCATGTTGATGTTACTTGTCAACCTCTATCAGATTCCGTATATCAAATGTTTATGAACCATGTTGATTTTCCGTTATATTAATGAAATGTTGAAAGCTTTCATTTACATTATTTGTTACTTCTCAGTTCTCACGCATAGTTAATTCTTTGTAAGCGCAAAACTGTACTAAAGCGCAAAATTGTACTAATCATCCAAGTAGTAAGTGGTGACCGTATTGGCATAATGAACGTAATAGATCCCAGATAAATTGGTCCCGGTAAAATATGGGAATCCGTGTCCAATGAACAAATTTAGTCACGGTGTATCACAAAATCTCGAGACAAATGAGCAAATTTGTCTCGGTGTACGATAAAAAACCGTGACTAATAAGGATTAGGTCACGGTAGAATACACAAATTAGCCACGGAAATCACCGTGACCGAATGTTATAGCTTTTGGCCTCGCACGCTTTGGTCACGGTTTAAAAAAAATGAAATATCGTGACTATAGATCTTTAGACACGGTAAATTACCGTGACGAAAGACCATTTTTGTACTAGTGTAATGGGAAAACCATGATGTTGTATTGTGCAAATATTTTGCATAAGTTTGACAGGAGAGGCGTTGGAGTGGTTTGAAGATCTGCTAAAGAATATAATAGCGTCTTTCAATCATTTACAAACGGTGTTCTTGGTAGATTATATAAGTAACAACTCATCACGTCCAGGCATTGAAGATGTATTTGGATTGAAGCAAAGAGTAGGTGAAAGTTTGAAGCATCTAACTTTGAGGTGGAAGACTATGTGTAGCAATATGGCTAGTCGTGTGGACGAACGATACCTCATTTAGTCATTCATCAATGTAATGTTTGCAACAAATCTGCTGTATGTTCAAATTTTCAGAATCAAGAATACTATCACGATGACTGAGTTACGAGAGTACCAAGAGGAGTACATCGCTCTTGAGGAAAAGTAGAATAAAATGGAGTCGTATCCAGTTGCGAATACAAGTTCAAAGGTAGCGAATGCCAGTTTATTACCTAAGATAACAAATGCAGTGGCGAGCACTTCGCAAGGACAACAAGGAAAGGTGATGGTTGAAAATCAACAGAAGCTAGTAGCAATGGGAAGTCGTGATCAAGAAGATCTTGAGAGAGAAAGAAGATTCTATAATCGTGGAAGAAATAGTAAAATTCAGCGGCTTGACCAACCAAAAGAAACCTATGGAGGTCATAAATACAATCATTACAAAGGACAAGGAACTAACAAGGTAGTTTGGGAAGAAATCACAATGCCACCTCTAAATACTAGTGTGGAAAAGATATGGGAAGCCATAATCTTGATTGAGAACATCCCAGCACCTTGGAATATGGGGATTGAGCCACCTTCGACCCATAGAAGTCATGAATTCTGCGCATATCATCACTTCCAAGGACATATACGATAAATGATTGCAGGAATGTCAAGAAAATTATTCTTAGAATGATAGATCAAGGGAAGTTGAACCATTTTTTGATAAGACAAACACCATTACCACCACCACCAGAAGATCGCAGAGCAAATACAGCAAAAAGAGGAGATACATTTCTAATTAAAGTTGGTGCAAAATAAAAGAATCTATTCTGAAATTCAATTGTGCATTCGTACAAAACAATAGAAGATTTTCACGATAATATTCTGAGCAGATTTTTCGCAAGGGATATTGTTCGAAGAGAAATTATGAACGATGCGAAGATTTAGCCACTAAAAGAGTGGCAGAAACAACCTATTTCCTTTACAGCAGAAGAGATCCCTGAAGGTGGAGAAATGTATGATAATCCTCTGGTGGTAAGGTTAGAGATCAATCGGAAACTTAGTGATGATGAAGATGATGAAGCTGAGGATTCGTGGGCGATCAATAGAATATTAATTGATACTGAAAGTTATGTAGATATTTTGTTTTATCATACTTACAAAACTATTGGAGGAAAGGATGAGAATTTGATACCTTCGACTTACAAGATTTACGACTTTAATATAACTGCGAATAAACCAAAGGGAGAGATTACTATGCGGATTCCTTTGAAGGGATTATCCTATGAGATTCAATTATGTGTTATTGACGTGAAATCACCGTACAATGCTTTAATTGGTCGACCTTGGTTGCATTGAATTCTGGGAGTAGCGTCCACCTTCCATCAGTGCATCAAGTTTCCTCATCCTAGTGGCGTTGGAATCATAAGAGGAGATTGGGTTGAAGGAAAAAAGTGTCATGAAATTGATGTAGACACATGTGAAAAACGAGCAGGTGAGAAGAGAAATTGGAAGCATAGCATCAGAGAAAAACAAAAAAGCGAAAGATTGATGGTAGACGCAGTAGAACGTGGAGGAGATGGAAGCGCTGCGAAAACAAGCATTAGCAACAAGGAGCAAGAAGAAAGTAATCTGCGAAACGCGATCATCAATAGTGTGTGATAACTCAAAGAGGCACAAATGCAAGGTAAAAAGGGTAAGAAACTTAAAATGTGAAAGGAGAATGAAGTTGATGAAATTGAGAAGAGGCAGGAAATGGGAGAATTTGTAGCAATGAATTTGGAAAATGTCTTTTATTGATTAAAGAAAAATAAGAAATTGCAGAACCATAATGAAAATGTGTGATGATTTCGCAGAGATTATATTTGTTAAAACAAAACACAAATTTGTGATAATATTGCAGAAATTGTATCTGTAGCAACAGAATAGAGACATGCGAAAATTTCGAAAGAAACACAAAGATAGGGGCGATCCTTCTATGGCATACACCTTAGTTAGAGAAATAAAATTTCACAAGAGGAAAATGTAAGACCTAAAGTTCCTCATATAAGGGGGAACCTATTGCATGGTTCAGGGATTACACCTCCCCCAGAACCTGAGTCTTGGATATTTGGGGTCAATAAAGCCGATCCAGGAGAGGTACCTTGGATTTTCAACCTAAGATTATGATCTATGTTGGACGACTAGGGGTCTCTCCTAAGGAGTGCAGAACTCGATCAAGGCGCCGAGGTACACGGTTGAGCCAAGAGTGCCTCGGGCATATGGAGCGTACCTGGATATTCTTGGAAAGTCTTGGCTATGATGCACTCGGTCCGAAAAAAAAAACCCACTTAGGGTGCGGTCTTGTAACCATGAGCCATATCGGCGAAGGGATAATAGGTCGTGAAAACAACTGGTTGTTGTTAAGACCGGATGGGAGGAGCCAACCTTGTATGGTAGAGGTACGTCTCCTTGAAGGGGAAACCAGGGGAATGATAACGACGGCACCCTCCACTAGGGAGATGATAAGTGTCAAAGACGCAAATGTCATGAGGCTTTTTACTCACGGGAGTATTAATTCTTTTCATATTTGTGCAACGATCCTGAAGAGGCAAAAATACTAGATAAAGATAAGACGAGATCAATGGGTCAGTGCACGAAAGTGTAAAGACATCCTGCGATTTCGTCGAAAGATGGCAATGTCACGGAGCTTTGTATTCGCAAGATCATTTAGGCCTGTCAATGTCGCATGAAAATTTCCTGCAGAGGCAATAATACTACAGAAATGATAAGACAAGATCAAGTGGTCATTACATGAAAATGTAAGGACGTCCTGCGATTTTGTCGCAAAGACAAAGGGTGGAAAAATAAGACCTTTACTTAGAAAGGCATAATAAGACCACATAAGAAACTAATATTGAGAGTCATACTGAGAGGAATTTAGGAAAATTCCAAGATAAACATGATAGCGAAATCATTATAGCGAAATTTTGCAGGTAAACGCAAACATGACTCCGAAATTGACGCAGAAGAATACAATACAATATCACAATGGTAAGTGTTTGGTAACAAAAGATATTATTAATTAAAAAATAACATGCTTAATGTTTCATTTGAGAACAAATAACAGAGGCAAGTATGGGAATGCTTAATAGAGGCATGTGTTATTTGCTTCCACCTGAAAGATTTATGCATGAACTGAAAATTATGTGTAACCAATGAGTTATTTGTTGACGATATCTTGATTAGTTGTGTAATATTGCTAGAAAAAATTGCATTACTGACACGTGTAGGTAAAATAAAAGAAATAGAGCTTATATTGAGAGGCTTTGGAAGTTAAAGAAGTTCGCATCAACAAACTTACATAAAGATCAAAAAGTAAGAACAGATATACAAGTGTCGCGAAAAGGGGAAAGTTAATGAAGAAGAGAAAAGTTATTCTTTGCGAGATTCTTCCTCTCCTTTGTCAATTTCATCATTAGATTTTTCTTCTTCTCTTTCAACTTCTTCTTCTATTTCTTCTTCGCTCTCTTCCTCACTTTCATTACTATCTGAAATAGTTGGAGGGGTTACATTCTATGTAATTTCTTATGAGATACAAGGATATTTAGAGTAGGGATGTTGTTATCATCACAGATGCTCTTAATAGTTCGATTACAAAAACGAAGAACACCATTCTCGAAGTTAGTAATAGTTAACTTCAGTTGTTTCTTAAGCCTGTGACATTTATCATCGCGAACAGTACTTTTGCAGCTTCAATATCTTTATTTTTAGACTCTAGCTCTTCAATCTTTTCACGAAGTTTCCTCTCAGAATCTGCGAAAGTATAACAACAAGTTAACAACTTGGTTGGAGTTAATAAGAAAGAACTGTTAATAAAGAAGCGAAGTTAACAACCTTCTCTATCAGAAATCATATCTCTAACCAAGGCTGCGTGATCAACTTGGAGGCTAACGTTTACACCTAACTCACTTCTAGCATTATCTAAGACTTTCTCAACCGAAGAAAATTCATCATCATTATGTATAAGGAGACGGGAACGAACTTGATTACCTCTTTCATTAAGAATGAAATTTTCGTGAATAACTCCATCTCGCTCAAGCTGGGTTTCAATAAGGGTTTTATGGAATTTTTTCAAAGCTTGAGCACCTTGAATAATAATGCGGTATTTATCGTCTATGTGATCGCTAATCTTCGTTCTTAACTTATTAATTTTATCTTTAGAATCAAGATAATGATGCTTAAAGTGGTTAGCTAAACTCAAACTGGATCTATGGTCAATTTCTAAAAGGTGGAATTTAGATTGAGTTCATCTAAGGAAAGATATTTTATTCTGCAATTGGTGAAACTGTATAAGGAAGAATTAAGATGCTCGAGAAGGGTATCATCATCCAAAGAGTTGGGAAAAGAATGAAGAGTTATGGCTTTCTCAGAAAGACCATAAATGTCTACAAAAACGATAAATCAGATAAGGGAAAATAGTGGGAAAAAGGAATAAAGGGAAAGAAGAAAATTTCATACCATAGAGCTGGTTATTTGCATTCTGAAGACTAGATATCTTATTTTTCTGAGTGGAGTTTTCAACTTCCAGTTGTCTGTTCTTATCGCGAAGGCCAGTAGCTTCAACTTCCAATTCTTCGCTCTTCTTGCGAAACTGAAGGTTTTTCTTCTCGAAATTTTCGCACCTCCTTTCCAAGTCAGAGGAAACATCATCAGAATATTTTCCACCCTACAAAAGAATATAACACAGTATCAAAACAAAATGTAATTAAGTAGAAGCAAAAGATTGAAGGCTTATCAAGATGCTGAGTGAATTTAAGAAACTAGGAGTCACTAATCTCGAAACTCCACGGAGGGAATCATCACCATCTAACAAGGTGGTATCACAAATGTTCATACTAGCCTTGCAGGTGTTAGTTAAAGGAACATCGCTGATTCCTTGCATAGAGTCAGAGAAGATGCTAGACAGATATGCCATGGAAGATTCAGCTGGAGCATTTTCATTTGCGAAGTAAGCATCATCATCAGTGCTTTCATCAGAGTGGACATTTGAAGGAGAGGGAGAGCGAACTTTTCTTTTCTTTGAAGATGGGGCAGCTGATTTCTCCTTGCGAACTTTTCTCTTGCCTTTAGTCTTTGCGACTTTCACAGGCTCATCAATTTCTTCCCATTCTTCTTCAACTTTAACCTTTGCACAAAGATGAAGATAAGAAACATAGGCAACAATATATTGTTAAATATGATAAGAGAGTATTTCTTACTTTATCCGTGATCGAAAGTAGTGCTGATAAGACGCTAGCTTTCTTAGTCTTGGTATAGCTAGCTCTCAACTTTGCAATATGAAAAATTCCAACGATTAGAACAGAATGAAGTAGGGATGAATATAAGGCTATAACTTAAGAGAGATTTAGAAACATACCTCTTCTTGCTTCTCAGGAAAATTAAAAACCCATGGATGATATGCAGCGAGATTCTCAAGTAAATCATGAGAACCAGAGATGTAAGGAACCTTCAAAATGAATGGAAAGACGCACCATTTATCATCTTTAGATTGACGCGGGGTATTATTCTTACCAGAATGCCAATCAATGTCTTGCATAAGTACTTTTTCGCAGGCAACAGTTTCTTTCCACTTCAAATGGATACCCCAGCGAGTAGTTTCTTTCTTCATGATTATCGCCCCGCAATTCTCAAAGAAGATTTCTATTGTGTACTAATCAGAAATGATTTCAAGATTTGCGAATTTTGGATCTCTAACTTCTGAAGGGTAAAGAGATCCAAAACCTGCACCACGGTTGGAGAACTCTAGTATAAGGCGGATATAGTCTCCACTCAGTTGGTAGAAAGCTCGCGAAAAGTTCGCATGAGCAAGAATCACATAAAATAAAGGGAGCTCAGGATTGTAAAGAGGAATGGGAAGACCACCGAGAAGATGACCAAGCGAGATTATGATTTCTTTATCGTTACATTGATGATCAGAAAAAATTTTAGCAGAAAGAATGGCCTTAGAGTTTTGATCGAGAATGGTGGATAGGGTAAAGCCTCTCTCTTTGAGATCTTTTTAAACTCCTTCAAAAGATTTTTCATATCTACGACCGCTTGGAGGCATCTTTGAGTATGGGAATGAAGAAGTGAAGATAAAAAGAAGAAGGAAGAAGAAAATTTACAGTAGCAAAAGCGGAAGTTACGGAAAAACGATGAAGAAAAGTTGCAGAGAAAGTGAGAAGAAGGTAAAGAGGAAAAAAGAGAAGAGTAAGAAAGATATATATTGAGAGAAGAAATTCTCAAGAGGATAAACTTATTTAATGCGAAGAGTAGACATGCACAGTTAAAAAATGGAGGTTGAAAAAGGCGTGTCAAGAATTGAATGGAGGAAGAGACACGTGTAATTGATTCTGCGTAAAGTACGAAATCGTGCCAGAGGATAAGAATATGGAGAGATGAGCGGTTGCGGCATTTGGAAATAAAGGTTCTCATATCATTCTCTTCTTCGCAGAGAAGACATGAGAAGAGGCACGATGTAGGAGCAGAATCTTGCAAATCAGTATCTCTGCAAAATTATGGTAACAAATATATGTGAAGACCATCGCAGAATATCCGAATAGTGATGTAGCAGGTGACGTCAGCATAATCATGAAAAATGTATGAAGATCCTGCGAGATTTAAGATAGTTTGCGAAAATAACTCTTGTAAGCTTGCGATAATGTCCCAAGCCAGATCTGAAAATAAAGGTTGGCTTAGCTGTCATCCACTATGCAATACCCTATATATAGGGCCATGCAGATTTGAAAGAGGAGAGATCTTTTTGGTGAGAATTAAAGAGCAAATAAGAGATTGAAAGTCTGAAAGCTACTTTGATTTCTTTGTACTCTTATTTTCTTTGTAAGATCTTTAAAAAATTCTAATAAAATTTAGATAGCAATTCTTGAAATTTGAGTAAGCATTTGTATGATCATAACAGGGTGTAGTTGTAGGATTTCCTGCAACTACAGGATGAGCAACGGACGGGTGGATGCGGATTTGGTACCACCCGTACCCAATCCATTCAAATGACCGGTTTCAAAATTGTACCCGTGTCCAATCCATTACCCAACGGGTATATTATCCGCGAGTGAGCGGATGAACCGAATGGATACGGATGGATTACGGATTTTTAAGAGTTTTTTTTTCTTTTTTGAAATAAAAATGGTTCAAAAACTATGAGCTTATGCAAATCTTTAAAGGTACTCTCACTCCCTCAAACACACAAAATTTTCCTTATGAATCATTATTAATGTTTTCTTTGACCTTGACTTTTAATTAATGTTTGATAAACCTAACTACATCTAGCTAAAATTATTACACACATTACCTGTTGGAACTTGTAGCGATTCCATCGCTAATCCATCACTAAAGTCGTAATAATTTGATTATCTGGGCTCAATCATTTACAATGCCCCCATATTGGTAGCACTTTGAAAAACATAGTATCACTATGGCTACTATATGCTAAGTTTTGGGAAAATATGTATTCCAAATTTCATATGAAGTTTAAGGCGAAGAGTACAAAGGAAAGTTGCATTACTTTGATTTTCCATCGTTTAACTACTGCCTAAATGATGACTCATATATGAGGGATGTGATTGAATTAACAATCATAAAATCCTTCACATATGTTTATGTGTAATTTCAAGATCATCATGCGGGTTGGGTGTCCAACGGATGGGTCATGTTCCACCCGCTCCCAATCCATGAAAATGATCGGGTCTAAAATTCACCCGTGTCAAATCCACTAAAATGAGGGACGGGTGTCCACCCGTTAAAATAAGGATTGGGCCGATCACACGGACAAAATTTACCCAATCAACAGGCCCAAGTATGTTGGGCCTTTTACAAGCTGTAAGCTTAGATCCTATAAACTGTTTTCATTCATTTTTTTTCTATTTTAAGACATAATCGGTTGCTACAAGTTGAATAATAATAGCACTAATTTTCATATAATCAGGAGTTAGTTTAATTATACCAAAAAAATCATCTACTTAGAGTTAGTATAGCGGTAAATTACATTTATTAAAGATTGTGACTCACAAGTTCTTTGGTTGATTAAACAACCCGAAGTAAAAACCCATTGTGAACTGGTGTGTTAATGTGTTGCAAACTTATATATAAATGAGGATTGAGTTAGCATGAGATGGATATCCAACTGATGAATCTTAATTTCATAGATGCCTAAATGTCTTCTCCATGAAATAGAATATGCTTTTGACCCAAACTCTCATCTCAGTTTCCTCGAACATCCTAACTTTGCCTAGTTTTTGCTGTCTATGTTTTCCGTTTTGATGTTTCCACTAAACGCATTCATATAATCTATCTGCAAACAATAATTGTTAGAATTACCTCTAAACATGTTCTAAACATGTAGATTATTCTAGAAACAAAGAATATAAGGTAAGCCTCCATAGGCATAGTTGTTAGCCTCCAAAGGCATAGTTGTTAGCCTCCATAAGCATAGTTGTTAGCCTCCAAAGGCATAGTTGTTAGCCTCCATAGGCATAGTTGTTAGCCTCCATAAGCATAGTTGTTAGCCTCCAAAGGCATAGTTGTTAGCCTCCATAGGCATAGTTCTCTTCTTCTCTTTGTAAGCCTATAAATAGGCATTTGTAGTATCATTTGTAATGATCCAAAAATATCAAAAACATTGTATTAATGTTATCTAAATGAAAACTCATTCAATGAAACTCTTTGTTTTGATTCAATCTTGATATGGTATCAGAGCAAGGAGAAGGATCCTTGTATCTAGTGTTGAAACTTCTGCAATGGCAACCCGTCGTCAATACAACATTAAACATAAGTCTGTCACCTGCACTCATTGTAGTAAACGTGGTCATACCAAAGACAACTGCTTTAAGATTATCGGGTATCCAGATTGGTGGGATAAATGCGATCCCAAGAAAAAGAATTTCACTGCAGCAGCACATGTGGTTAGTAATCTAACCTCCGCTATGGAAACAACCAATGGTAAGGTTTTTAATATTTCCCATGTTGTTCCTAATAGCTCATGGATAATTGATTCAGGTTGCACAGACCATATGACTTTTGATTCCAGACAGGTTTCTCCTCTTAAAACATCCATACACAACTCCGTTTGCACATGCAGATGGATCTTTGGCTCCGAGTAATTGGAGAACAATCATTAAATCTTACGGATACATTGAGTCTAGATTCCGTTTTAGTCATTCCCCTCTCTAAATTATAATCTATTATCAGTTTCCCAAATTACTAAAGTCTTAAATTGTGTTGTTATCTTTTGGCCTAATTCTTGTGTGTTTAAGGACATTCGAACACGGGACGATTGGATCTGGGGTTAGAAGAGGAAAGCTATACTATCTAGATTTGGAGTCAAAAATTTCGGAAAAGATTATCTAACGCTTTAGTTGTGAATGGTACTCAGGGGGAGAAGGAGAAATCACAAATTTGGTTATGGCATAGACGGTTAGGGCATGCTTCTTTTGGCTACTTAAGAAAGTTATTTCCTAGTCTATTTTCAAAGATTGATGTTTCTAGTTTTCAATGTGAAGAATGTGAACTAGCTAAAAGCCATCGTACTTCGTTTCCATCAAGTTTAAATAAAAGTCCTATTCCATTCATGATTATTCATTCGATGTTTGGGGCCGTCTAAAGTTAACACTCTTGGAAGCGCACGATGGTTCGTCACCTTTATTGATGATTGCACTAGGATGACATGGGTTTGCTTGATGAAATCAAAAGATGAAGTGAATAATTTATTTCAGAGGTTTCACAAAGTAGTTAACACACAATACAATACAAAGATTCAAGTTCTTCAAGTGACAACGGAGGCGAATATTTAAATGCGATTTTTCAAAGATTATTTAAAAGAATGTGGTATTGTTCATCGATAACTTGTCCTAATACTCCTCAACAGAATGGGGTAGCCGAAAGGAAAAACCGTCACTTGCTTGAAGTTGTGCGCTTCATTAATATCAGCTCATATGCCGTTAACTTATTGGGGTGAAGCTCTTGCCTCTGCAAAGATATGTGATCAACCGTACACCTTCCAAAGACTATCATTTTTCGACACCTTTTCAAGATCTCGGTGAGGCAACAGTTTCACCAACAAGTTCCAAACTTGCCTCCACGCATATTTGGTTGTGTAGTATTTGTGCACTTACACAAGAACCAACGGAGCAAGTTATCTCCCCGAGCTTTAAGATGTGTCTTCGTAGGATATGCTGCAAGTCAGAAAGGATATAGGTGCTACCATCCTCCAACTAAACGAATTTACATCACATTGGATGTTAAGTTTCACGAACACGTGATGTATTACTCGAAGTCTGAACTTCAGGGGGAGTATGAAAAAGAAATTCAGACTCTTGACTATGAAGAAGACATAATCGAAGAAGATGTTGTTCTTGAAATTCCAAAAGAACAGAAAGTTAGTGGGGAAGAAATTAACACAGATAATGAAATTGAAGCTATAAATGAAGTTGAAGAAGATAATGCATATAGATCAAGATAATGCGAGATGAAGTTGAAGAAGATAATGATAGATCACCAACCCCAATCCAACCATTCGCTGAAGATGTTCTTGAACCTGCAAAGAAACAATTGCGAACGTCGGAATAGAGGTATCCCTAAATCTATGTATGAACCTGATATTTCATCAAAAGCTAAATATCCCATGAGTAATTATATCTCTAATCACCGTCTGACCAATCAAATAAGTCATTTGTGAATCAATTATCTACTTGTAGTTATTCCTAACAGCGTGCGGAAGCATTATCTGATCCGAAATGGAGGGAAGCTATGATCGATGAGATGAAATCCTTACAAGAAAATAATACTTGGGACATGGTTGAATGTCCGAAGGAAAGAAAGTCGTGGGATGTCGCTGGGTTTTTACAGTCAAATACAAGGCAAATGGTGAAATTGAACGCTTTAAGGCAAGATTGGTTGCTAAAGGGTATAGCCAGACTTATGGTGTAGATTATAATGATACATTCGCACCTGTAGCTAAAATGAATACAAAGTAAGAGTCTTGTTGTCTCTTCTTTGCAAATTTGGGTTGGCCATTGCAACAGTTTGATGTCAAGAACGCCTTTTTACATGGAGATTTGTCCGAAGAAGTGTATATGCAGCTTCCACCAGGAATGATGGAGTCGAGTTGCATAAAGGAAAAGTTTGCGGGTTAAACAAGTCATTGTATGGTCTCAAACAATCTCCGAGAGCGTGGTTTGGAAGATTTACCAAGTCTATGAGAGCATTTGGTTATCGTCAGGCAAATTCAGATCATACTTTATTCTTAAAGAAAAATCGAGGTAAGATTACAGCTTTAATCATATATGTAGATGACATGATAGTTACAGGAGATGATCTAGAAGAAAGAAAGGCTCTCCAAAATTATCTATCAAGTGAATTTCAGATGAAGGATCTTGCTTCTTTAAAATACTTCCTTGGAATTGAAGTATCTCGATCAACAGAAGGAATATTCTTGTCACAAAGAAAATATGCCCTTGATTTGTTGGAGGAAACAGTATGACAAAGATGTCAACTCAGATACACCAAAAGAGCCAGGTTTGAAATTATGTTCGGATGGCAACCAAGTACCTGTTGATAAAGGAAGATACCAAAGGCTCGTGGGTAGACTAATGTACTTGGCACATACAAGACCCGATCTTGCATATGCATTGAGTATTGTTAGTCAATTCATGCATAATCCTGGAGAAACACATATGAATGCGGTAATGCGAATCCTAAGATACCTGAAGTCTTCTCCAGGAAAAGGGATCTTGTTTAAGAAAGGTCAAGACTTCAAAAGTATGGAGGCATATACTGATTCTGACTATGGTGGGTCATGTGATGATATGAGGTCTACTTCAGGATATTTTACCTTCGTTGGGGGTAATCTTGTTACATGGAGAAGCAAAAAACAAGGAGTTGTTTCACGATCAAGTGAAGAGGCTGAATGGCGAGGTATGGCGCTGGGTATCTGCGAAGTTATGTGGTTAAAACGTCTGCTAACTGAATTGGGGTATCCTCCTAGGAAACCAATTCATTTGTACTGCGATAACAAAGCGGCGTGTGATATTGCACACAATCCAGTTCATCATGATCGCACAAAACATGTGGATATAGATAGGTTCTTCATTAAAGAGAAGTTGGATAATGGGATCGTGGAGTTACCTAGAATTAGATCGGAAGAACAGTAGTCGATGATATTCTAACTAAAGCAGTTCCAAGTAAAATATTTCGGAAGTTTGTTGGCAAGCTAGGCATGAGCGACATATATGCACCAGCTTGAGGGGGAGTGTTAGAATTACCTCTAAACATGTTCTAAACATGTAGATTATTCTAGAAACAAAGAATATAAGGTAAGCCTCCATAGGCATAGTTGTTAGCCTCCAAAGGCATAGTTGTTAGCCTCCATAAGCATAGTTGTTAGCCTCCAAAGGCATAGTTGTTAGCCTCCATAGGCATAGTTGTTAGCCTCCATAAGCATAGTTGTTAGCCTCCAAAGGCATAGTTGTTAGCCTCCATAGGCATAGTTCTCTTCTTTCTCTTCTTTGTAAGCCTATAAATAGGCATTTGTAGTATCATTTGTAATGATCCAAAAATATCAAAAACATTGTATTAATGTTATCTAAATGAAAACTCATTCAATGAAACTCTTTGTTTTGATTCAATCTTGATAATAATATGATATTTATATATATAGTATAGAGACCAACGCAGAATGAAGCTTATGTGACTTCGTCATAGAATGTAGCTCGAAAACAGATTTCTTGTGATTGCCCATTTGTTCTACACTTTGCTTCTCAAATGGTATTCATATGAATCATTAGGATGTGTATCTACTAGTAGTAATTATACTGTAAACAGAACAGAAATAGAACAGATGCACTTATTGGCCTAATAATTTGGTGTTCATGAACCCTTTAAATCAACTAGCAATTGGTAAAGCTAAGTGTCTTCGGTGAACGCTGGTGTACATGGTGAAACATTGATTTTAATCTTTAATGGAATGTAAACACTTGCCTCGTAGAAAACATTAACGGAGTTTCCAGCATTTTATTTACTCTCTTGACATATTCATCCATAATTGATCAACAACTGTACCTAAATTTTAAGTCGGGCACAAGCCATCATTAAAATTAAGAAACAAGACTCTAGAATGATTGTCGTTTAAAAGATTAAGGCGATCCAGTATCTACTAACAACGTCATGAAAAATGCTTTGTCTTACTTCTCTACAGTAACCCCCGGATTGCATTTAGGAATCCTTCGAATTAATTATTGTCAATCAAATCTAAATATGGTCCCAATGAATGGCTTTGGGACTCCATAAAAACTTAATATTAAATAACGATGGCACCTGCTGCACACCAGTTTTTTTGTTCTCACAATCACAACAATTCCCAGTCTTTTAGTGTATAATGTTGTATTGTTTCAAATTCCTCCTTTACGAACATGTATTTTGGAAAACTGCATCAATTCCCAAATCCTAAACCTCCGACTATGGAAGACGTAAGATATTTGTTGCAATTAAACCTCAAACTCTTGGTTTCTCAGGTAAATATATTGGATCCATTATTTAAGCATAAATACAAAGAAAGATCATCAGAAAATAAAGATATGTACATTAAGAAGTACTATAACTATAAACTGGTTCCAAATTTCCGATGGTTAATCTTCAGATAAAGGAATATTGATTGGAAAAATTAAAAAAATTGTACATTAACAAGTTACATATGACATGGTTACACTTTCAACTCCATACACAGTTTAAGAGTCGCGAACAGATACAATTTAAGATATGCACCTCACAGTTTCCTCAAACATCTTAGTTTTGATTTTCAGAACATTTTATTTTTTGGAAAGAACCAAAAAGATGATATACTACCATTACCAATACTTAATTAGTAATGTGTCAAAAAACAAAATACTTAATTAGTAAACTAGTTTTTTTTTTTTTTTTTTTATCATCAAACCACAAGTATTTCATTCCATAAGAAGTGTTTACATGATGGTTTTAAAGAGAAACAAATACATCATAACATGAAAAAAAAATACAAAGAAAGATACAAAACGTAAATAAATCGCGAAGAGAAAGAGCGATCTACCACGATAACACCCAAATCTTGTACTATGAGATTGGAGAAGGAATGGTATACGAAATCATAATTCGACCATTTTGATAGATTTTTTCTTCTTAGAAAAGAGATGCTCCTATTACAAAGGAGTGATATGCCCAAAAATTCTTCATGTGCAACTAACCAGAACTCAAGATCTATTTTTCCGATGAAGGAGAAATTGATCTTCGCCCTTGCTGAATCGCCGATGTACTTTTATCAAAAAAACCAAACACGAACAAATCGTTAGAAAGAAACACTATAAAAGTGTAGATAAAATCGCCCAAACGGCGAAGATAAAAATCGCTCTAATAGCGAAGAAATTATTGAAAAACAACAAAAATAACTAAAAACAAGAAAGCTTTGCTCAGATCTAGCCCCTAAAGGACTAAATCTGAGCAAAGGAAGAAGAAGAAGTTGATGGGTTTTTTTTTTCTTCTAGTTTTTGAGAGGTGAGAGAGAGAAGAGAGAAAAGGAAAAGAAAATATAGTATATGTTTAAGATGAACTACAAACATTTCAAGAAAATCGTTAGAAAGAATTAGTAAACTAGTAAACTCCAAAGTATGAACTACAAACATTTCAAGCATGCTATATATTGAACACCAAAAAATAATATGGAGAATGAATCTTCAATGACTTTGTCATAAAGTCCAGCTCGATAGCACATACATTGTGATGTCCTGCACTTTTGCAACTCATATGATATGACACCATTCATGTAAGCCGTTAGTCTAGAAGTAATTTTACTATAAACATAACGAAATTCAAACAACTGCACTTATTGTCCTAATCATTTCGTGTTTGTGAACCAATGCAATCTAACTTGTTATGAAGATTATACAAATTTGGGGTCACTCAATCAAGCTGAATAAACCCCTATCCCAACACAATGCAATCGAATAACAATTATTAACAGACAAACAAGTAAAGAGCTGTGCAAAATCATTAAACAGAAGAAATCCTACTAGTTGAGTGAATGCCCCACCTAAATGCGATTGGGCTCCATACTACCTATGTTCCATCTCTCCCTTCAATCGACCCAAACTCCGCTTTAGTCGAACCCACCGCTTCATTGATCAAGCTAGAGAAAGTAAATACAAGCTCACTAAATACAATCTCATAAGATAAGATCTGTGCAGCTTCACTAAATACAAGCTCACTTGGTGAAATGGCGGTTTTAATAGTTGATGGGCCATAAACCCTTGCCTCATAAACAGCATTAACCGAGCTTCCGACATTCTTAACCACTCTCTTGTATGTAACTCTTAATAATAATGTATTGAGCTTCTGACATTCTTTACTACTCTCTTGTATGTTACTGTATTGTTCAAATCACCAGGACTAGCCAAACTGTGTGACGCGCAATCAACTTTCTCCTTGACAAAGATCAATATCCCTGTTGGATTGTGTTTTTGTTGGGGGAGGCTTACGAAATCCGAGCCGCTATGCGCAATACGAAACCTACACAAGCAATGACATACCAATGCGGAAATAACACAACTACGCAATATAGAAGCAATCACACAACACCGGCAATTACGTGGAAAAACCCCTCCAAGGTGAAGGGTAAAAAACCACGGGCAAATCTTCCACTATAACAATAATGGGTTACACAACAATTCTCCCAATTTGGGGATACACTCTTCTTCAAGGTGCCTATAGCACTTGGATATCAATTTGCCTAATTACACTCACCCCTAAGGATGGATTAACAATTCATTCACATATAATATGAGATTCACTATCAATTTGAGAATAGAAGTGATGTGAGATACTTACTACTAGGGTTTGAAGTGATGGATTAACAATCCACTGATACCTAAAACCGTGTTACAAAGAGTTGTAACGGATCGGTGGATAATACACGAGTCGTATTAGTGGAGGATCGGTAACGAAGATATTTATCCAACAATCTTAAGACATTTGACCGCTTTATTAATCTTTGTTATCGATTAGAACGTATCCATTCAAGAATTCTATTTGATTGAAATCTATCTTGATATTTCTTTGCATATTGAAAATTTTTCAAGAAGATTGGTCCATAATGAGTGTTCTTGAAAAAATACGTGTTCCGACTTTTGTGAAGGGCTGTTTTCAACAGTCAGAAATTGAAGTAAAACCGATCATTACAGACGTTGGTTAACGTCAAGGTGCAGTGTGAAAGCATTTTGGGATGGAAGGAATCCAGAGAATGACAACTCGAAGTTTGTAATGAACAGTGGCAAGAGCCAAGAGGTGTCAGGGATTCACAAACACAAATTTGTTTGGGTATACAGACACTTGTTCTAAATCACATACATCTATAGATTGACGGTTCAATTTATGGGATAAGTGTCGGTTGTATGTGGCTTTAAATTTCATATCAGAAGTTGAAATTTGAAAAGTCACGTACCTTCGTAATCCGTTGTGTGCGAACACTAAAATATTCTCTTGTAAAGACATGAGAGGTGTCTGTTTGTAGATACAAGTGGATCTATAATTTACTCGCTGGATGGATGTTTGAATCATTTCTTCGTTTCTCTCGTATTTTCCTCTTCTTTGATCGTGTTACACTAATTAAGTGCTCGCCAGTTGGAGTACATAGAACACAATGCTTATGACATTTAAGATTGTGAAGCCCGGATTAATTAGTGGCTGTGGGGTAACACAAGAGTAGATGACCGAGCAATTGGATAATGGCAATTTCTTTGATCAAATCATGATTAAGAAATTTTCTTTGTCTTGCTATACAATCTGTGTGCTTACAAGAAAGAGATGGTTCATGGTTGGTTAAATTCATGGAATTTGAAGGGTCACTGATAAAATTATGGCATCCTTTTGGAAACAAAAAGCGATGTATAATTTAACCGACTGTGATCTTGTAAAGTACCACTTAAAGGGTGGTTTTAATCATAAAGGAGAAATGATGACTTGGGTGTTTTGGAACTCTAAAATAGTCCTTCCGTTGTTGGATTGGCTTACAACGTCTTGTTTAAATTACTTTCGGTAATTTAAGTTTGTTTTGAAACAGTGCAATGGGAATCAAATGGATGATACGCCGATCATTGGTGACCATTGCCAAACATCACAGTCGCTTTTTCCAATGGAAAAGGTGCTTTCCGGAAACTGTTGGACAGACCCAACAGGTTAACACTATGACAAGAAATGAAACGCCTAAAACTGAAACATTCAGTGCGCAGTTAGGACATTAAATATCCTTTGAATCCTCTGATGGATCAAGTGCATGCATTAGATATCTACCCTTTAAGCAGTGGGTATAAAAATGCAAAAAGGATAAAAAGAATAACGATCCTAAATTACTGATATAGGCCAGTAAGTGGAAGTCGTTAATCTAGAATCCTATTAGGCCTCGTGTTCATTGATTGGTGGTATAATGGTTTTGCATTGTTACGCAAATCAAGTAAGTAGATCATTCAGAATGTACTGTGTTTTCACATTACCTAGAGGTTTGGCGTCCTCTTGAGTTGTGCAAGCAAGACTAATCTAAAATCATGTGGGTATTTTGGATAATTTAGTGGATTGAAAATTCAGAGAAATGAAACTCAAATTTCATTTGGTTTCTAGTCAGTTACTATCCATGTTTAAAGAAAAACATGAATGGTCTCTCTTTGTGGAGACACGAGTAAATCTATGTAATTGATTCACATATTATGTTTTCTCTCGTATTTCTCTCCATATCTTTGATCTCGTTGCATTAACTAATTAAGTTCATGCCACTAACTTCCATTGCAATTAGGGTTGTGCTGCAAAGCCTGTTGCTAACCGTTTGGTTAAACTGGTAATTTCCCCTACTTGTACCCGTTGGTCCGAAAGGATGCTGTAGAATATGCCTTGAATAAGCACTTTCAGCTGCTTAACTTTCGGCTGCTTTACAATAAACTAATCAAGCAGGATTTCGGCTAGTGGAACTTGAGGTGCTTGGTACTTTCGGTCAGTGGAGAGAGTCTGTTGGTAGTGGAGAGAGAGTAGGCTGTCGGTATAATTATGTCGACATTCCCTTGCTTTCCCATCCTATATAATCCCTTGTAGTTTCATTGTAAATCCATCCAAAAACAGTTAGAGAATATCAGTGAGTGATAGAGAGAAAGAGAGAGCGTGAGGAAGCCATTGTAGGCTTGTTCTTAAGAGAGTGTAAGGGAGTGAATCATACTCTTGTAAACTTGTTCTAATCATAGTGCAACGTTATCGTTGTCTTCCAAAGTGGATGTAGATCATCTTGATCGAACCACTATAAATCCTTGTGTTGTGTGTGTGCCTGTTTTACATTTGTTTTCATTTCTATTTCAATTCTCTATTGATTGTGCTAGGAAGAGCCGTTGGTCATAACAAATTGGTATCAGAGCTCCGGGTAAAAACGATCTACGATGGCGGCAAAGTATGAGATTGAGAAATTTGATGGAAGTAATGATTTCAATTTATGGAGGCTAAAGATGAGGGTTGTTTTGGTGCAACAAGGTTTGGTGAAAACTTTGAAGGGGAAAACGGCTCTAGCAGAAACATTGAAGGATGAAGAAAAGGATGAGCACTTGGAGAAAGCACATGGATTAATTCTATTGTGTTTGAGCAACGAGGTCTTGAGAGAAGTGGCGGCGGAAACGACACCGGACGGGCTATGGAACAAGTTGGAGAAGAGGTATATGACTAAATCCGTAACTAATCGTTTATATCTTAAGAAAAAATTACATACTCTTAGAATGCATGAAGGAATGTCTATTATAAATCATATTGATGATTATAATAAAATTCTCTTGGATTTGGCAAATATTGAGGTCAAAATTGAAGATGAAGACCAAGCTTTGGGTTTGCTTTGTTCCTTACCACCATCTTATGAAAATTTTGTTGATACCGTAATGTATGGAAAACATACAATTTCCATGGAAGACGTTAAAGCGGCTTT
Source organism: Papaver bracteatum (assembly GCA_023529315.1). Lineage (NCBI taxonomy): Eukaryota > Viridiplantae > Streptophyta > Magnoliopsida > Ranunculales > Papaveraceae > Papaver > Papaver bracteatum. The sequence goes on along the minus strand of JAJJWX010003225.1, from coordinate 36,724 downwards.
GAACTCTAAGGAGTTAAAGAAGACGGGTATCGACGGTAAATATAATTCGGGAGATGGGTTGTTTGTTAGAGGAAGAGGAAACCAAAAAGGCGGATTTGATAGGAGTAGATCAAAGTCAAGGTCTAAATCAAAATCCGGTAAATTCTATTGCTTTCATTGTAAGGAAAAGGGGCATTTCAAGAAGGATTGTCCAAAATTGAAGACTGTCGAGAAGAATACCAACCAAGGCACCGCAGCAAATGTTGAAGCAGAAAGTGATGATGGAGCCGTTCTCACGGTTCAACCAACACACATATATACATACGGAGAAAGAAAAACACCTACAAAAAAATGAAATGCCTGTGTACTATTCGTCCAAGTTACATCAAAAATAGGCTTTGAATATGTTGTTATCGTCTAATATTGACATGCTGATTACACTAATCCCGTTATCCGTCTGTTAAGGCCTAAGGGTTGTCTCTTCCAAGTTCCAACATCTCACGGACAAAATTTACCTAATCAACAGGCGCAAGCAAGCTGAACTTAGATCTTATGAACTGTTTTCATTCATTGTTTTTTTCTCCTTTTTTTTTCAAAGATTGTTTAATTTGTAATTCAATCTATGATGTCAATTTAAGACATAATAGGCACCTACAAATTGAATAATAGTAATACTAATATTCCGATAATCAGGAGTTACTCTGATTATACCGAAGAAATCCCTGGACAACGTATAGAGGTAAAATACATTTGTTAAAAATGTAACTCACAAGTTTTTTTTTTTTGAAAAGAAACTCACAAGTTCTTTGGTCGTGGTTACAGCGGTGAGTAAAAACCCATCGTCAACTGGTGTGTAACTGTGTTGCAAACTTCTCTATAAATGAGGATTGAGTTAGCACTAGACAGATATCCAGATGACTCAGAATTCAATAGATGCCTAAATGTCTTCTCCATGAAATGGAATATGCTTTTGACTTGAACTCATTTCAGTTTCCTCAAACATCCTAACTTTGCCTAACTTTGGTGTCTGTGTTTTGATATTTCCATTAAATGCATCCATATAATCTATTTACAAACAATATGTGATACATATTGAGACCAAAGAAAAATCAATCTTTTGTGACTCTATCATATAATGCAACTGGAAAAAAGATTTCTTGTGATTGCCCTGCACTTTGCAACTAAAATGATATTCATATGAACCTCTACGATGTAAATCTACTTGTAATTACACTATCAACAGAAGAGAACTAGAACAAATGCACTTATTGGCCTAATAATCTGGTGTTTACGAACCTTTTAAGCAACTGGCAAGGTAAAGATCACTGTCTTCAGAACTAGAAACGTTAATATTAACCATTGATGGACTGCTAGCACTTGCCTCGTAAGAAACATTATCTGAGGTTCCAGCATTTAACTACTCTCTTGACATATTCGTCAATAATTGACCAAAACTGTAACTAAATTTTGATCCAGGCAGGCACAAACCCACCTCATCTATCATAATTTGTTTGGACAGCCATCACTGAAATTAAGAAACAACAAGACTCTCAGATGACTGTCGTTAAACAGATTAAGGAGATCCAGTACCAACTAATAACGTCATGAGAAATGATTTGTCTTTCTTCTCTATAGTAACCCCTGGATTGCATTTAGGAATCCTTCGAATTAGTTATTGTCAATGAAAACTAAATATGGTTCCAATGACTGGCTTTGGGACTCCATAAAAATTGAATATTAAATAACGATGGCACCTGTTGCACACCAGCTGTTTTTTTTTCACAAACACCAACCAGCCCATTAAGGAAGATATTTCAAGTTATGATGTTGTATTGTCTCAAATTCCTCCTCTACCTATGAACATGTATTCTAGAAAATTGCATCAGTTCCCAAATCAAAAACCTCCAACTATGGAAGACGTAAGATGTTTGTAGAAATTAAACCTCCGACTATGGAAGATATTTCAAGTTATGATGTTGCGTTGTTTCAAATTCCTCCTCTACCTATGAACATGTATTCTGGAAAACTGCATCAGTTCCCAAATCCTAAACCTCCGACTATGGAAGACGTAAGATATTTGTAGAAATTAAACCTCATACTCTTGGTTTCCCAGGTAAATATATTGGATGCATTATTCAAGCATAAATTCAATGAAAAATCAGAAAATAAAGATATGTACATTAAAAAGTATAACTATAAACTGGTTTTAAATTTTGGCTGGTTAATTTTCAGATAAAGTAATATTGATTCCAAAAACTAGAAAATCTGTAACAAGTTAAATATGAGATGGTGACACTTTTAACTCCATACAGTTTACGAATTACGAACCGAAACAATTTAAGATATGCTCCTCACAGTTTCCTCAAACATCTTACTTGTTGATTTTCGAAACATTTTTTTTTATTTTGGAAAGAACCAAAAAGATGATATACATTACCATTACCACTACGAATACTTAATCTGTATATAAACTACAAAGTATGAACTACAAACATTTGCTATAAACTGAACACCAAAAATGAGGATGGAGAATGAATGTTCTATGACTTTCTGAATGTCCTGCACTTTTGCAACTCATATGATATGACATTCATGTAAGTGGTTAATCTAGAAATAATTTTACTATAAACTGAACGAAATCCAAACAACAGCACTTAGTGGCCTAACCATTTCGTTTTTTTGAACCAATCCAATCAACTTGTTATGAAGATTATACAAATTTGGGGTCACTCAATCAAGCTGAATATACCCCTATCCTAACACAATGTTACCGAACAACCATTATTAACAGACAAACAAGTAAAAAGCTGTGCAAAATCATTAAACAGGAGAAATCATACCTCTTGAGTGAATAATTTCATAATAGTTGAATGGAGCGATGGAGTACACGTAGTAAGGAGCCCAATTGCGTTTAGGTGGGGGTATTCACTCAATTAGTATGATTTCTTCTGTTAAAGTGCAACCCTTCTTTCCCTCGCCAGAGTTAGCACTCATGAAGAAGAGTAGAAGACTCAATAATAGTTCTCAAATCTCAATATTTTTTTTCTTCAAATCAATTACAAATTAAGACGAGTAATAGTGTAAGTTTCTTGTAACGTCTTCTTTTTTTCCCCTAACTTTTTTGTTTTTGTATCTGTATATATTGATTTGTTAAATCGAATTGTTAAATTGTTGTGTTGATGGATTTTGGTTTCAGATGAAAAAGGGAAATACTAATTTGTCTTAATTTGCTCCTTATTAATAGATGGTCACGGAAAATGGAGAACAAAATATCGATGACATGAACATTGATTTTTATGATGACGATGATGATTATAATGCAGAAGAGATCGATTGGAGTAATGGGGATGATTTGGATTGTGAGGACGAGGAATACGAGAAGAAACATATGAATGGTTGTTAAGTTCATCTTAAGTTGTGTTATACAGGGAAGTATTCTATTATTCTGGGATGTACAACCTAAGTTTTTGTTATACGGTTGGGTTCAGAAATATTTTGAGATACTGGGAACTTACAAGATATTGGGAATGGGATTCTTTTTATAATTTTTTTTTTTTTTTGATAAACTAAGAATTTATTAGCTTTCTAACTTAAAGTGATTTTCATGTCTTTTGCCAAAAGGCTACATAACTCATCCTTAAAACATGAATACTCTTCAAGATTTGAGGCAGATTTTCTGACTGACTTAGCTATGGAATCTGCCACTTGATTATTCAATCTACCAACAAAAGAAAAGGTACAATTATTGAAACTAGAGCTCAGATGTTTAATCTCTTTTATGATGTTCCTATTTTCCCATTGAACTAGCAAAGTACTACTAGTTATGGATTGAATGACCAATTTGGAATCAGCTTCAATATGAATGTTGACTAGTTGTTTATCCTTAGACCAAGATAAAGCCTCACGCACTGCCATACATTCTCCAGCTTCAGCACTTAAAGCTCCATCTGAGTAACTTCCTTTGATGCCATGACAGGTACATGTGTGATCTCGCAAAACAAGACCAGTTCCAAGTTGGTTAGTGTCTACATCAAAGGAAGCATCAACATTAATCTTAGAAGTGCCATACAAGGGTACTTTCCAGTCAAAGTCATTAACACTTAGATGTGGGGAAGAATTAGAAGCAGATTCATGTAAATAAGGAGCTAAGTAAAACAAAATCTTTTGCATAGTAGTAATAGGGTTGAGAGAAACTCCCTGAAAAACCATTTCACATCTATCCTTCCATATCATCCAAGCTCCTATCATGAAGGTATATAAGAGTTTCTCATCAAGGACTGAATTGCATAAGAACTAGCTTGTAACCCATTCAGAAACAGTGTGAAATTGTTGTCTGACATTATCTATGTTTATTTGAATCTCCTTCCAAACTTTCCTGGCATGGCTGCACTCAAATATGATGTGTTCAATAGTTTCATCATAATGCCCACAAGTATCACATTGATTATCTATATCACCATTATACTTTGCCAAGTTGTGTTTAGTAGAGTGAATTTCTCTAATACACTTCCAGGCAAACATTTTAATCATGTGAGTTGCACGACTGCTCCATAATCTTCTCTAGACCAGCTTATTAATTGTGACACCATTAATTTGAACTTCCCTGTCAGAACTAGTGAGAAGCTTGTAGGCACTTTTGACTGAAAATTTACCATCTTTAGCAGGCATCCAAATCATGACATCCTTTTGAGTCTTGTCAATAAAGATTGTTTATATTTTCATGAAGGTTTTAGCATCAAAAAGGTGATTTAGGAGGTTAATTTTCCACTGATTTGACTCTGGGATCATGAGCTCAACTACTTCACCATAGAACCTGAAAGTTTCATTTTGAGGGAGAAGAGGATGAAGCATACCTGGTATCCATTTGTCTAACCAAATTTTTGTGTCTTCCCCATTGTTGATTTCCATGAAATAGTTTTGTTGCACTATCTTCAATCCTTTAGTGATTCCATTCCAAGTGAAAGAGCAATTTTTTGCTTCTATATATTGATGCAGAATATTCTTGTTTTTGAAATATTTGCTACTCAACATGTTAACCATCAGGTGGCTTGATTCAGTGCATATCCTCCAAGCTAGTTTGGTTAGAAGAGCAAGATTTAATTTTTCCAGGTCTCTGAAGCTTAGACCTCCTAAATCCTTAGAAGTGCATAAGGTCTGCAAGCTATAGGATTAGAACCTCTGTTGTTTTTATGACCCCAAAAGTATTTCCTTTCAATGGCAGTGAGCTGATTGATTAAATTACTGGGAAGCTTGAAAGTACCCATATGATAAACATGAATAGAGTTAAGCACATGTTTGATCATAGTTCCTCTTCCATCTTAAGAAAGATTAATAGAAGACCAGCTGGAGAGTCTTGACTCAAAACATTCCTTAATGTTTTTGAAAGCCTCTTGCTTAGAATGACCAATTATAAGTGGTGAACCCAAATACTTCTCTTTTGAATTCATTGTTTCAACTCCCAGAAGATTGATGATGGATTCTGCAATAACTGGATTAGTCTTCTTGCTGAAGTAAACAACAGACTTATCAAAGTTGATTATTTGTTCTGATTGAGAACTAAAAATCTGAAGAACTTCCAATAAGTTGTTAACTGAGGAAGTGTTTGCTTGAGTGAAAATCAAGCAGTCATCTGCAAATAATAGATGATTAATGGCTGGAGCAAGAGCAGCCACTTTAATAACAGGAATTTTCTTGTTTTCTTGAGCAGCAGTAAGGTGCCTAGAAAAGAATTCTATAGCAATAATAAAAAGGTAAGGAGAAAAGGGGTCTCCTTTCCTTAATCCCCTTATAGGAGTAAATTCACCACAGGGACTTCCATTGAGCATGACTGACATAGTGGTAATACTGATGCATTGATAAACCAGAGAGCAAAATTCATCATTGAATCCAAAGAATTGAAGAACTTTTATTAAGAAAGGCCATTCTAGTCTGTCAAATGCTTTTGACATATCTAGTTTGAGGGCTGGCCAACCAATTTGACCTCTCTTTTTCTTCATTGGGTGTATAATTTCTTGAGCTATAACTATGTTGTCATGTCTGAGTCTTCCTTTGACATATGCATCTTCAAATGGAGACACTAATTTGGGCATTAGAGGCTTCAACCTGTTCACCAGAATCTTGGATATGAGATTATAAGAAGTATTACACAGACCTATAGGTCTGTAATCAGCAACACACAAAGATTTATTCTTTTTTGGAATGAGAGAAGTATATGTCTTGTTAATTTTCCTTGATATATGTTTAGACTCAAAAATCCTGGAGACCATTAAGTAAACATCTTCTCCAATAACAGACCACTGACTTTTATAAAAATCAGCCTGAAAACCTTCTGGACCTGGAGCACTCCAGTTTTCCATTCTTCTGAGGGTATCAAATATTTCTTGAGATGAAGGAATACTTATAAGACCAGTGTTCTTCTCCTCAGCGATGAAATGAGGTAGAATGTTGTAAAGGTTTTCATCTATCTGGGGGGAAGTAATAGAGTTGATTTGCTTAAAGTGGAAAGTAAGATGTGCAGCTATGTCATCTCTTGATTGTAACCAAATACCTTCATGATCTTGAATGGAGACAATGTTGTTTCTTGATTTCCTTTTGTTTACCTTGGTGTGAAAATACTTTCTATTGTAATCCGTTTGCTTAATGAAACAATCTCTGGATTTTTGTTGATAGAAGTCACTCTGAGTTTTGTGCCACTTATGTAGTTCAATATTGATATTGATGATATCATCTTGAACTTTAGAGATATCAGGATTTTCTTGAAGAACTTTTAAATAATTTTGCAGCTTGTCCACTTTTTGATTTATGTCACCAAAATGTTCCTTGTTCCACAGGTATAAGTTCTTCCTTGTGATATGGAGTTTTTGATTAAACTGAAAATCTGGAGAGCCATGAACACTAGTTTTCCAAGAATTGGCAATAACAGTAGCGCAATTATCATCACTCAACCAAGTAAGGAAAAATTTAAAAGGTTTCCAACAATTAGGTCTATTGTAGTCAGAAACAAGCATTATAGGGCTGTGATCACTACCAACCTGAGCCAAGTGCATGAGTTTAGCATTAGGAAAATAGAGAGACCAATTACCATTACCAATGGCCATGTCTATCCTATATTTCTTTTCTCCAGTACCTAGATTATTGTTGGTCCAAGTATGATATTTTCCTAAGTAACCAATATCCTCTAGTCCACTATCTTTAATAATACCATTCACAAGGCCATCTAAAGAGGAAGAAGCAACATTGTCATTATCAAGGAGATGAAAGTTCAGGTCTCCTAAAACTCTCCAAGGATTATTATTGGGTTTACTAATTCTATGAATGAATTCCCATTGTTCTTTCTTCTTACTGTAGTTGTTGTAACCATACATGCAAGTTAAAAGAAATTTAGGTTTGTTTGGATCACCTTATACCACCACATTGAACATATTGTAATGAGTATCAGCAACATCACAGGTAAAACCATTTTTCCAAAGAAGAACAAGCCCCCCAAAAATACCTACAGGTTCTATGTAAGCAGTATTTGGGTATTGATATTTTTTGAGAAGAGGAAGGCATTTTATTTTACTAATTTTGGTTTAACAAAGGAAAATGATATCAGGATTTTGAGTTCTAATGAGGTCACTTAAGTGATTTCTAGTGTTAATCTTATTGAAACCCTGAACATTCCAAGAGATAATCTCCATGGTGTACACTTTACTTTGAAATTGATTTTTAAGGAGAGTAGAAATCAACAGAGATAGAAAAATTACTTTAAAAAAACTATGATGACCAATATGCTTAGTGATTAAGAAATAATGAGATATGGAGCAAAATAGGGAGTTTTGAGTGTGAGAATTAAAAGTGAAAATAAGAATTAACTTAAAGTAAAGAAAAGAATAGAGTATTTTCAGATGAGAAGTAATGTATACCTGACCCTCCATGTGTGTGTTTTCATTTTGATGTGTTCCAATTGTGACCATTTGAGATTCCTGAAGGTTTGTATTGCTATCCAAGATGTTATGTTGGTTGGTGGTCTCAGCATCAGATGGACATTGGCTTGTTCTAATTCTTTTACCTTTTCTGACATCTTCAGTTTCTCCAGCATCAGTGGTCTTAAGAAGGAAATCCATATTGATTGTTTCTCCATCCTTAGGGGGAACAAAAAAAACAGCTTTGACAAATTTACTTTGATTCTTTTTTGGAACTGGAGCTTCATTAGAATTCCTTTTTGAAACATATGTCCTAAGATAATTGGGATTTCCAAAAAAGTATGGATTCTCATGAGCTTTAGCTAAGTAATTTGCAGCACCATTGCATGCCACTTTGCAATGTTTGATAACATAGCAATCAGTGCATATGCTTCTTGGATGTCTTTCATAAAAGAATTGCTGCCATTTAGCGATACCAGCATTGGTTATACATTTGACCCCTCTCCTTAATGGCATGGATAGATCAACATTGACACACACCTTGAAAGGATCAATACCAATTGGAAGAGAATCCTTTGGTTCAATTCCACAGACTTCACCCATAACTTTACCAATCTTTGTAACTGCAGAGATATTCATGTGTTCTGGGAGTAGGTATTTTAACTGGATCCAGAATTGTTGGTAACCCCATTGATTCTCATCGTAAATCATATCATGTATGTAATCATGAAATACCAACAGCCTCTTGTTGACACTCCATGGCCTATGCTCTATGACCTTGTTTAGGAGATCCCAATTATTGAATCTGAAGATGAAAGTATTAGGTTCGACCTCCACTATTTTAACATCAGAAGACTCCATAAAAGGCCAGGTGAACTTGATGAATTTTTCAACAGTGTCATAGTTCATTCTGCCTTCGATTATAACTTTGCCTATAGCACTTGCTTCCCAATTGTTTTCTTCACTCTCAACCTTATCAGAAACCTATTGTAGAACTTTGACTTCATTGGTGTCTCCCAATTCAAGAAGGGATTGTTTGAACTTGTTAACAAGATTGCTAACTTTGCTTGGTTTTCCTTAGCCATATTTGAGAAGGATATACTACTTCTATCAAGATTGCAATGGATATCACAGAAACTAAGTTTTATTAGATGAGAATATATGAGGGTTATGAAAAGATATGTGAATTGAATGATAGAATATATCGGGGTTGTAATTGGGGGAACTGAAAATGCTCGGATTGTGGAGAGTTTGGTAACTAAAACAGCTGTCAATTGACCAAGTAATAAACCAAAAATAACAAACTTTCCCGAAATAGCTGTAATTTTAAAATTTAAATTTTTTGAATTTGCTAGATTGGCGGTACAGATTCATGAATCGGTGGATTGAGTTGGGGTTTTGCCGAAACTTCAACATCATAACTTCTATTAGATCATGGATAACAATACAAACACTTCCTGCAAGCAAAAGCTTAATAGAATACTTAGCAAAAGCTATAATCACAATGTTTAGAAAGGCAAAAGCCATTAGAGCAAAAGTCAAAAGAAAACACATAATGGAGATGCAAATAGATTAGCTATTCATGAAAAATAAAAAGGAAACAAGAGACAAAAAGATTCAGGAAACCAGAATCTATAAGAGAAAGGATTAAAACTAAGATTGGAAAATGAAAATAAGAAAGAAGGTTATAAACACCTTATTGTAATAGAACAGATCATCGGAAAAAAAATTAAGCAAAAACTGAGATCGGGCACAAATTCACAGAGTTGGAATCGATTTTTTAGTTACTAGGTCATCGCCCGATTTGCGGAGGAAAGATGGAGTGTTAGATCTTTGCTTGAATCTACTAATATTTAAGAGACAGAAGCAAATCCTTAACAGGTGTATTGATAAAAAGAAAAATGAGAAACAAAATATTTCCCAAACTCTCACCCTTTAGAATCCTCAAAAACCTCCAATCTCTCCTAGATATGGATGAGTATCAAAAAAGGACTAGAACTTATTAAAGAAAATTTCGTCTGGCAAATAAAAAATGGAGAATCGGCAAAAATTTGGGAAAACAGATGGATTCTTAATGAAGATGTTATTCAAAAACCAGATGACAAAGTAGTTCAAATTCCGGAGAGGGTAAATGAGTTGATTACTCCAGATAAGGAAATCATACCAGTTGAGTGAATACCCCAGCTAAACACAATTAGGCTCCGTACTACGTGTACTCCATCGCTCCATTCAATCGCCCCAAACTCCGCTTTGGTCGAACCCACCGCTTCATTGATCAAGATAGAGTAATCTCATAAGATAAGCTCTGTGTAGCTTCACTGAATACAGGCTTACTTGGTGACACACTGGTTTTAATAGATGACGGGACATAAACCCTTGCCTCATAAACAACATTATCTCAGCTGAGCTTCCGACATTCTTAACCACTCTCTTGGACCAAAAAATGAAATGCCTGTGAAACTATTCATCCAAGTTGGATCAAAAATATAGCTTGGCATGTGTTGATTGTCGTCTAATCTTGACATGCTAATTACACCTATCAGTCTGTTGAGGGAGGTCTGTTCCAAGTTCCAACTAGGGGTGAGCATGGACCGGTATGGACCGGTTTTCACCCCATCGGCATCCAATCCAATGTACTACGGATTTTAAATTTGGCATCCGCATCCAATCCAGATCCAATGGATGCGCATATGCACGGATTGGATGCGGATAATCCAATGGATTTGTTTTAGTTAAAATTTATAGTAAAGAAAATAAAGCCAACACAAATAACTCCTTATAAAATCTACAAAACCTATATATGTATTCAAATGTAAAAATGTCATGTACGGCATCCCAATCAAACACCTTAAAAATTCCTAAATGATTCATAAGTACTTTCTAAAACTATATAAATGTTTTTAATTTAACGGATATGGATGCCCAATGGATTTTCAAGGTTACATCCGGGACCGATCCGTAATCGGTTGGATTTTAAAATTTTCATCCGCATCCAATCCATTAACGAACGGTACGGGCATCCATCCGCAAAAGAACGGTTAGGCCCGGTTACATCCGCGGATTATGGATAAAATGCTCACCCCAATTCCACCATCTCACTGACAAATGTACCAAATTCACAGGCCCAAGTATGTTGGGCCTATTAGAAGCGGTGAGCTTAGATTTTCTTCATTCATTGCTTCTTTTCCTTTTTTTTAACTTTTTTTCTCTCAAAGATTGTTTAATTTCGAATATAATTTATTTGAACATAATTGAAATTCAACTTATAATGTCACTTTAAGTCATAATCGGTCTGTACAAGTTGAATAATAGTAGTAATAATTTTCACATAATGAGGAGCTACTCAGATTATACTAAAGAAATCATCTACCTGGAGTTTGTTAGAGCAGTTGTTATGGCAATGAACAAAAATAAAAAATTGTTGAGCCACGTGGATGAACAAACTGTATTCTCCATAATGGGAAACAAGGAAAAATGAACAAATTTGATATTTTAGGATCCCACTATTGATTTTATTAACATAAACTAATAAAAATTGGGCCTCACTAATGATTTTATATTTATATAAATTAATAATAGTTTGGTCCAATAAATTATTATTTAACTAATAAAATAAATAATTAAAAATAAACTATCTTTTTTTATAATAAGGGACCCCAAAAGCGCCACATGGCATAACCATAATCAAAGTACTATATGGTGAAGCCATATCAGCATTCATATATATGTAATTGCCATGTCATCACCTACGCACCTTTCCGTATGAAGAGGCAAGAAAATGGACAGTCGAGTATTTTGATAGACCAGAAATCACGCTGTTTATATTTCAGGCGAAGTGACCTTTCGGCTTTCCACAAACACGTCTGTTTAATTTTACCGTTTCATTGAAAACCTTTAAGTTTGAAAGTCTTCGTTGACAGAAACTCTTCCGAACTCATAAGACAAAGATTTCTCCATTATGGATAGACAAATCCTTTCGTTGAAAATTGAAAAGACACGTACCCATCAGTGCTATAAATATCGGTAGTCAACAAACTCAACAAATTAAGATTCACATATCTTCGAAACTTGATTAATTATATAACTGTCGGTCAAAGAGAAGCAGTGTATATAGAAATTTGTTAAGCCAGCGATCTGCATTCCGGTCATGATTCCAAATTGCTCCTAATGCCGTCACGCTACTTCAAGGATCGGCTAGCTTAAGCCTTAATGCTAAGATGTATGGTACGAATGACGACATATATGTCCACATCCTGTCCTGTGGAAGTGCATATACCCTTTCAGCATTTGAAAGTTGAAGCCTCCACAAATGCAGCAATATAAGAAGACACATCACGATGGTAGTGTATATAAGTCGATACGTATGACAATTTGATAGGATTGCGTACGAGTATCGAGCCAGAGAAAGTAACATAAAATTTTGAAGGCGGAGGTGCACATGGTTATTAACAACAACATGAGGAAGTTTAAAAAGGAAAATGCAATCACTATCATCACTAAGAGAAAATAAAAGATCTGCAGAATTACGAGGACACCAAAATATGTGTAGCAGTATGTCGTTGTTGTCCATGTGGGATTATGAATGTTTAAGCACTTCCCGTTTACAAATTGAATACCAGAGTCTAACAGGAAAGGCATTGAAGTTTAGAAGGATAAAAACGTTAAAAATTATGTCATCTTCGGAAACAACAGGAAAGAAGGGGTAATTGTGGAAATTGATATTCAAATTTAATTGAGTGCTGTTCATAATGGTGATAGTAATTATAAATGGGGTAATGAGGAGATCAAATCAACAAGTGATTTTAATGGTAGCAAATTTGGTACTGTTCTGTTGTGTGTTGGTAAATAATTCAGATTTGAAGATTGAAACGTGGAATCGATTTTGTTCTACAGGGTTTTTGAGACTAGAAAAGTATTTCTCAAGTAGATGGTATCCGTGGAACTAATGAAGAAAAATAGGATTTTGGAGGTTAACAACAATTAGTATTGGTAGAGACAAATCACGATATATGGTTGGTTATGGAAATTCCAAAGGTTGCATTCCTAACAAAACACCCTGGATGAAAATCTGTTTGAATATCTACATAGAGTACACAGAATTGAGAATTACTTTGGACGACATGTTTATATTTATTAGTAAGATCAAGATATGGCGGCGTTGTAGAAAGTTTCTTGCTGATATAAATGTATTAATATGGAGAAGAAGAAAGAGGTCAAGAAAATTGGATAAGAAGGCAAGTAAATTGTGAAAGATGTATTATATGGTTAAACCAAACGTTGGCACACTGTATGCAGTATGCTTTATCTAACCATGTTAGCTTTGTTTTTTCAAAGGCTAAATGAAGAAGTAAATAAGAAATTAAGTAGTTTCCTGCAGTCCGAGTTTTTATCTATTAGAAGTAAAAATAAAGAGCAAAGCGAACAGCTGAGATTCTATTTCAGTAAATGAAAAACCTATACGGAAGATTGGGTGTCGTTCAAAGGTAGGCGTCACATTGTTTGTCGTGCAGTGTTCGGTTTCAGGGTACTACTTTAAATGAAGTAGAACCCGAAAAAGAACGGACAAATGTGAACTCTGCTCTTAAGTGACATGTTTTACGCCTGTTTTAGAACTAACTAGATGACCGTTGCCACGGTGGGGAGGGCCGACCGAAGAAAAAAAGAAACACTGCTGCAATTGGACTGTAAAAGAAAATTTGTGCCTAAAGTGAAAGTATCACTTTCTTGAAATGGGAAGAGTACATCGTTTTATTAGTTACAAATGAAAATTAGTTGATGAAATAAACCAAAATATGGTTACATAAAGTATTATGTATCCTTTGTGCGTAAAGGATATACATTTATTTTCAAAATTGTGCCTAAAATGATAAATCCCTCCGATTTTTTTGTAAAAACTCTAAATTTGATATTGTTGTTTATGCTCGTTGGATAAGTTTTTTTATTAGCTTTCTAACGAGATAAAATTTGTAAAATTCCAAGGCACGGATTTTTAAATATGTTATTTTAAAGTTTGGTTACCAATTATACCCTTAAAGAATAAGAAATTATAATAAAATTTGGCTTTTATATCTAGTTCCCCTTGTTTAAAAAAATTACACCTACGTCCGTTTTAGTTACACCAAATCCAATCTTTTTTGTCCAATTGAAAAAAAATATCACGCTTCACATTGACACAAAGTCACCATATAAGGTCCTCCCTCGCTTCGCTCGGTCGGCCCAATTAACAAATTCACTACTTACTCTCAAGGCGTTTATTGTTGTAAACTCATGGAAAATTCCTTAATTTTAATTTGCATTTGAGAAAACTCAAACCCCACAAAAATATTCATACAAATGAAACACATAGTCACAAATTCTGAGCCATATATTTTTCTTTTAATTTTCATTACTGTACGTTGAAATGCCGGTGCATATGCACCGGGTTAGGAGCTTGTAATTATAATAATCAAGTTTTGGAGAGAGAATCTGTGAGGGGCGACATTCCTTCTGACTCCAGCGACATTCCCTCCAACTCCAGCGATATTCCCTCCAACTCCAGCAACATTCCTTCCATCTCTGCGTCAATGGCACGATCGCCCGAATTTACCTTAGAAGCGTGCTGGACGTTCCGACTCGATGTTCAAAGCATCATATTTGTTCATTTGAACATCCATTTTTTATGTTTGTTCATTCCATAGTGGGAGCAAAATGAACAAACTCAGAGTTTGTTCATCCTATAGAAACTGCTCTTAGCCGTAAAATACATTTGGTAAAGAATGCGACATACAAGTTATTTGGTTGATTAAACAGCACGGAGTACAAACCCATTGTGAGCTGGTATGTAATGGTGTTGCAAAATTATCTGTAAATGACGATTGAGTTAGCATTAGACAGATATCTTATGAATTATAACTCTCATCTCAGTTTCCTAGAACATCCTAACTTTGCCTAATTTTGCTGTCAGTGTTGATCTGCTGCGGCTGTAACACGCAAACCTTCATGAACCGCCCAACGGCCCAAGTTTCAATCACCTGAATCTCCTTCCCGCAAGTTACTGCATATACTCCTAATGGTTCTCCTTAAGAAGTACGAAATATGCAACCGATTCCATTTCTCTTTTTTATGAAGGACCAACACCCATCTGTGTTTATGCCTGTGGTAGTAGGATCGAAAGGCTTAGACCACCTACATCGGGCGTGACTAGGTCTTAATGGGTCGGGGTCTTCACGGACATCAATCAAAATTAAAAATTCAATAGATGCCTAAATGTCTTCACCATGAAATATAAAATGCTTTTGACTAGAACTCTCATCTCAGTTTCCTCAAACATCCTCACTTTGCTTAATTTTGTTGAATATTCAACACCAACTTAGTCAAGTGTTCACATCTATCTAAATTAACCTAGATATATCTAGGATGTCTAGAGTCAATGTTAGACAATTAACATGTGTAAAATGAGTGTTCTAGAGTTAGACAAATCAAATAAGAATACTAGATTGTCTAGTAGTTGGTTTGGTGGAAGCCTCCATAGGCATAGTTCTCTTCTTCTTTTTGTAGCCTATAAATAGGCATGTTGTATTCATTTGTAAGTAAGGTAGCAAGAATCAATCAATACAAAGTTCAAGTTACAAAGTCCTTGCTTCCACCCTTCACTACTAGAGCTCTAGGAGCTCTATACGAGCAACACCACGATGCTCGTATATCTCCGAAAAATATTATCAAGGTTTCTAAGTTCTTGATAAGAGTATAAATTTTAACTTGGTATCAGAGCTCGTTCGATCCGAAATGGGCGTAGAAGTTTCCGCTACGAATTGATGGGTTTCAAAGCTTTCGAGTTGAGAAGATATGAAGTTTAAGAGGAGAAGATGCAAACACCACTAAGAAGATTTCAACCATTCCAACTGTCAAAAAAAAAAAAAAAAAAAAAATCCTACCTTCACAGGAGCAAAAACGCCTCCATGTGGAAAAAGAAAAGTAGAGAAGAAAAAAAGAAATCACTTTTTGATAAGTGACCAGAAGACAAGTTTGAGGGAAGAGAGCAATAATTTTCCTCCTCAAATTGTTTACAAAATTCTAAAGACAATTGTGGGAAGAGTGCACCAAGGATTGCCTCCACAATCGTTCAAGAGTTTTAGAAGCCGATATCATGAAAACGTCAACAACGAATGCCTCCATATATTGAGGGAAGAGAGCTTCAAATGATCGCCTCCTCATATTGTGGGAAGATAGCCTCAATGAGACGACCTACTCGGTTTTGAGAGAAAAAAAAAATGGCAAGAAAGCCATGTTTGTCACGACAACATCAAGTTTCTACTTGTGACACGAAGCCGGTGGACATGTATCCACTGGAAGAAGAAAAAAACTACTGCTACTACAAGACAAAGCTTTTGTAATATCGACATTTCAAAATGTTGAATTTGTAGAGGCTTGCACGAAGAAGTTAGGAGACATACGAGAAGAAATGGGGTCTCCATGAAGAAAAAAAAAATGGGGTCTCCATGAAAAAAAAAACAAGATAAAAGAGAAGAAGAAAGGGTCACTTCCTAATAAGTGATCATAGAAGGGTTTGAGGTAAGAACAATAAGTGGTTGTTTCCTCAAATCGGGAAGAAAAAAAAAAAAAAAAAAAAAGAATATTGAGGGTAAGAGCAACAGATTGCTTCCTCAATTGTCGAAGAAAAGCATGGCATGTTTGTCACGAGATACTAAATCATACTCGTGATAAGAAGAAGAACAAAAAAAAAAAAAAAAAAACGGCGGTACGTGGCGGCAAACATAAAGAGTTTACTGCGAGCGAAGCAAGCATGAGGAGATAAGAGCCGCAAACGGAGATTGGGTGAATATCAAAAAAAAACAGAGCCATTACAAATTACGGGGGAGTGTTGGAATTACCTAATTTGTAATGTCCAAATGAAGTCTAAATGGGTTTACAGGTGTTTGTTTAAATACGTACAAACCAAAGTGTGACAATTATGTCATAGCGTGGAAAATCTGTTACGAATTCAGAAATGTGAGAGAATCTGGATAACCAAAGAAGTGTTACAGTTTTCGAACAAAAGCGTGACTGGAACAAAGATGAATAGAAGAAGAAACAACAAAAAATGTTGTGAAGAAACGGAAGCAATCACCAAGTGGTGATGAGATAGAGAACTACAAAAGTGGGTGAAAATCCTATGAGTTGTCTAAAGAGTACAAGAAGTATTTTACTGAAATGAAGAAGGACCGCAATGTCCCTAAACTACGATGGAACCCGTATGTTCTAAAACTACGAAGAGGACCGTAATGTCCCTAAACTACGAAGAGGACCATAATGTCCTTAAACTTAGAAGAGGACCGAAACGTCCTTAAACTATGAAGAGGACCGAAACATCCTTAAACTATGAAGGGGACCGAAACGTCTACGATAAAGAGAAGTTGGAAAGTAGGTGTTGAGGGGGAGTGTTGAATATTCAACACCAACTTAGTCAAGTGTTCACATCTATCTAAATTAACCTAGAAATATCTAGGATGTCTAGAGTCAATGTTAGACAATTAACATGTGTAAAATGAGTGTTCTAGAGTTAGATTAATCAAATAAGAATACTAGATTGTCTAGTAGTTGGTTTGGTGGAAGCCTCCATAGGCATAGTTGTTAGCCTCCATAGGCATAGTTCTCTTCTTCTTTTTGTAGCCTATAAATAGGCATGTTGTATTCATTTGTAAGTAAGGTAGCAAGAATCAATCAATACAAAGTTCAAGTTACAAAGTCCTTGCTTCCACCCTTTACTACTAGAGCTCTAGGAGCTTTATACGAGCAACACCACGATGCTCGTATATCTCCGAAAAATATTATCAAGGTTTCTAAGTTCTTGATAAGAGTATAAATTTTAACTAATTTTCTGTCAGTGTTCTTCCTTTGATATTTCCAGTAAGCGCATTCATATAATCTATCTACAAACAATAATATGGTGTATATATATAGAGAGAGACCGATACAAAATGAATCCTATGTGATTTCGTCATAGAATGTAGCTCAAAAACAGATTTCTTGTGATTGCCCATTTTTCCTGCACTTAGCAACTGAAATAAAATTCATATTAACCTATTGGATGTGAATCTACTAGTAATTATCCTCTAAATAGAACAGACCTAGGACAACTGCCGTTATTGGCCAAATAATTTGGTGTTTACGAACCCTTTAAATGGACTCGCAAGATTTTAATCATTGATGGACTGAAAACATTTGCCTCGTAAAAAACATTAGTTTCCAGAATTTTAAATATCGATGGCACCAGCTGCACACCAGCTTTTTTGTTCTCACAATCACCACAATTCCCAGCCTTTTAGACTTCTAGTGTATAAAAAAGATGAACCAACCCATCAAGGGAGACATTTCAAGTTATGATGTTGCATTGTTTCAAATTTCTCTACTTATGAACTTCTATTCTGGAAAAATTCGTCAGTTCCCAAATCCTAAACCTCGACTATGGAAGCCGTAAGACGGTTGTTGCAATTAAACCTCAAACTCTTGGTTTGTCATGTAAAAAAATTTGGATGCATTATTCAAGCATAAATACAAAGAAAGATCAGAAAATAAAGACGCATTAAAAAGTATAAGTTGGTTCAAAATTTCGGCTGATTAATCTTAAGATCGTAAAAATCTGTAAATTAGCTAGTTAAATAATCCCTCCGTCCCACAATTAAATGACCTAGTTCAAGTTTGCACAATTCATAAGACAATAAATGAAAGGGAGTATTTTTTACAATTATACCCTTATGATAGTAATTTGTAAAATTTAGAATTGATTTATCTCTCAAACTATACCATGAATTTTGGTAAACTTTATATCATTAAAAAGCATTTTAAAACACCTACGTAACGAATATAAACATGGATATCAAATTATAAATATTTCTTATACTACCGATAATCAATCAAAGGGATAATTTTAGAAATATCCCTTGTTTAATGAAATAGGTCAACTAATAATGGGACAAAATGTTAAATTAAGTAGGTCATCTAATAATGGGACGGAGGGAGTATGAGATACTGACATCTTTAACTCCATGTACTGTTTAAGAGTTACGAATAAAAACAATCTAAGATATGCTCCTCACAGTTTCTTAGAGCAACTGCAGTCATCAGACCATAACTAAAGATTAAAGACCAAATGAAAACTAAAAATATGGGTTTAGTCAGTCGGTGCTGGAGTAAATTTGGTGGAGCGGATGTATAAGATTTCGCCTGATATGGGGCGTAGTTATAAAGTACGCTCGGGTGGGGCGTAACTTGAAGTTACCCCTGATGTGGGGCGTAACCTTAAAATTGCGTTTGTTGTGGGATGTAAGATATAAATCCGCCGATGGAGAAGTGTAGTTTGAAACTACGCCTGACGGGACGCAGTTTAGAATTACGCCTGATGGGGCGCAATAGGGAGACTCTGCCTGATAGGGCATAAAACAAAACATAGAGAACGATTACGCTCGAGTCCAGCTTGAGTTCTCTCGTATGCAGAATTAACAAGATGAGATTTTCAATTAGTAAAGTCTCATGTGATGTGGCTCCTACTTTCATACTTGTGATTACGTAACCCCTTTTAGATTGCACGCTCTAGATTTGGTAATCTTTAAGCGCACTCCAGTCCAGTGACTTGTCTCCTGTATTCACCCATCCTCGGTGGGTAATTCGTTTCTGCTGTTTTTTTTTATTTTTATCGCGGAATAACTTTCATAACCCTCAACATGTAAAGAGCCTAATGGGGCGGACACTGTGGTTGCGCCCCACTAAGCATCATGCGTAATTAGAAATTACGCCAGGAGTCGGGCGGTATTTTTAATTACGCTTGATGGGGCGTAGCCTTTAATTACGCCTCAATGGGGCATATTTATTTGAAACCGCTTGATACTAGGCGCAACATTATACTCCGTCCCGTCGGGCGTAACCTAAACTCCCGCCCCAACCAGGCGCAAGCTATTACTTCCGCCTAAAAGTGAGGCGTAACCTGTGATTCCGTCCCAATCAGGCGTGAATTACGCTCGACCATAACTAAACCAAAGACCATATATACTCTGGTTTTTAGTTTTAGTCTGGGATTTGGTCTTTACTCCCCCCCGTAGCGCCTGATGTTTCGACTAAATTTTTAGTTTTGGTCCAAGACTGTGGTTGCTCTTAGTTTCTGATTTCCCAAACATTTTTTTTTTTTTTTGGAAAGAACAAAACAAAAAAAAAAAAAAAAAAGATATACAATTATTATTATTATATTATTGGATAAATATTATTACATGAAACTAGTTGGAATCCTAACAAGCTAAGCTCCAACGACATACTACTACATTAATTGAACAGGTTGCTGTGCTAACCTACCAGCGAGCCTCATAGGTAACCTATCCAAGGGAGCCGAAACGGCAGGAGGGGGGATGAGATTGTGTCACAAGGGGGGCAAACTAACACTACCTTCCATGTTAATTCCTGCAATATTACGTCATTGGGGACTCGAACCTGGGACCTCCTGTAGCGCATTACACTTTGGGGAAAGGGGATGACCAGCTGAGCTAGGGCCCGTTAGTGGAAAAAAGCCGTTTTAAGATAGTTGGAAAGTGTCGTATTAGACACATATACGACACTACGTAGCTGCCTTTGAAAGTGCCGTAGATTTTGTGTGTTTTTCTGGAACGACACTTTCAAGTTGACTCATAATTACGATACTTTTAGAGTGTCTCTAGGTACGACACTGGATTGCGTCGTAGAATTAATTTATATTACAAAAAAAAAGAACAATTCAGACCTGACTGACTGATTGCAGTCATTCTGACTGGGATGAAATAAATCTGATTCAGTACACTAAATAAAACTCAAATGACAGCTCAAATTCAAATGACAAATGAAATACAAATAATAATCCATCCCACAAAATTCCAAATCAATTACATTGAACTGTAAATTTAGTTCATACAAAAAAGCGTTCAATTTCTAAGAAGTGCTACAAGTCCTAAAGAAAAAAATAAATCAATTTACAAGTATCCTATAATCAATTTCAGTGATTATGACTTGGGCACCAGCTTACAGATATGCCAGGGATTAAAAATGGATCATCCATGTTCCCTGCTGCACGTTACTTGAACCCTCGCACCTGTTTTCACAGGGTCAAAGTTAGTGGTTTTAAATAAAACAATTGCAGCAAAAACCACATATGTATATGTTCGGCAAGTACAGATGCACCAACTAAAGTTTGCCTCACTTTAAGCATAGTTTCTAAGTATGTACTCAAAATTAATGCAAGTGAATTTAATTCTCACATCAACGACCACAAAAACAAAAACACAGAGCATAGCCTAGATAAGCATACATTCTCAGGTGTCAACTATCGTGTACTATCGTATACACAGAACTCTCAGGTAGAGGTGTAAAACGTGCAGGCTCGGCACATCCCGGCACACGAAGTTGCGTGCTTCATGTGCCATGTGCCGTGCTGTGCTGTGCCAACGATTTAAACGTGATGTGCCGTGCTGTGCTTTAGTAGTCAAAAGCTAGGCAAAAGACAGCACGGGCACATCACACGAATAAACGTCTTGCGTCTTTGTGCCGTGCTAGCACACGTGCTATAAACAATTTGAAATCACTTAATGTATACATTAAGTCGGACATTATTACAAGAATTTAATTAGACAACATACCATTTGAAATTATTTCAAGTAAAATTAACAAGTTTATTCAATAAAAATAAATAGTCCATCAAATATAAAATTGGATTATTGTCATGTAAATTAATGTTCTAGTTAAATATAGATGACGACATTATAACAACGACATTGAAATATATTTTCCAAATATTAAGATATTATTTGTGTTGTTATAAATAAGTCAGTATAAAATGTTAAAAACTAGCTAGAATAGTGACTCTTTTGTGAAATATACAAAAAATGTGATGTATTATGCCTTGCTATATGATGTACTTGTACATATTATGACGTGCTTTCTTAACGTGATGTGCTGGGCTGTACCACGTGCTTATCCGTGCCGCGTGCTGTGCTGTGCTACTGTGCCAATTATTCAAACCCAGCACGTCCCATTTAACTAACGTGATGTGTCTTTGGATAAGTCACGTCTTTGGCTGTCAACATTCTCAAATTTAGCGTGTTGTCTTTGGGCTTTGTGCTCGTCTTTGGCACAACCCACTTTACACCTCTACTCTCAGGTGTCAACTATCGTGTACTTAAACCATACATTCTAAAAATATTCATCCATTTCACTGTCATACGAGCACAGAAAATATAGTCCAAGGTTGAACTGCAAATCGTACTACTCATAAACATTTTACTCACGATATCCTCATAAAAAGTAGCACACAATCTTAAGAAACTTGCAAATCTATAGATACACTTAAAACCACAGAATTCTAGCATACCCAACGAAGCTAAAAAAAATGATCATCTTGATAATACTACTCGTAACAGCCAACATATGGTTTCAAACGACATTTTTCATATGCAACAACTTAAACTACAATAGAAAGTTCGAAAACAAACTATGCAACCTCTTAATTGGTAGTAACACACGTACATTGATTTACAGGCATCCCCATCCGTACACCTTCTTCTTTAGTTGCTCATCATCCTCTTCTTCCATAATGAGTTGGCCTCTCTTAAGACCAACCTGAACCGCATTACATAAGATAACTACACATTAGATAATAGGCAAACTGGAATTCTTAATGCTCGACATAAAAACAAGAAAAGGAAACGAATGGACATAAAACAAGAGAGTATAAAATTACTACGTTGTCATATGACACCACTAGCTGAAAACGATGTGGTCTTTCACATTAATGTCAACTTTTCAAAGATTTTTATCTAAATAAAGGACCTAGGTATTCAGTTACCTTGGTTAATAGTAGTGTGTGGCACTATAGAAGGGACAATGAGGTACTCTCCCAGGTATTACCAAGTAATCTAATCGTGTGTGTATTTTGGAACCAAAATCTGTAGTTATTACCTTTGACGCGAACATATATAAAAGTTCTAAACTCAAGTGGAGGGTGATTCCATTCACTGGAAAATGAAAAATTACAAGAAAAATTACATTACGAACAATTTAAATATGAACCATTTTAAACCAATGATTTCTTGAATTGATTTAATAAGACCCGGGTACTGTTAAATCACTTCGATAAATGGAAATTTTGAGTAGCGAATTCTCCCTGAGAATTCGATACTCAAAATTTGGAGCAGGACTGATAATCTAGTGCAGACTCATCGATACCATTCATATGCGTAGAAAACACAATGAGCAATTAAGAGGATGGATACATGCTCTATAAATAATCAAGCCTAGATACTCCGACAGAAACTATGGTCCATGGCAAGCATGGGAGAACCCATATTGGTGGTGGAAAAACGTATTCAAAATGGATTCATTTTCTTGTACGACAACCATATAGCTTATATCTCAAGTTACAACAATTAAATGTATAAAGAATTTTAAGCTTACCTTCATGCCACTCATTGCAGAGCCAATCCAACACCACAATTAGCTTGCAGTCAACATCAGTTGCAACTGACCTTCAACATCTAAGCATGCTTATCCACACCCTGCAAAACAAGTAGTTTGAAACTTCAAACATTCATTGACAATCTACTTAGCAGCTCTGGATACATGACTGTGACAAAGCTTGGTAGTGATACCTCCACACTCCCCGTGTAAGGCATTTGCTTTGCCCACTCCTCACAATATCCTCAAGCTTTGCCATATCTGACTTGTCAACCCTATTGCCACGACTTGACAACCAACAAATTTGAGAACTTCACAGCTGAAGGAACAAATGAAAAACTAAAGACATGTTCAATTAAATAACCAAACATCACTCTGTGAATCGAGAGGAACTGGTATAACTAAATCCAATAGTTTAAAAATAAAACCAAGTATGAAAAAAATATGAAATTGCATCTAAATCCTTAAAAACCAAAAACCCAAATATTAGACTTGGAGTTAGGGTCCTTCCAAAATGAATTTTTTATTCATGTCACTAGACTGTCCAGATAAAATAAAACTTTTAACAACCATACATGCTTTATGAGAAGAAGGAAAATTCTATTTGCCGCTGGAGCGTAAAAGTAACCTGAATTGTGACTTGCTTTTAATGAGGGTCAATAAAACTGTATTCAAATGTCTGAGAGCATCTAAAGTATCTCAAACTTGAGTGGTCGAGGTTACTGGAAGCTTGTCTTTCTCAAATCATGGTGTACAGAACTGTCCTGCAGCATTGGTTGGATGTGAACAGCCACCATCGTTGTAGGCATTAAGTTGACAAATGAAATGTATCAGTAGCTACTTTAGCATAAAGTCTTAATAAACATGAATACGATTCAATTATATGTCTTTGTAGGGTGGGGAGAGAGAGAAAAGACAAACTAGATACATTTTAGTGAAGAATAGCACATTTTCCAGTGATGTGAAACCCCTTTCTCCACTAGATAAACACGAAACTTGGTTATTAATATTAGGATCCATATAGAATCGCAATAAATAACAAAAATGTAAGACCGTACTTGCACATGAAGGGTATGTGTAGCCAAAGTAACGATCATTGTACCTGAAATTGAAATATGTAGCTGGATCATTTCCTTGCCATCCCATTTCCTTCCACTTCTCAAAATACTAAATTAATAAGTTCCTTTTTGGGAAGGGATGCATTTCATGAAAGTTCGGCAAAATTTATAACCATGTGTTCCCGCTCATTATGATTCAGATAGCAAGCACATGAAATGACGCAACTCTAACCTTCTTTGCAAAAGCCAAAAAAGCGTGGAAAATTAATGTAACTAAATAGGGGACTGTAAGGCATATAGCCAGTTCATACCTTAACATTCCAATTCTTGTCAGCTAATTAATTTGGTGATTGGAGATCAAGGTGAACAACTTTGGGCATACTTGTATGGCAATAGTTTTTACCCTTTCCCTATAGAAATCAAAAAGTATATAAGCTAGATGTGGAAGGCATCGACAATATAATATCAAAATATGATATGCATACCAAAAGAAAAATGATTAAAACACAATTCGAACTCTCAGTTTTGGACTAGATCTCAGACTTTCAATAGTGAAATGACAAGCGAAAAACATGGACACTACTCTAACCTTTGTCACTGACAGTTCAGAATCACTAATCACACCGCCAAGAGGACCACATGAAGACCAATAAGGTAAAAAAAATCACCACAAACGTTTCCCTCTCCAAGCACCCACACCACCACCAGTTCAGTACATACAAAAGTGGCTCATAGTCTCAGGAAACTTGCTAGTTTACAGATACACTTGAAATCAAAGAGAATTCTAGCGCACTCAACAAGCAACAAAAAAATCAACATGATAAAAACCATGGTCCTGCAAATCGAAATAAACAATAAGCATAACTACCAGAATTATAAAAAACTTATTGCCAATAACAATCCTTAAATTTAACAACCACAATAACAAACAAAACAAGAATCGGAGGAAAAGGATATTAACATACATCTGATTTCTTGTTGGATTTACTATTTCGCACCAGATTCTTCATATCCCAATATGAAAACTTTTGCTACCTATACCCAATTTTTCATTAGCTTCTTCCACTGTAAGTCAACCGAAAAAAATCAAAACGTCAGAAAGATGAAAGGAAAGAAAGAAACTAATAACATCAGAAAAAATCATACCTTTTAAAATACAAGTCCAACTAAAAATTAGAATTAACAAAATATATAATTCACAGATTCACCTAAAAATAAAAAACAAAATATATCATTCTACCTCTCATAAATTGGAAAATCGGCTTTCTAGGGTCTTTATTTGATTCTACTTAGGGTTTGCGAAATCAGGTTATTCAAAGATAGGTTTGATTTCTGTAAAATGGATTCTTCAAAGACATATTTGATTTCCATAAAATGGGTCTGCATATATGAGGTTAGGCTATGGATTTCTCGAAGATTTAGATTTTCATGTTAGGTAATAAGTATAGGGTTTTTATGAGTTATCTCGAATAGGGGCGGAGCCAGAAATCTAACTAAGGGGGAGCAAAAAAATTCTAGGGGGTGCAGCTATGATAAAATAATCTTAAAACCCCAATAAATTAAAAACAATGTGCTAAATTAGGCTTTGGAGCTAGTTTGGCAGGGTGTGCAATTGCACACCCTTGCTATACACTAGCTCCGCCCCTGATCTCGAAGGAGAAAAAGATAAGGGAGAGGAATAAGGAGAGAGAGGCGGAGAAGCAGAGAAAGAGGTGAGGGAAAAGGATTCTGTTTTTCTCTCTCTCCGTTGGGATAAAGATAAGGTTGAGATGATATTTGATCCAACCGTCCATCTTTTCTAGAGAAATCACAAGGGAATTTTCCTACCAGTGAAACAATACTGTTCTTATGTCGCTGGATAAGTCAACCAAAGTCCCGGGACAACGGCGCCTTGACTTTAGTCACGAAAAAGCTTTAAGTATCGTTGTCTAAGTCAACAAAAGTCAAACCACAACAACATTTTGGCTTTAGTCAACGACATTTTCCTAATGCAGTTATATCACAATATTTAGTTTGTGTCGTTACATTATGTCTCAGATAGCCCATTTTCCACTAGTGAATAGAACACCAAAAAAGAGGATGGAGAATGATGTTCAATGACTTCGTCATAAAGTTCAGCTCTATAGCACAAATAGGGTGAATGTCCTGCACTTTTGCAACTCATATGATATGACATTCAAGTAAACGGTTAATCTAGAAGTAATTTTACTATAAACAGAACGAAATTCAAACAACTGCACTTATTGGCCTAATAATTTCGTGTTTATGAACCATTACAATCAAGTTGTTATGAAGATTATACAAATTTGGGGTCACTCAATCAAGATGAATAAACCCATATCCTAACACAATGTGACCCAATAACCATTATTAACAGACAAACAATTAAAAAGCTGTGCAAAATCATTAAACAGAAGAAATCATACTTGTTGAGTGAATACCCCACCTAAATGCGACTGGGCTCCGTACTACGTGTGTTCCATCTCTCCATTCAATCCCCCCAAACTCCGCTTTAGTCGAACCCACCACTTCATTGATCAATCTAGAGAAAGTAATCTCATAAGATGATTTTTGTTAAAGGCAAAGCGAAATGTGATTCGAGAAGAATAAAAATCGTAGTCGACTCACTAACTAGGACCGATTCCATGTATTTTTTCCGACTCGGGCCAAAACACCCTCATTAATCACTAAACTATTCACACGTTTTTTTTTTTAAATAATTGGTTTTGAAATCGTTTTATCTAGGAAGAAGTTTATGAACCCTAAAACTTTTATTTACATAATTTTTTTTTGTTTATATCAAAACATCATAATTTCAATTAATCTTGGTTACCATGTTTACCTAATCTCTTGATTTGATCTCCCATCGCAACTACCACTACTTAAATCAGCTGATTTTAAGATATGTGATTGATTAGAGCAACTGTATAAGTGGAAGCTTAAAAAGATTTCAGTGAAAATGTCAATTGGAATACCGTCGCATAGATCAGACCTAAGCACTAGACAACAAGCCCTAATAACAGTAGCACTAGCACCATAAACTATTTCTTTTAATGTTACACATAGATTAAATCCATTGCAAAGAAATCCTTTCTAATCTTCTCATTCAATCAAATACTACTACTAACATACCTTGATGCCTTGATGACGGAAAATGATAGTTGGGATTTTAGGAAAAGGTTATTCAACGGAGAGACGGCTTCAAAATCATCGTTGTTGAATTAGGGTAATAAGTGTGTGAAGAGTTTGTGCGGTAGGTGAGGGTGTTTTGGCCCGAGTTGGAAAAATATATGGAATCAGTCCTAGTTAGCAAGTCGACTATGAATTTTGCCCTCCTCGGATCACATTTTGCTCTCCCTTTAACAAAAATCCATAAGATAAGCTCTGTGCAGCTTCACTAAATACAAGCTTACTTGGTGAAACACTAATTTTAATAGATGATGGGCTATAAACCCTTGCCTTATAAACAACATTAGCTGATCTTCCGACATTCTTAACCACACTCTTGTACATAACTGTATTGTTTCCAAAAAGTACAGACAATGATGGGTAATTCAAATCACCAGGACTAGCCAAGCTGTGTGACTCCCAATCAATTTTCTCTTTTGCAACGACTGATATCCGTTTTGAACTATATCCGCTGGCGCAAAGGAACGCAATATAATCATGGGAAAATTAAGAAAATTCCCATGAGGTGAAATCTAATTAAAAAAATGCCTACATTTTTTTGAAAATTAAGAAAATGGCCATGCCGTTATGAAATCCGTCAAGACCCAACTGATTAGTCTTTTTGCATTGACTTTGATCCATTTTTAACATGAATTTACTTGCTTACCCTCAAAAATCTAATACATCACACTATCGCTCATCGTCTTTCTCACTCGGTCTCCATTATCTCTCTTTCTATTTTGTTTTACAAATAGAACGGGCATTATCTTTGTTTCTCACTCGTTATTTGATGTTACTTGACAAAATGGAAGGCAATAGTGATTATGTTGATGACGATGATGTCTTGTGATTTTTTTTAGAGGTGAATGAATCCGAGAGACAAAGAAAGATAATTCCCACATTTTTTTGAAAATTAAGAAAATGGCCATGCCGTTATGAAATCCGTCAAGACCCAACTGATTAGTCTTTCTGCATTGACATTGATCCATCTTTAACATGAATTTACTTGCTTACCCTCACAAATCTAATACATCACACTATCGCTCATCGTCTTTCTCATTCGGTCTCCATTATCTCTCTTTCTCTTTTGTTTTACAAATAGAACAGGCATTATCTTTATTTCTCACTCGGATTCATTCACCTCTAAAAAAAAAATCACAAGACATCATCGTCATCAACATAATCACTACTGCCTTCCGCTTCGTCAAGTAGCATCTAACAAAGCTTGAGAAGGTCTGTTATCTCAACCAGTGTTAATTTTGGGATAAACTTTGGGGGTTTGTCAAAAATTGGGTTCAATTCATACAATTTAGATCATGCTAAGAATAGGGTTTACTTGATTTTCCGTTTTTGTGATTTCGTAGGTTTAATTTTATACTTTGATTAATTAGGGTTACTATTTTTTTTTACTGTGAATCGTTAACAAAATAGAAGAAGTTTTGATTATGGTGGTGGTCATGATGGAGAAAAAGCAAGCGATGAAATGGTGTATTGGGTTTGAAGTTCCAGTAGAATAGGGGAAGATTTGGGTAGATTCAAAAAAGATTAATATCAATTAGGGTTTGGTGGATCTGAAATTGAAGAACGAATTGGGTTTCAGTTTTTGGTTATAAAGATGCGATTGGAAGTGAAGGTTAAGAAGAATAAGGGCTTGAACACAGAAAGAAGATGGTGGCAGTATAATTATTGAAGCTGAAGCTACAGAAGAGAAAGATGCAGATGCAGTTCTGGAGCTAAGGCAGGTTGTTGGCGATTGTAATTGTTGCAGTGGTGATGGACTGTGGGTTGTTATTATCCTAGATAGAGAAGATGGTAATGCTGCAGTGAAAATTGGTGGCGTCCATTGGTGTCCCTACTGAGATGGAGTTGCAATCGTGAGTTAATTGCATGTATTGAGTAGGTTGCCCAAGCTGTAACTGATGGATTTTGTAGATGAGATGGTGTTGTTGAAATGGTTTTGTGCTACAGCCAGGTTAAATGTATGTTAGGACCTCAGTTAGGAATTGAATTGAAAAAGGTGCATTTACATGTGGTTGGGATATGAAATGGGGTCAAGTCTGTTGATCTAATGGATACTGATGCTGCTCTTACTGGTGGATATGACAGTGCAGAGATGAATATGGTAGCAGTTGTACTTACAAATGTATTTGGTGCTGATTCAGGTGGCATGGGATAGAAATGAAGGTATTGTTGTTGTAAGATGGTGATGATGTTGTTGAATCTGTGTAATTGCAGGTTGAGATGGATATGAACTTGAATAAGAAACATTTGGTTTGCATTGCAGTTACGTTTGTTTGCGGTGGTGATTGATGTCATGTCGTACATTTGAGTTAAGAACAAAGTCAAGTGGATATAAATATTGTGACTTCTGATTGAGTTCTTGAGAATGAGAAAATGCAGGTGCAATGAAGCTGTTGTTGGTAATTGGCTGATGTTGGAATGAAAGAGTAGTGCTGCTACTCACTTTTGGATAGAAATTAAACTGTGATGTTGTTGACAAAGATGAATGGCGGTGATTGCTGGTATTTAATGTTCTTGTTTGTTCGTAATTGTAGGATAGTTATCCATCCCGAGTTTGCAGGAGAAGAAAGCTATATAAGAAGACGCAAAATACCCTTTTCACCATATTCACGCCTCCAAAGTGTTTGCTAGAATTCTTGAAAGAAACTTACATTGTATCCAGCTTCACGAATAGACGGATGATCAATATCAACTGTATGTATTCTTAATTTGTATTTTAAGACACCTACCATCAATGTATTAGCAATTGCTGAAGTGATTTGTTTGAA
This sequence comes from Papaver bracteatum, assembly GCA_023529315.1. NCBI lineage: Eukaryota > Viridiplantae > Streptophyta > Magnoliopsida > Ranunculales > Papaveraceae > Papaver > Papaver bracteatum. The sequence continues at coordinate 6,382 of JAJJWX010003225.1, read as the reverse complement.
ATGTGTTAGAAATTTGAGTAAAATTTGATATTAACTCGGGGATGTTCTTGAACTTGCTTATGTTGGTCTGAGTGAGACGATCCTCAATATAACTAGGTCCGATCCAAACGATTCGGGGGTTAAGATGTCTTTTCACATGGTAGAATAATTTCCACCTAGACACTTAACGGTGTTAGCCGTTTTTTTGAAAAAACAGGATGGAAAAGGTCAACTCATGGGCATTTTCTTAATTTTCAAAAAGACGTGGGCATTTTATTAATTAGATTTTCCCTCATTGGCATTTTATTAATTTCCCCTATAATCATTAGCTTCAATGTGGTAAATAGGGTTGTACAAACATGACTCAACCCGCACCTGCAAGAAATTACCCATACCCGACCCAACACACCTAGGCGCGGGTCAGTTGTGGGTGGCACCTATCTTCACCCGCCATATGTTGGGTCGGTTGTGGGTGGCACCTATTTTCACCCGACCCAACCCACCACCCGCCCAAAACAACCATCATCCTTAGATTACTTCTTATCAACTAATCCTAGTTGTTCAGTATCATATACAAAATAAATCTAACAGTTAAGCTATGCACGACAGTACCAACTTCTTACTTCTCTGGATTATTGTCATTTGTTTAAACTTGGGTTCAACTTTTTAATTTTCATCTGTAAGAGTCTTAGGTATGTATGTAACTTTTTTTTTTTTAGTAATGTGTATTTTATGGTGGGTAACCTACCACCCACCCGATCCAACCCACTGTAAAGTGGGTCGGGTGAAAACCGACCCATTGTTATGTTGGGTCAGTTGTGGGTGACAACTTATGTTACCCACCATCAGTGGGTTGGGTGGTGGGTGAGGCCAAACCCGACCCAATCCGACCCATGTACAGCCCTAGTGGTAAACCAAACCTTTATTGAGTTCTCTGTACTGATGCAACATGTCTTTTATGCGCAACAGTACATTCTTATGATGGTAGAATCTTTGCACGAGTTACACTGAATGATGGAAATCTTACTTTTGTGCAAATCTGCAGCCTGTATACATTTTAGACATGCTCAACGGGAAATCAAGGAACATCGTTTGCTAAGAGAGGTATTAGTTTAGGAACTTCTTTCCGAATTATTAAACTTGGATTGGAAATATATGCTCATCCTTCCCGGAAACCCGAAAGACATTCAAATTATAATCTCCATATTTTCTTCCTTAATGCGGTTAAAGTAAAACATAAGCTCCTAAAACGTGAAACAGCAATATACATGTACGTTTTAATTAAGCAACATTTCCCCATACATGTATATTACTGTTAAAAGTTAAAAGGATTCAGACAAAATCAGAATTAAATAAGACACAATCGAAGAATAATCACTGCCTCTGCTCCAAACAATCAAACACACACACAAAAAAGCTCCCTAAATATGCTATAAGAATTGTGTTTGACATCAATCAAAACTAGCTCAAATTTTAACGTTGACAGTCTTATTAAATGAACTATATAACTTCTTGACAATAACAGTCAGTAATTCTGAAGAAACGCAGAGATATCATGATCAGTGTTGCGCCTGCTGGAGAGAGCCAATATCCTCATCCAGTTCAAAGAACCATTCCAGTAGACGCCAGTTCTGGGTGGCATACGAACCAGTATTATTAAATTTCTCTGCAAATCTTCAAAGCGGAAGCTTGGGAAGAGTATTTTGAATGTGATAAGCACCTCGGCTACCCTTATAAAAAGGTGATAGGAAACCGGTACCAAAACTTATCTAGTGTAAACTACATACATTTCATGAATGGTATAAATAGAGCTACCAACAAAAGAGGATATGCAATGAATATTCCATGACTTTGTAATTAATACTAGTTCTATAGGACATTTCTTGTGATTGCCTGCACTTTGGTAATTCATATGACATTCATGTAAGCGGCTAAGAGACCAATTTAGTATTAATTTTACTGTAAGCAGAGTGTAGTTACCATTTGTTGTCCGGGAAAGAGCTAGCACCGATAAAACGAACAAGGTAGTAAAAGCGGTACCTATTGGTGCATATACAAGAGCCAAACCAAGCTCATACAACAAAGACAACACATAACTTACAATATAGCAGCAACACTAAACTAAGAAAAATAAGAAAACTTTCCTAACATGGTTGCAGTTAAACTTCTTGAAATATATTTCATCTCATTATTGGCATGTGCCTGTGGAGGACTTTCGGGATTAGGAATCGGATGCATATGTATTTTCTCATTTCCTCAAACATCTTGGTTGTTTTCTCATTTTCAAATTCCTCCATTATCTGTTGCGGCTGTAACAATAAAAACACTCAAAGAAGATGTTAGAAATAAAAGTTCTGGAAGGTAAATAAACACTCAAAGACAACAAACAGAAGACAGAGTCACGTGTTCAACACGTTGTCCTTAACACAATAGTTGACCGGTACGCCTCAAGAATGAGTGATGCCTATACCCTATGGTCAAATTGTATCCAGGATAAAACTGCCTGATGCAAGCACTGTTAGCACTACAGTACTTGCCCACTCATACGAACTCTGAACCCTGAACTCAACAGCAATGGCACAAAGAATTAAAAACCACACAAAGGGATAGTAGCTCTTCTAGACACAAATTGGAATGAAGAATTCGAGTGGTTTATATAGGGGAGAAGAGAGAAGGTCTAGAATAATGTGTATTAATTGCGTATTAATGAGAGAATAAATCAGTAATAAAAACAAAATAAATTTTCATTAATTCAAAATTTTCCAAAACGGTAAAAAACGGCTATGCAATTAACTACACATAATGTCGACATAATTATAAAACCGGAAAGAAAATAAATCTCTCGGGTCAGACGACCCCCCACAATTAAGACAATTTATTTTGAGTTTCAAAACGTTTTAGGGAATAATTCAAAAAGAATTTTCTCAAAAAGGTAAGTCTATGTTGCTCTTGTCCACGGTGCATACATGAGCCCGGGCACTAAGTCTAAACCTTAGTGAAGCAAAAAAAAATTTGCATGGCTATATAGTGGAACTCCTCTTTAGTCATACCCAATGTAGGACTAAAGGTTCTCTTTCATTCACTCATAAGAAAATGAGTAAGTGCTCTTAGAGACCCAAAGGTCCTAAGTTCCATTCCCATCAAGACCATAAAACCAAAACAATAAACTCATTTTCTCCAACATTATCTTCGTCAAACTATATTGTAATATGAAAATTATTACGCACATGTATATATCTTAGAAAGATAAATACCTACAAAAATATGAAATGCCTGTGAACCATTCATCCAAGTTGCATCAAAAATAGCCTGGTTTAATTGGGGGCCTCCCACATTAAATGGGGGTCATGCACTAGAAGACAAAACAGGTCACCCAATAGCAATTTGGGTCACCCCTTATAATTTTTTTTTCTAAATGGCTAAAATGCCCTTGAGTGATTAGTTTTAAGAATTAATGAAGTTGATTAGTGTGATAATTGTGTTTACATAAAATATCATATTTTGGGATTAAATGTTTGGGATTTGTTTTTTGGGTTTTTATGTTTTGAGAAGAAGAAGACGAGTTTTGAGAGGAAAAACTAAGGTTTTTAGAAATGAGCAGTAGGATCTTCATTACCACCATTTTTCATGGCTTCCTCCATTAAAACAATCAGGTAAAATTGATATAGTCTTCAAATTGTTTGAATGGTGCTCCAAGTGGTCGACTCATGGTCACTATAGAACTACTCAGAGTGAGGGTCGTTATAGTCGGGTGTTGTTTACACCAACGACTCTAAAGAGTCGTCAGTCTGTTGACACTCAAGTGGACGACTCAAACCTGCAACTTTTAATGGTGATGAAAAATCGTCAAGGTGGTGTGTTAAACAATAGACATTTGTTTATAATGTTCACCTAGAGTCGTTAGTTGATTAGTTTAATACCCAGACGACTCTCGAATCCAAACTCCCTGTATAAAAAGGCACCATTAATAATTTTACATATAGTCGTTAACCAATAACAAAGGGTCGTCAAAACAGGGTCGTCATCTTCAACCTTTAACACTAACTACTCTATTCTATAGCAAATTTTTTTGAAGTAGCAGAAAGAGGGTCGTCATCTTCAACCATATATCCTAACGATTTTTCATAGAATCTGCATGCATATCAAATGTCGTTAAGGATTTTTATTTACAAACTAACGACCCTAACTCTGTAACTGCTACTTTTCAGTTACAAACTCATTTTCACAATCAAAACACAAAAAAAAAATCGAATACAAGGTGGGTTTAATTGGATCCATAACTTTCTTGGGTTTCGATTTTTTGGCGACGATTATACGATGAATCGGTTGAAGAAAAAAAAAATTCTTCAAAATAGTCGTTAACGGTGGTGGTGGAGAAGAGAACAGGGAGGAGAGGAAGATGAAGAAGAAGAAAGCCTAATTAAGGCTTCTAATTAAGGATGAAAGCGATTTTTAATTTTTAGTTTTAGGTAAGGGTAAAATAGTATTTTCATAATAGGATTAATAAGCCCTTAATAATTTTGGGGTGCAAATAAAATTTAATGGCCCCATTTAATGCGAGAGGCCCCCAATTAAATCAGGAAAAATAGTTGTGTTGATTGTCGTCTAATCTTGACATGCTAACACTTATCAGTCTGTTGAGGGATGTCTGTTCCAACATCTCCGGGACAAAATGTACCCAATCAACAGGCCCAAGTATGTTGGTCCTATTACAAGCGCTGAGCTTAGATTGTGAACCAAGTTTTACGGCATATTGAATTTTTTTTAAGTCATATCAAATAGAGACAAAAGCACGTTATTAGATAGTAATCTTTAGAGCATCTCTAACAGTGGGTATTAAAAATCATACGTGGAATTTTTATTTAGATCCTTATTTATGTTCTTATTTATGGGGTCATGTGTATATGTCAAAAATAGTAATGCTTTGCTCATGGACTATCTCCAATGGTTGGGGTCTTATTTTTAAGATTTGTTGTTTTGGATAATGATAAAATTGATTCCCTATTTCTTATTGGTTCATAACAATTTATTTAAAAATAAATTTTTTAAAATGATGATGTGGAGGTCATTCCCAAGGTCTAAATAAGACCTTCTCCAAGACCTTCATATTTATTTTGACACCCTTCCTATTTAATATGACCCACTGTTGGAGATGAATTTAATGTAAATGAAGGTCTAAAATCCTATGTGTCATAAAAAACTAAAACTCTCACCTTCTGTTGGAGATGCTCTTAAAGCCTCTTATTCATATATTTTGCTTAATGGTAAAATTATCTTTATTTATTTTTTTAAGTTTTAATTTTTTTTTCTTTTGGAAAACTTCTTTATCTTTGTTTTGTCGATTAAATTTGTTTTTTTAATCAAACAAAATTTCTGGTCGGAAGCCTAGCAACAAGCTGGGCTCCATGTCTTTTATTTACAACACAATTATCATCCGAACCTAGGTCTTCTGGAAATATATACCTAGGTTTGGCGGACATGTTAGTATCCTAACTTCACTCTGAAACTGCCGAACTTAGGTTCGGCTGATTCGTGAAAAATATAGGACAACCAAACTTAATGTTGTTTTTCATAAATTGAAGTTCGGCTATCATTTTTGTGCTTAATTATTAGCTGAAATGTTCATCGCACCTTCAGAGTACCGAAAGTTCTTTTCAATTATAAGCCGAACTTCATTCTGGAAGTACCGAAAAATTCAAGTTTTTTATTACTTAAATCAAACACAAGATATTTAAAAAATTTAAATAAAGAAAAATATTTTTCTAAAAATATTTTTAAAAAATAAATCTTTAAAATAAATATTACTTAAAATAAATTAATAAAAAAAAAATCTTTAAAATAATTAAAAAGTCTAGTATTCATTAAGGAAAATAAAATAAAATAAAATAAAATAATACTTGAAAAAATATATAATAAAAAAAAATTATATTAATAAACCTGGCTTGATTGGGGTATACCCAATGGGACAAAATAGGGTCATTTTGAAGTAAAAGAGGAACGCGCAAATGGGGAATATGGGAATTAATTGGGGGATATAACTACAGGACAAAAACGGTGTCCCAATAGCAATTCTGGGTGACCCCCTATGTAATTAGTTTTTGGGCCGACCGAGCGAAGCGTGCGAAGACCTTATATGACCACTTTTTTGTAAAATGTAAGTCATCAAATTGAAACAAAAAGATAGGAAATGGTTAGGGCTGAAAAACCAATAATGCCCCTTTAAATCATATTTTTATTTTATTTTCCTTTAAACATTTTCGTAAATAAAACAAAGAGGAAGGGCAGTAGGTATTAGATATTTTCGTAAATAAACAAAAAAGGAAGGGCAGTAGGTATTAGATATTTTCTTAAATAAAATAAAAAAGAAGGGCATTATATATAAGTGTTATATTGTATTATAATT
>JAJJWX010003224.1:0-78091 GCA_023529315.1 Papaver bracteatum | reverse complement strand
TTTCTTAATTCTATCATTATATGTTTTCAATATTAATTAGTTACAGAATAAATCTATCGGATCATATGTATTCAACCAGTTGGATCCTGGAACGGATGCAGATGTCAAAATTGAAATCCGCCATATATTGGATGTGGATGAGGCAAAAATCGAAACAATCCAGGACATGTTCCTAACTTGTTGTTTTAGACTATATGTATCTTTGTCAGTATGTAATAACATAAGGTCCTTAATGTATTAATGTCATAAGAAGACGATGACATTTTAAGTTTCAATTGTGAACTGAAATTGGAAGTTCTTGGGTGCAATACTAGTTGGTTTTAGCAAAGTCTTAAATTAGCGTAAGCATTTTTGTTGAGTTTGAAAAAAAAATAGAAACTTACTGAAATTGTCTTTTCTTTTCTACATAAAATATGTACTTTAACTTACATAGAATTGTGATTTCATTATTACTTTTACGTTAAACATTAAAAGTCTAACTTAACAACAACAACAAAATCACGAACATAATAACATTTAAAAGTAAATTAATAATTATCCACATCGGGATCATCCTTGAATGTTAATCGGATGTAATCAACCAACAAACAATACACAAATATTAAATTGAACTGATATCAAATACCAAATTACATCAAAGGAATCAAATTAAATAATCAATTGAAGAAGACATATACGTAGAGACATTACCTCCCTTTATATCTCTGATACTATATCCTGATAAACGAATTCAACCCAGTAACTACTCCCAGCAACTGAAATAAGTAAACGGTTTCCAATAAAGGTCACTTTAGGCACCTCCTCATCCACTATATAACTATTAGCAGCGATGTTTTATGGGTTCAAATTTCTTATTAGACCATTACCAGAGAATATCAAGCCGGTTCTGTTGATAGTAGTGACACATGTGGTACCATGCCTCACGAATCTTGGATCTGATATTAGTTTTTCCAAACCAGTAATGGGTATCATCCCATTGTTGCTTTCCTCATAATTTCTAAATCGTTTGATCATCATTTCGACCAACTTCTCTCTCTCTCATTAAGTTATCATATTGAGTAGGAGATAGAGATGATGATAATCATGCCATAGAATCTTACCCCTGAGAATTGAAATTCCTAGGTCTGATACCATGGACAAATCCTAATATCTACATTGTGAAAGGATGAATTGAATTCATAAAAGGTTGATATTATAGACACGAGTTTCTATACTCACTCAATCCTTATGTTTCTGACAGACACACTCACGTGTGCTTAGCACGTTTACATGATAGGACTCACACACTCACCTGACACGGTTACACAACATAACAACTCACACTAAGTTTCTCCCATCTTATCTTTGATGAGGGTTTGATCAGGATTGTTGAATTCTAATTAAGTTTGCAATTAACTTCTTTATATTTTATTGTGTAATATATATATATATATATATTGATCAATAAATGTTCTCCTAACGTGTTTGAAGGAAAAATATATATTTATTAATATATATGTGTAACCAAGTTTTCACTTATAAACATTGAAAAAGTTATGTTAATACATAAAAATTTGTTAAATTTTGTCAATAAAAGTTTGTTCTCGTATTGCACAATAAATAAGAAAACCCTCATCTTCTACAACTTTATATATATTAACAACAAGGAATATAACAATAAAAACAAGGTACCTGATCATTGAATCTCAAGTCGACAATCAACGCCAACCTTATGATTTTTTTGAAGTCAAACTTGAAGTTGTTGTTGACAAGATATGTGTTACTTATAAAAAAAAATAGTGAAAGGGAAAGAAGAGTTCAAAGTTTTGGAATACCAGGGAATATGTGTTGTTAAAATGTAAACAAAAGTTCAAGTATTGATTGTGAACAACAACAATATCCCTAATACTAGTAAGTTACGGAAACCAAGGAAAGTCTTCTCAAGAGCGCAATGAATCAATTAAGTCAATTGAAGACAAACCAGCTGCCAAAGATTTTCCGAGATTTTTATTGAAGTTTTAAAAATTTATATCTTATAAAAAAAATGGCTCGAGCATGTATATTAATTTAAAACTTAGTAATTTAAAAATAAGAATTAAAGTTGAAAACTAGACTTTCATTTTTTTTTATCGGTACTTAGACTTATAATTAATTAAAACTAAAATATCTTGATGTATAGGTATTATATTAACATGAGTGGATTATGTCTGAGAAACACTTTTAAGATATTGTAACAATTTTCGTATTAGAATCGAAAAGGAGAGGGTACCTAGCGTACAACCAACTTTTTCGTTCGTAAACCTATATGGAAAATCCTTGTACAAACAATACTTTCAGTTATCACACAACTATATACAAGATTGTTTGAAACCGAATGGTACTAGAACCCAATTCAAAATTTAAAGAACGAGTCTTGTAGGTTCTTCAAAGTTTAGCTAAGACTATATAGGTTTAATGATGTACAACTTGTGATATTTCATTATAAAGGTAAAACAATATAATGTGTACCATTCATTACACTCCTGTCTTAAAGTACAGATGTTCGTGCTCTGCATCCGCAAGTCTTTCTTAGTTAATGGTATGTTATACTTGTAGGAGTACCTTCTTACAATTGGAGTACCTATTGCACTAGTTATACCTATAACAACAATATTGGTGTTCCTACAGGGACTCCCTCCCTTACTCTAACAAGTAAGAAAGTAAACTACCTTGGAAAGAAATATTACAGCCACTAGAGATTTTGTTAATGACAAAACTACAATCTTGTATAAAAACCTCGGGATCTAGTCTAGATTGAACATATATTAATTTAAGTTGTTCCACCAATTACCTACTACCAGATTTTGGACTAGTTATGATTGCCTTGTTTCAGTTGTATTCATGTATCTATGAAAACCCTAACAGAACACCGATTGTTTTTATGAATTGCTTTTGTAAATATTCTAGAAGATCGCTAATTCTCTTGAAAAGATACTCGTCTAAATCTTCTAGAAGAAAGTTAATTTTTCTTTAGAAGATGCACCACAACAATTATGGTTTACACGTTCAGTAACCTAATTGATTTTTCCTCACAAGATCACCTAGAAATAATCTAGAGTTATCTTGATATGTCAAATCTAGGGTTTATGATAAATGATCCTTTGAATGGCCTTATAACAGAAAACAAGGACCTAAGAATAGAAAGGATTACTGTAAGCACCTAGATACAGGTTATGTAACTATCAAAGAAAAATATAACTTAATTACCTATACATTACGATCTCCAAGTAAATTAAGGCTTCAAATTCTCTCCCTTGTTCATAAAGAAAAAATTTATGCAGCACACACACAATTTTCGTAGGGATGACTTGTGTAGCTACATGAAATTACTTTTTATAGTGAATGACCAAGGCTAGGTTGATTAAAACTAAAGACATCTGGTCTAGGAAAGGAAACATCGTAAACTTGACCAAAATAGACCTGAAATAATGTTTTTGAGGTTTTAGTTCGCACAATGCCGCTGAGAGTGTGTGTATTATTTCATATTCACGAGCTCAACCTTTTTCTGTATTTTTTTCATCTTTAACGTTTCACTCATAACTACTTCGTTATATATCGAAATTGGGTGACTTTTGGCTTGTTGGTTTCGTCCACTCAGTCACAATTTATTGAGAATTTTCGAAGGCCAATATATATGTATTCAATAAAATATATATGCATATACATATATATATATATATATATATATATATATATGTATTCAATTACTACGTTTTGAAATCCGTTAAAAAATCCACATCCAATCCATTTTCCTACCCACTTGCGGATGTTTTCAAATTCGTAGGAAAATAGACTAGACATGGGTGCATTCCCAAATCCGTCATTTGGATGGACTTGGGAAGAGAGATACCAAATCCGTAATTTTTCCATCCCTCACTCAACCCTACCTGAGAATAGTGAAAAAAGGTGGCAAGTTAGGCCCCAAACATAATGAGGCCCAATATCAAACATATGGAAGCATTGAGCCATGGCTTGCCAATATGTATCGTATCCCCATCTATAAGTACCAACACAACATCCTTAACATATGAATATCCATAATAATAGTTTTGCATCGACCTATATCAGGTTGATACGTATCCGTATTAGGATACAACGCTCTAGTTCAGATTGACACGCAAATACTTAAGTCTAACATTTTTAGTTATTCATTTTCCATATCATAATTCCAATAATTTTTTTCTCCTAGTTGAATTGAAGGTTACATAGACGTCAAATACATTAAGAAATAAACAATATCACGAACAACATACTTTAAATAGTACATATTCAAACAATCCAACAAGGAAAAGAGAAGGAAAATCCAAAGAACTACCTGGAATAAACATGATAGAGACGATTAAACGGAGAAAGAACGGTCTTCAAGGAATAGCCCAACCAGTTGATAGAGATAATTCGAATATTTTGGTGTAACTTAACCACCAAAACTGCTAACAACATCCACCAGCATTAGCGTACAGATACCATTCCATATAAGTTTAAAATACATAACTGATTTTAACCGTGGAATGAATCAAATGATACCTCTTGTTGTTAGTACCCTCCTTTAGCAAGAACAATCAATTGGGAGATATTTTACTGTAGCTGCCGGGATGGATTTTCAATGCAGGCAATCCATCGACCATGCCGGCAGCAACAAAAAACCATGCCGTCATATATCCCCAAATTAATCCATGTATCCCCCAATTTGGTGTTCTTTAACAATCATGCCTACTATCACATTATTGAGTAGTACCTATCATTGATTTGGGATCACTAAAATCGCTACACCATTAACCGATACCGCGAACCATTTGTAGGACCAATATATATATATAGTCGATTTCGGATTTCGGTTCATTGGAACAATTTTATCTCAAGAAGATTTTCGGAGTAATTCTTGAAATTTAATTTTCGAATGCTAGTATATCAAACATTTTTCACACATAGATATAAAAAAATACCACTATAATTTTTATAAAAAGAAACAAATCTTCATTTAAAATAGTAGAAAATTAAGATCCGTACATATTTTAAAAAAATTAACGGAAATTTCTGACCGATTCCAGGTGAGTCGATCGAAATTTAATTAAAACTCCGACCAAATTCCGTCTCGGCGAAATCAAACATTTCACAATTATGGTTGCAACTGGGTGGCCCATCTCGGCCGAGATCAACTACATTGTGTGGGACCAACCATTCAAATATCCAACGAAGATAATCCACCTGATTCCCCCAGAACCACATTAGCTTCCATACTCATTGCAAACACCGAATAAAAACAAAGACGGAGATTTTCATGGTTTTTTTTCATTTTTATTGTTATAATAAAATAAAATTAAACCCATAATAAAATAATCTGATTTTTGTTTTTTTGTTGTTCCCCATTAAAAAAAAAATACAGAGAAATTTCCTCATTCTATAGAGGGAAGGTGAAGGAGAAAAATGAATCATCCAAACGAAGCAAATGGCAAAGAAGAAGAAGAAGCGTTGGGATCGAGCTTAACAATGGAAAGGGTAGCTGCAGCTAAACAGTTTATTGAGAATCATTATAAAGCTCAGATGAAGAACATTCAAGAACGCAAAGCTAGGTAAGAAGAACCACACCCATAATTTCTTAAATTTTTTCTGAATTTTCTAGGGATTTTTGTGTTGAATCTGGCTTGATTTGGTGAAATTATTTGAGTTTTTGTTAATTTTTGATCTGAATTTTGTTGTTGATGTTAAATTTGATTGAAATTGAGGGTTAATTTTGAGGTTAAATTAGGGTTGAGTTAGTAATGAGGGAGATGAAGGATTCATGGTTATAATGTTAGGTTATGGCACACCACTTGCTGGATGGTGTCATGGTGCCATAATAAGCCTATAGATCTTGACATTCACCAGAAATTGTGTACCATGCCGATGATTGAGGTTATGGTAACATCTATATTGGACTATGAGGAAGTGACCCGCAGCCTAGCAAGGTTTGTAGAAATGGAGAAACAAAATTTCTTACAATGTTACAGTTTGTTTGAAATGATTCATTGAATGTGTGATTAATGTGCGTTTTTGAAGTTCTGTGTTCTAGCTGAGCAGAAATGTGGGAATACTTATTTGTGAATTATCAAGACCATGTGTGTTTCTCATGCTCTACGCCAACCATGCTAGGCTGCACACCAAATGCTCGCTATTTACTCGTGGCTGGTAATGTGGCTCCATAGTTACCCTAAGATCATGGCATAGCCCTGCTGGGTGTACCATCACGAGGATTAAGACTCATGGATGGGTGCCGTGCCACCACCACGAGCAAGTGGTGTGTAGTTGCGTGCAGCAGAGCATGGTTGGTGGAAATGAAAAACCAAATTTCCTTGAAATCTTACAATATGTTGAAATACAAATGTTTAGTTTAATGTACCTTTTGAGGTTCTCTTTTCTAGCGACTAAGTACTAGAGTTTTGATTCTTAAAAAATGAGCATGATAACCCTGAGTTGGTGTTGCAGTGAGTACTTTTGAGTTAATGTTGTAATTCATTAAGTGCATGATATCCCTGATTGTTAGAAAAATCAAATGGAAGGCCTATTTTGGAACTAGAATTCCAGTCCATAAATATACACGGCCAACGGATTACCCTATATATACCATATGAACCTACCTTATTACCCTTCGGTATAAGTTAAAGTTTGCGGGCATCCAACTTAAAACCAATTGGCAATGAGTGGAGTGGCCCTTCCAGATTATTTTCAATGCTTATTAAGGGGATATTAGTGATGTGGGACTATTATCCTTCACAGTATATATAGCATACAAGGTCAGTGATGGTACATGTACATCAAGGGACCAGAATTCTACTTCATAAGTAGTTATAAGGCTTTAAGCCATCTACTTTCTGTTGATATATTGGGTTCATTTCGAAGAACTTTAGGGTAACATGGGACCGGGTCGAATGCTGATTTAAACTAGTTGTTTGTGGCTGGTGACATGGTGCCATAATTACCCTTGGATCATGGCATTCACCACGAATGGTGCACCATGCCTATGCTTAGGGCGTTTGGATGGGTGTCATGCCACCATTACGAGCAAGTGGTGTGCAGCTTATCATGGTTGGTAGAAACGAGCAACAAAATATCCTAGAATGTTACAGCTTGCTTGAAATGTTTCATCAAGTTGTATGTTTGAAGCGCGTTAGGATGTAAAATGTAAACAAAATGCATAACTGATAGGACACGCTTGCTCTACACCAACCATGCTAGGCTGCACGCCACTTGCTCGCGGCTGGTGACATGGTGCCAAAATAACCCTTGGATAGCATTCACACTCAATGGTGTGTCGTCCCGGGTCATGGATTGGAGCGAACTCACCATTACGGGCAAGTGGCGTGCAAGTGGTGTGCAGCCTAGCATGGTTGGTGGAAATGAGATCAAATGTGTTTGTTTAATGTGCATTCTGAAGTTGTGTTTTCTAACTGAGGATAAATGCGACATAATTTACTATATAATGAGGCCATTTTTGTGTATTTTTCTGAAGCTGAACTAGAGTTTTGATTCTTAAATTAAATGAAAAAGATACCTACGATTTATTTTTTTACATCGTGCACTATTTAGTTATTACCGTAATTTCGCAAGTGCTTCAGTGATTGTTGTTTTTCATATTGCTCTGGTTTTTCTGCTGGAACAAGCTGGCCTCGCTGTTGATATGAGTTGTTTGTTTGTCTTTTGTTCAGACGTCATGTGTTGGAAAAGAAACTAGCGTCCTCAGATGTACCTGAGGAGGAACAAGTGAATCTGTTAAAGGATTTGGAAAGGAAAGAGACAGAGTTTATGAGACTTAAGAGGAACAAGATTTGTGTTGATGATTTTGAGCTGTTAACCATCATTGGGCGTGGAGCATTTGGAGAGGTACGAGCTGTTAACACTTACCATTCATGTTTCTTAGTATATATGAAAGAATAGGTTGATTATTTGAAAGAAATTAGAGTTAGGTGCAAAAGTCGAAAATTTACCATATACATCATGCCACTATGAAGCACAGAATAAATTCTGGCGAGAATTCCTTGACTATTTATTATTCCCTTATTTTATCCATACTTGCCAATTTACGTCCTAGAACCTTCTATGACAACGCAATGTAGTGTTGATTCTCGTGTTTAGTCTTTTTGCATGACCTTGGAACTCTGGACTTTAAGTCTTTGAAAACCCACTTGTTGTACATAGGTTTTCAAGGAGAGTTAGATCCAATTAGCTTTAACATTCTTTTGTTTCTTGGTTCATATGCTTTGTATTGACACAGGTAAGGCTATGTCGAGAGAAGTCGTCGGGTAATATATATGCCATGAAGAAGTTGAAGAAATCAGATATGCTTAGCAGGGGCCAGGTGAGGTCAAGCATCATTCCCATCCTTTGTTATTAAGCTTGTGGAAGGTGTCATTTTGTTATGCGTAGATTGCATTTTTCTCCATGGTTCACTATGTGTTCTGCTATATTATGAAAGTTGTATCCGTGTGATAAAAAAATTGTGGGTATTAGCTAACTTGTTGTTTCTTTTCCTTTATTATAACTAGTTTTGACTCATAATTACTTTTGGAGCTCATCTGTTGACTATTAAGATCATAAATGGACAATGTGAAACTGTTTTCTTCTTAATGCAATGTGTCAGAATGTGATTGTCGGGTGATGACATCCACCGTAGGCTTGCCATTTTGGTAGATGATTCTCCTTGGCCATTTTGACTTGCTTATTGTTGTCTGTGCTATGGATTCAACATTTTATGTTCAGTTTGAAATCCTTTAGCATCGATTTCCTTTTCATTGTTAGTATAGCGTCTACTTCGGTTGATGGAAAGAACAGTCACAGATATCATGTATTTCCTTGCATCGTTTGTGAAATGTTTTGATAGTTCCACTTCTTTTCCATCCGTACCATATTTGCTTCTGTAGTCTGCTATTTTGATTCATATGCCAGCTTTTCACTGAATTTGGTTTCTGTACTCAGAGATTTATTTTTTCACCCATAGGTAGAACATGTTCGAGCTGAAAGGGATTTGCTTGCGGAAGTTGGCAGTCACTGCATTGTGAAGTTATACTACTCATTTCAAGATGATGAATACTTGTACCTAATAATGGAATATCTTCCTGGTGGAGACATGATGACTCTCTTGATAAGAGAAGACACATTAACTGAAAGTGTGGCTAGATTTTATATTGCTCAGACCGTCCTGGCCATAGAGTCCATTCATAAGCATAACTACATTCACAGGTTAGTAATTACTTACAAGTAAATTAGATTTAGGCACCAGCTGCTTGATTTTCTTTTGAGATAGGTTTAATATCTTTTGTAGGAGCAACTATTTCCTTTTATTTTAAACTTTCCGTAAAATTCCAATCTTGCATTTTCAGAGATATCAAACCTGACAATCTTCTGTTAGACAAAAATGGTCACATGAAGCTGTCTGATTTTGGTCTTTGCAAGCCACTGGACAGTGCAACTTTGTCTACTTTACATGAAAACGAAGCCATGACTGACGAGAACTTGCGAGAAACAGTGGATGTTGACAACAGCCTCCAGAAGGCAGAGGCGGGACGTAGGTGGAAAAGCCCAGGTGAACAGCTTCAGCATTGGCAGATAAATAGGAGGAAGCTGGTAGGCGTTGAAATTTTACATCATAGTTATATGTTTGTTATTTTGAGGCATTTGTTTTAGGTCGCACTAACATGCTATTGTTTTTTTTATCATCAAGGCATTTTCAACTGTGGGTACACCAGATTATATTGCTCCAGAAGTATTGCTGAAGAAAGGCTATGGCATGGAGTGTGACTGGTTCGTATATCAATCCTTTTAACTCAGTGGTAGAACTTGTTACATGTAGGTTCGCCATTATGAATGGTCAGTCGTCTTTTTTGTGGTTTACTTCTGTTTCAGTCATTTGGTTCCACTTCCTTGCGTCTTTTGACTGTCACCCATGAATTGATTGGCGCTTATATAGTATTTCTTATCAATAGTGGAATGTTGATGACCTTTCCTATGAAATCCAACCTAGTACACATTTACGTTGATATGTTTCGCTTTTCGTCATTTTGTCTTTATGAAGAAGTATACCCAGTTCCGTCTTAAATTCTTTACTACTTCACCGTGGCACCATTTCGTTATAAGATCCGCAGCACCAGGTTTAAGTCTATATAGACCACCTGTATAGAGCAGTACCTTGAATACCTGTCTGTGAGACTTGATACTCCTGTACATCATCATCGGATCTAGATGCTTTGAACTCATTACCAAAAATTTCATCTACTGTTATAGTGATGTCCTGTTCCCCTTTCTGTATCTGCGAGATTAGGTATCTAAGAGCCTATAAACCAGACCGCCTGAAACTACGTGCTCTATTAAGCAAGTCAATGTGTTTCTTGTAGCATATAATGGTTTGTACTTAGTAGTTACCACATCAAAGTATACTCTGTGTGACTGCTTTTTTCCTCCATCACTGCCCAAACTTTCTTTTCAAAATTTTAACTAACATGAGCTATATTTCTCTCGGAGTAGTGTTTGATTTGATGTATTCTGATTCAGTGGACCACTTGCAGGTGGTCACTAGGCGCAATTATGTATGAGATGCTTCTTGGTTATCCCCCTTTTTACTCCGATGACCCTATAACCACATGCAGAAAGGTGAATCCACTTCTTATTATAATTTGGGGCATCCCTGTGAGCCTAATCATCTGCTGATCTAGTGATCTTAGAAAATTTAACTAGGACACGATCACCTTATAAAGCTCAACCAATCGGAGTTTTCTTGTTTGTTTGACTCTGTTCAATAAATGATTTCAGATTGTTCACTGGAAAAATCACTTAAAGTTCCCTGAAGAGTCAAGGTTGACACCTGAAGCAAGGAATCTTATCTGTAGATTGTTATGCGATGTTGACCAGAGACTAGGTATTGGAGGGGCAGATCAAATAAAAGTAAGACCTTAAACCCTATATGTAATTCTTATCATATAGTTTTGTTCTTTGCATTCATTGTAATGGAAATGTCTCAGGCTCATCCTTGGTTCAAAGATGTTGTTTGGGACAAACTTTACGAAATGGAAGCAGCTTTCAAACCAGAGATCAACGGGGAGCTTGATACTCAGAACTTTTTGAAGTTTGATGAGGTTAGGTTCTAATCGTCCTTACCAGACATGTTTTTTTATTTTGTGAACTCATGAAGTAACTTGTTCTGTTTGTCTCTACTTAGGCGGAAGCTCCCCCAGCAAGAACTGGCTCTGGGCACTCACGGAAGGTACATTACCAGTTAACTTAAAGGATAAGATTTCGTTCTATAATAGACACTAGCAATTCTGACTTTGAATAGGCGCCTCTCCAGTATACCAATTTAGCCAACGTTAACTTCTGTCATTTGAACATTACCGTAAAAATTAGGATCTTGGATTATTTTTTTTTCAAATATATTACCATGAGATGTCTCAGGTGTAAAGACTGAATGCATGCTGTAAATTGGTATACTCCCTTTATTTATCTTCATCTGATTCTCCAAAGTAGTCCTTCTGTAAATTAGGGAGTGGATTCTTGTTAATTCTGTTTTATCTTTATTCTAAATGCATCGCAACTCATGGTTCTTTCATTGACAGATGCTATTAACACCCAAAGATTTAAGCTTCGTTGGTTATACGTACAAGAACTTTGACGCTGTGAAAGCGAAACATCAATCCATGGGTATACAGTTCTTGCTTTGTAATTAGAAACTGGATATCTCTTAAAGTTCTCTTGTTCTGTGTTCCTCTCTTCATGGTTGTTAGTTGAAAGGGAAACAATCGTGTAAATGGAACCTTACCTTTAGTTATTTCATTGCTTGCAGATCGGAAGAAGAGTACATCACCGACACGACAGTCGGTGGATTCACGACAGTCGCTGGATTCTGTAAACAGTAATGAACTATAAAACTAACCAACCCTGTTTGCTAACCTCAACGTATCTGCTTTTCAAGATTTATGTTCTTGACAAGTCTAATTAGTAGCTTCTTTCCTTTTGGCCCTTGATTTTGTTGCAGGTGATTCTGCCGTGGATTATTCTGCCAGGCCAACGATGTTGGAAATACAAACAGATAAGCTAACAATTGACGATTCCATGTTGCCATAGAAAGAGATGCAGTTAAATCAATTCGCCCCGTGTGATGCATTCCGTTGTTAAAAACTCGAAAGTCCTCGTATGATGATGATGATGGTAAAGAGCGTAGCACTGCCTGCTTAGTTTTCAGTCAGTCAGGTTATTGTTACCCCGTAAATTTGTGTTCTGTTTGATGAACCACCCACCGTCTAGATGTACAGTAGTATGTATTTTGAGGAACTCTCACTGTCGAAATGCATTATTAGTTAGTAGTAGTCAATTCAGGAAAATTAAACAAGCAAAGAAGAAACTTATGCATGTATGAGGTTGTTCCTCCTACACATGGCTAACCTGCCTACATGTATTATTTGGAAAATCTCTTTAACAAACTCATGATCTCTGCTGGTGTAACAGTGGGTTAAGTTCTTCTTTTACAGTTTTACCTTCAAACTCATTCAAAATCAGAATAGCTTGTTCTCTGAAATTTCCAATTTGTTAATTTCTCCGGAATTTCTCTGGAACCACTTCAAATTTCTTCGTCAACAATCAATTTTTTTCCTTTTTCTTTTTGTGGTTGGAAATTTAACCATAATTTCAATGTCAACGAAAAGTCACTTTAACAAGAAAAAAAAATATCTTCTTTTTTTTTCTAATTTCCCGGTAGACCATGCATGTTGCTTCTTACATCTAAAAGGATATATGCCTTTCCAATTAACTCCTCTTTTTAAGTTTGTTTCCTTTTCCTTTATCCATCGAAATCAATGAAAACGTATACTGCGAACATAGTTTGTATTACTTTTCTTGGTATAGGAACAAGAGCAACACATGTCCTGTCCCTGTACCCTAACCACTACTATATCATTTAATTTCATTCCCACTATATATATATAGATAGATAGATAGATAGACACCGATTCATCCTTCATTTGTACTTCCTGGGTCTTTCTCTTCTTCTTCTTCTTCTTCTTCTTCTTCTTCTTCCATTAACAAGATTCAAGCTTCTAAAAGAAAAAAGGAAAAAATGTCTGCAACTAATAACGTTTGTTGCTTGTGTGGTGATATCGGTTTCCCTGATAAACTCTTCCGCTGCAACAAATGCTGTAACCGCCTTCAACATTCGTAAGTACTTAAACTGCATATTGTTGTACTACTTTTTTTCAGTATCAGTACTATCTTTGCTAATTGTGATAATGAAATTACATGATTAACAGTTATTGTAGTAACTACTATGATGATTCGGGGTCGGTAGCGAATGTATCGTGCGATTGGTGTTTACACGAAGAGAGAGGCAGTATTACTGCTGCTGCAACTTCTGGCAAGAAACAAATCTCTTCTTCTGGCAAAAGATCTTCGTCGTCTAGCAGTGGTAAAGATCATGAGTATAACTCATCAGGTGAGAAGATTAAAAAAAACGATAAAGAATCAACTAGTACTACTGATCAAAGTAAGGGAAAGAACAGTGGTTCTCCATCTCCAAGAACTGCTGGCCGGAGATATAAATTTCTCAAGGATGTATTATGTTGATCATGAAAAAGGATTAATCAGTATGTTAACGCCAATATCATCACGATCGTATCATCAAGAGTTATAGATTATCCATCTATCTATATATATATATATATATAGTTTTTTGTTTAAATGTTATAATTAATTAGAAACATGTATCAGGTTTTATTTATTGTAATAACAATCTTCTTAATTAATTAATGGTGATTTAGATCGATCCTTTTAATTAACTTTTTTTTTTTTTGCTTTTATTATTTAGCACGGTACTTTGTTTAGGTGTAAGATCACATGAAAAGATTTGATCACTGATTGATCGGGATTTAGTACATGAAAGAGATTTGTGATTAGAAACATAAAATCATAATAATAATAATTATGATTATGTTAATTATGCAGTGTGAAAGGTCAAGTAATATGTCTCTGTCTGTCACATTTAGCCTTTAATATGTACTCACGATTTAGTCTGAGCTGAGAGTAGTCTCTGTAAGAGAAATAAATTGACACCAAAAAAAGGGAGATCATATAGTGTATCTAAAAACTGCTGCTAACTTTTTGTAGGTTCGTTGAAGGTATTTATGACATCCTTATCTCCATTTTCCCTCTGTAGTCTTCTTCATGCATATCTGATATCTCCTAGTCCTAGATTGCCCTACTGAATTTTTTCTTAACTATACAACATTAAACTATGTTTAGGGCGGTAGTTGGGTTGCTGTCTTGTTGCTTTGTTTCCTATGTGTTTGGGTTGGCTTTTATCCTTCCCTTGTTGCCGTCAGGCGCTTCTCTTCTTAATAAATCTTTAAGCCTTCTTAGCAAAAACAAAAAGAAAAAAGAAAAAACAGTTTTATTTTTTCGGTTTAAAAAAAAAAAAAAACTTTAAACTTGTATTCCTTCCGTTCCATTTTAGACGACATTTTGGAAGTTTTCACGCAGATTAAGAAATAAAGAGCTATAAAAAAATTTATCTATGCCCTTGAATAAGTTTTCAAACATTAATTGTTATTAATGTATTTAAAAATAAACTTATGGTTCCAAGACAAAATGTTAGGGTATTTTGGGTAGTTTTGTGGTAAAAATATGAAAATTATCAAATAATATGGAACAAAAAAATAATCCTAAACACTCATCTAAAGTGGAACGGAGGGAGTAAGAGAGAAATAAAAATCATTTAAAAAAAACTTTTACTCAATTTTTGACCTTAATGCTATTCCACACTTTTTTTTTCCACCTCCCTACAATCCAAACCCCGTATCTAGAGAATGGTAAACCCAATTTTAAATCACAAAATTGGTTAAAAAGATCAAAATCTACAATTCCTGGGTGAAAAAGATATTTAGATTTTTATACTGTTTAAATGGACAAAAATATAAAAATAGTCAGGATGTAACCAGTTTTATCCTACCCATTTTAAAATACTTTTTCTTATTTTTAATTTACATCAAGATGAATCCAGTTTCATCCTCGCTATTTTTTAAGTTTAAGCCAGGATGAATCCAGTTTCATCTTTGCTATTTTTTTGTGTCCATTTCACCCATAATTTTTTTTGCTTATCCATTAGAACCATGTTTTAAAATATTTAGACAAATGACCCATTTTCCGATTTTAAATTTAGATGTGTGGCTTAGAGGGGAATAAAGAGGTGGAAAAAGGGAGGTGAATAGCATTTCCGATTTTTAACAAAACTACTTTCACAATGAAGAGGAACAAAACAAAACTTAAGATGGTAATACTAATACAGCCGAGTTTAGATTAAGCTGTTAGATTAGGAGATGAAAACTTGTTAATAGTAATACTGACGGACGTTAACAATTCTTTCAAGGTTTGACTAGAATATCTATACTATTTCATTTACGCCTTAACGACGTGGACACTAAACTAGATAAACTTACGATCCAAATACTAAGACATGCCAAAATTTATGATCCGAACACATAAAACTCTAGTTTTTAAGCTGTTTCTTTTCGACTAGAATGGAGATGTAATAGAAACCTTTTTTTATGAATCAACCACCCAGGACTATTGAATTGTCACCATCTCAAAATCAAAATCAAAATCTTTCTTGATGATTTGACTTGCAAACACTTCTACTCAATGTTTAGCTTGATGGCTCAACTTGACTGACGTAAGAATAAACGCATTAAGAAATTCCCTTGAGATTGTAAGAAGAATCTGTTGTTCATTGGTCAAGCTAATTAATCATGAGAACTGCCTTTGATAGGGAGTCTTTCTTGACCACTCAACCTGTAATTTTAAAAAAAAAAATTAAAACATTTTGGGATCTCTATGAGATAACCCAACACACAACCCCACCAAAATCTAAATCATCTTCCATCAATATCATCTAGTAGTAATAATAATTGATACTCATCTACGCCGCGATGAATTTCTCAACCATGGATGAGAACAACGATCCCACCGAAGAGGGAGGATACATTACATACGTACCGTAATATGTATACTGATACTAACATGTAATAAGTTATCATTAGGATCATATATAACTTACAAAGTATGATCCGTCTAAACATTGATTTCTACGTAGTGGTCGTCGTCTTCTGATGATATTTCTTCATCCGCTTGGTGCTAGGAATTTGAGATAGCAATGACAGCAAGTCTAATTTCAAGATAGTATACATAATTTTGTACGTACGTATATATATAATTAAGGAATCAAGATCTGCAATTAGATAATTTTGGAATTCTATATAAGGTGAAGTACATAAAAAGTAGAAAGAGCTTTTTCTATTTTTCCATAATGCACTGATGAAAGATCTTGACCCACAAATTGTAATCAATTCAAGAACTTATAAACAGACCTTTTCAGATACGACATGATCAGCATATGTTTTTTCAAGTCGGCCTCAACGATCATGGGATGTATCATACATTACCTAATTAATTCATGATCAAATTATTAATATATTTTTCTGATTTACCTAGATTGTAACATTCTAGTGCACGCGCTAAATATTTTAATTGAGCTCAAAAGTGAAAATGGTGATGACTAGGTACTTTAATTCAGAAAATATCTCTTTTCTCTCTCGAAAGTATGAGTTTGATCAGTCGATTGCATTTTAAGAGATTCTCATTAGTGCCTTAATTATTAATCAGTGTCTACGTATCTATTACTACGTGAAGTCGTCATGTTCAACATCATATCAAGTCAAGTCTAAAAGGGTATTGGGATATATCATTTTAGAACTTAGTTTGTAAACACAATTTCATAATAATTTCCGCAAACAAAAACAAATATATTTTTCAGAAGTAAAATGTGTTTATTTTTGAATTATGAAATTAACTTTTGTTTATGACATCCGAATATCATGTAAACCATTTTTAATCTGAATATCTTGCAAACCATTTTTACGGTAGAGGAATATTGTCTACACAAAATTGGTTAAAAAGACCAAAACCAACAATTCCTGGGTGAAAAAGATATTTAGATTTTGATACTGTTTAATTGAACAAAAATATAAAAATAGCCAGGATGTAAACAGTTTTATCCTACCCATTTTTTCTTATTTTTAATTTACATCAGGATGTATCCAGTTTCATTCTCGCTATTTTTTAAGTTTAAGACATGATGAATCCAGTTACATCCTTGCTTTTTTTTTGTATCAATTTCACCCATACTAATTTTTACTCGTCCATTTGAACTATGTTTTAAAAATATTTGAACAAATGACCTATTTTCCGTATCATCCGTAGAAAGGTTGAAGAAAGTTTTCATCTACGAGAAAAACAATTGATGATTGGATCGATGTAATAAAACTTTATTGCATCAAAGTAAGCAGTACGTGTTTAAATAATTCATATTGGTGGCGTACTGGCGGTGGCCTTCACCTCTTGGACCATATCCATATGTGAAAAACCTACGGTTGCTTCAATATATTCCAAACACTTGTACCAAATAGATAATAATCCCAAAATCTAATCCATGATCATGACGATGACTATGTTTAGCTTCAGTTGCCAGTAACAAACAAAATTAACTAACTACTTGCTCAAAATTATGTCCCCCTTAATAATTTTCATGCTTTCGCAAGCATTAATTCATTGGTTCAGACAACATTAAAGAGCTTGCCCAATCACTTGCCACTAGTGGAGCATGATCTTCGGGCGGATAATGGCCGGAGGTGATAACAACAGTGGCCGGAGGCCCGGATGTGGGTAGCGCTATCGGGCATTTTCTCCCAAACTCTTAGGATTTAGGAACAATGAAGTATGCAGACAACAGTGCTGCATTTGTGGAACGGTGTGTCCCACATAAAAACCATCGTTTGCAGTTGACACTCGACACAAACTGGGGGGAACGTTTTGGATCCACACAAAAAATTAATATCTTCGCCCAATAGTTTTACGGTTGCACCACCGTGACACCAGTACCGACTGATGATATTTAACGATGATTTACTTACCAAATTTAGTTTTCATCTTGGATCTACTGCTAGTAGTGCGTACGTAGCTTAGTAGTAGCTGGTGAGATACAGATAGCTAGATATACTTTTTGTAGGGCATTCAAGAGATTCATAATAAATGTGTTGTGTTTCAATCTTCACCGGCAAAAACTGCTATCCACATCTTTGGAAATGGTCGTTTCTAGGGCATGCGGATAGTGCGTATTACACTGTTACCGCCTTGAACATGCAATACACCTTTGCATTATTTGTACATTTATATGTCGTACATTTGGCAACTTTATGTGGTTGTGATGTGAT
This sequence comes from Papaver bracteatum, assembly GCA_023529315.1. NCBI lineage: Eukaryota > Viridiplantae > Streptophyta > Magnoliopsida > Ranunculales > Papaveraceae > Papaver > Papaver bracteatum. Next base: position 59,798 of record JAJJWX010003224.1, on the reverse strand, counting down.
ATTAGCCATAATGTACCCTCTGAACGTGAAGAAAAAGGAGAAGAGAAGGACAATTTGGTAGGTTGTGGACAGGTAGGCAGGCAAATAGATAGGTGCGTTATGTTCCATCTATTTGAGCCAAACAGTTCTTTTGGTACTGTGGGATGATTTAATTTAATTTTTTCTTCTCATGGTCGATTAGAGCCAAGGTTTTAAAAACGTCCGTTTTTAACGAAAAACATCCGTTAAAGCGGTCACACCCATATACCGTGGCCGTGAGGGTCCCCGAACCCCGTGCCTTTATTAGGCCGATAAATAGGAAAAAACGATAGTTTTATAGTCATACACGTTATAACCGTTTTTCTAAAATTAGTTTGAATGTTTTTTCTTCTAAATAACATTTTAACGTGCGTTTTATAGAACTGTTTTCCCGTTATCACGCACGTTATAACCGTGTAAATAACTTTCTTAGATTTTTTTTTGATCTGGATTGAAAGCTGAAAACTTCGAATTTTTTTTTTTTTTAAATGATACAAGGAAACTAACTACATGATTAAAAACTTCAAATTTAAAAAACATAGGATTGTTAAACTAGTATTCATAATTTAAAAAGCTACGCGAACCAACTACGAGCACCACATCTTTTCAAGTATTCTTTATTTTGTCGACGGTTCCTTTTCACATCATAGTCATCATTGTCGGGGTACTGGCTATCTTCGTTTGCATAAGTATCATCATCATCATAACCATCATTATCGTTATCATAACCTCCTTCAGTATCATCATTATTGTTACCTACTTCATTACTATTATCAATATTAGAATTATATCCTTCGTTCATATGTTGAACACCATGGTCAGAGCGATTGGAAGTGTAACGAGAATCATATGTTGGATTCACATTCTCATAACATTGTGTATTATCTCCAAATGAAAGATTACCAAAGTCATAAACAAAGTCACTCACCGGTAACCTTTCGTATGGGATTTGAACTTCAGGATCATGTCAGTTGTATGGTAGAGGTACATGCTCTGGATTAGTAACGGCCTCCTCTTCTAGCATATTTAACCACTATTCTTCTTAAGGTAAAACCGGTGTTTCATCTTCCCCCACTATCCAGTCAAGCATATTGTCATCCCTCAGTAGACTATGAACGTCGTGAACATCAATGTTATGTCTCCTTGCTTTAACTTTAATTCTTTGTTGCTCCAACTTCAAATTGTACTGGACATACACCAGATCATTTAATCTCGATGAAAGTAAACGATTGCGTAGTTTGGTGTGGATTCTTTCAAACACACTCCAATTCCTCTCTGATCCAGACGATGTATTTGTTTGACTTAATATCTTTACTGCAATCTTTTGGATGAATGGATACTCAACACCATAAGATAACCACCAACTTACAGGATCACCATGTTGAGCTGCAATACGTGCTGATGGTGATCCAAATTGACCTTGCATCATTCGCATTCTTCCTGCCTACAAAGAAAAGTACAATTGTTACTAGAAATTAAAATTACTTAATTATACATATTTGGAGATAATATTAGTAATTTTGTACCTCTAGCATGCATTGTGCTTGTTCTTGCGGGCCACTAACCATTTTTGATATAACCTCAGTAAGACAAATTTGCGGCTCAGAAATTTCATTATTGATGATATTAGTTGTTGGGTTAAAGATGTAATAAGGATTGAGAAAACACGATGCAGCATGAAGAGGAGAACTCAACTGACTTTTCCATCGTTTCTTTATTACACCCACGATACAAGCATTTCGATTTGATCCCAATCCCATTTGTATAGTTTCCACACATGTAGCAAGTGCATGGAATAAATATCCCATGGTGGGTTTGTCTGAGTCCAAGAAACGAATCATTTTCAATAAAGGACCAACCAATATGCAGGAATTTTGACACTTCGTCCAGAACATCTCATTTGAAATAATATTCTTCACTTGTCTAGCTTGCTTAGTTTTTGCCTCATCCGATTTCAGAAATTCCTTGTCCAGAAATAGGTTCTCGATAGCATTTCTTATACTAACACTAATCAAATAAAATGGTAGTATTAGAATTTATTAATGATATAGGTCATCTATTAGTTGGACAAAATTTAAAAATTAATAGGACATCTATTTAGGGACGTATGGAGTATTAAAAAATTAAAATATGTTGTAACAACGTTTTTTAGACTCGTTATTCCGTTTTCACGCACGTTATAGCCGTTACATAAGGAATTCAGATCCAATTTTTATTTGTTTTCCTATGTAACCTTTACAACGCCCGTTATTTTCAAAAAAAAAACGTCCAATAAACGCGTTTTTTTACTATATAACGCGTTTTTTTTCCCGAAACGTGCTCACACCTGTGAAAATGAATTATAACGGTCACGCCTAGTGTCCGTGACCTGAGCCGTGACCCGTTTTTCAAACCTTGATTAGAGCTGCCAAGTTTCGAGCTCAGATCATAATTTATGTCGTGCTATCACCCTAATGATTTTAGGGTGTTTTACAGAATGGTCACACTTTCTTAATTGGTTTTACAAAATGATCACAACTTTAATTAGTGTTTACAAAGTGGTATTTTTCCATCCGACTTAACTGTTTTGAGAAAAAAAGTCTGAATTTTGTCTTAAATACCCATATAGAGTTCTTGAGGTGATGATAGTGGTGGTAGCAGTGTATATACCCAAGAGAGGAAGCGGTGAACCCTTCTAGGGAATGTGATGGAACGATCCTGAATGTGGTCTGAAGTTCTGGTGCAGCAGTAGCAACCACCACCACCACCTGCAAGAAGCATAACTGAAAGGTTCTAACAGCACCACCACCACCAGCAAGAAGCACCACTGAAAGGTTCTAACACCTCCATCAAAACCACCAAAGCCATCTTAATCACGAATCTGTTCCTACTCCTTATTCCTCCACACTAATAAAACATACATTCAACACCCTGTAATTATCCAAAACACATATTTCCTGCAAACATTAGAGTTGAATGTTAGAAAAATAAATTAATTTCTTCATTCAAACACTTCACATATCAATTTGTAACAGAAACCCCCTAATTTGAACACACAATCTTTAACAACACACAATCCAAACTAGGGATTAGAGAAAAAAATTCCCAATTTCAGAAATTTAGGGCTTATAAGAAAACAATCCCAAAACTAAAGTTTCTGAATCGAAATTGGGGTAACATATAATCTTATTAAAAATCAACAAATTACAGAAAAAGAAAAAATCCCATACAATTTCTTTCACAATTTTAGAGTTTATGACAAAAAAAAATCCAAAATTAAAAACTAGGGTTTCTGAATCAGAATTATATAAGTGTAGAGGAGAAGAACTATTACCTCGCAATGGCTGTGAATATATTGAATATGAAAACTAACAGAAATAATAATCTTGAACATCTTGATTATGATGAGAATAACTCTTTTAACTCGGGATGAAGAATACAACCCTAAACCCGAGATGAAGAAGAAATCTCAGTTCGACGAAGTACTATATAACTACGCTCAAGTTCACCTCACCATTCTCTCCATTGTTGCAGAGAAAAACTTGCAGAGAAAAAAATATAGAACACAAGCGGCGGGTGAATGAGGTAGGAGATAGATCTTGAGAGTTATATGTCACGTTTTCACCCAGTTTGATCGAACGACACAAAATTCTTAGAGTTTTGCAAACCCGATGGCATAAACATAATTGAATTTGTCCAGGGATAACTAGGTAATTCCAGCACCTGATATAACTCTGAAGAGCCACATAACTCTCCCGTTAGCTGTCTAGTGACTAATCTGCAAATACTTGGTAACACTGTGACTCATTTGTGAACCGACATTAGTAAGTGGGACTATTTTTGTAAATGACTAACTCGGTCAAGGGTAACCAAGAAAACGAAAGGAGTGTTTTTTCCTCTTTGGTCTCTGCCAGAATTTTTAGGATCTATGCACTTAATGCAGCTCAATCCCCTAATCTTCGTCCTCCCCTTGCTTCCCTACATTACAGGCAGGGACGGACCCTAGAAGTTTTAATTTTTTTCTCAGCCTGGGCTAATAGTCTTGGTCCAGTATAGCATTTCATTTTTTAGACTGTTGGGATGTGACGACTACCAGGGCTAAAGCCCGGGTTAGCCCAGATGTAGGTCCGTCAGTGATTGCAGGTAATAATGATTCTTAAAATATAAAGACCCAGTATGACCAGGAATTTAACCAAGTGCAAGAAGAGTCGTTTTAGTAATTAGAGTTTGAAACCCATAATTGGTCACGGTTGTGTATCATTCTCCAAACTGTTCTGGTAATTATAGCCCTATTAAAATATTCAAATTTTTTGAAACCTAAACCCCCTCTCTCTTTCGAAGTACAGAACTTTACCCATTTTTTAAGACACAGACCTTTACCGTTTTCTCTCGAGTGGCCCCACCAGTACGCCCTATTTCTTCTATCCATTATTTTGGTAATCGGTTTTGGTATTATAAAACATGTTATTTGGTAAGTGGCGAGAGAGTCTTCCCCATGTTTTATCATAACTCCTTTTCCTGCTCCCGAAAGAAGTTTTCCAGACCATCCCGCTAGCCTACTTCGATGCTTCTCATCTAGAGATTCAAAACACCGGATTTTATACCTATTAGTGAAGAGAGGGACTCCTAGATACTTATCATCTAGTTTTATTCGACCCACCTTTAGGATTTCTATGATGTCCCTTGCCTTGTTGTTGGGGACCGATTTGCTAAAGAAAAATCCCGATTTTTCATAGTTTATGAGTTTCCTAGAACCAACACTAAATTCTTCAAGAATCTTTAGCAACCTCCTACAATATTTTTTACTTGCCCTAGTGAAAATAAGACAGTCATCCGCGAAAAATAGGTGGGAAATGGTAAAGGAGTTTTTAGAGAAATTTACCCCGGTAATCCATTTTTTTTTCCAGCTTCAATAAGCACTCTTGAGAGGCTTTCCATGCAGATGATGAAAAGGTAGGGAGATAATGGGTCGCCTTGGCGAATACCTCTGCTTGGATTGAAAAAACTAGAAGGGGATCCATTGACTAGGACCGCACTAGAAGTTGTACTAATGCATTGCATTATTAAGCCTATCCAATCCTCCCTAAAGCCTAGTCTTTTTAGAGTAGACTCCAAAAATGTCCATTTCACCCTATCGAAAGCCTTAGACATGTCTATTTTGAGGCCCATGTAGCCTTTCTTGTTTTTTTTTTGTTCTCATTGTGTGTATAACTTCATGGGCTATAACAATATTATATGTAATTTGTCTGCCAGGGACTTTAAAGAAACGACTTTATTCTGTTTGCAATCAATTTGGAGATAACCTTGTAAATAGTATTACATAGATAAATTGGGCGAAATTCTGCTGGGGTTTCTGGATTATCTTTTTTGGGTATTAGGGTTATGAAAGTAGCATTTATCTCTTTGAGCAGGTGCTTGAATTGGAAGAAATTTTGAATCAGATTTGTAACATCCTCTTTAAAAAGGTACCAATTTTTTTGATAAAACCCAGCCGGAAAACCATCTGGTCCCGGGGATTTATCCGGATACATGTCGAAAACCACTAGTTTAATCTCCAACTCCGTTGGGAATCTAGAAGTTTAGAGTTATCAGCTTCCGTAATGCGCTGAGGTATAATATTTAGGATTTGTTCCTGGATAACTGGCTGCGTAGAGGACGCCATTTTTTTTTTAAATGTCTAAAAAAAGTTTCCTCAATTTCTTTGCGGTTATGACCCCACTCTCCATTTTCCTTCTTAACTGCTTCTAATCTTATCTTTTTGGCTCTATATTTTGCCGCAGAGTGGAAGTAACCCGTATTTCTATCTCATAGTCTCAAATTGTTTTCGGTAGCCTTAATTTTCCAAAATGCCTCCTCAAAATTGTACCATCTTTCTAGATCTTCTTGGATCAGTTTGACCCTGGGATATTGTCTGGTAGCTTCCAGATTTTAATGTATTTTTTAACATTCTTGAGCCTAGAGACAAACTTAAAAGCCTGCGAACCATCTATTTCTAGAGCCCATGATTTTTCAATGACTTTAAAACAAGACGGATCATGCAAGTATATTCCAAAAAACTTAAAAGGTTTGGCACCATATTTCCAGCATGGGGAGGTCCTAACAAGAATGGGGCACCCTAATGATGGAAGATGATAGACTATATCACGAGGGAATAGGTCGAACCACTCAGGGTTTGACAACACACGATCTAGTCTAGCTTCGACAAAAGCCTGACCACTGCGCTTATTGGACCAAGTAAATTCATTTCCTACAAAGCCCAGGTCCATAAGACCTGCTTCGTCTATTAGGTTAGAGAAAAAACATTTTTCTTTCACTGGTTTACCCCCTTTCTTTTCCTTCTCCGTTAGAACAAAATTCATGTCACCAATAACCATCCACGACAACTCTACTAAGGCAGCTAGATTTCTAAAATAGGTCCAGCTAAGATTTTTTTTTACCTTATAGGGACAACCATAAACAGCAGACAATAGCCATTCAAAACCCCTAGATTTATTAGTAACCACTACATCAATTTGGTTATCTGAGCTATGAATCAATTGGATCGAAATTTTGGAAGACCAGGCTAACACAAGACCTCCTGCAGTACCAATTACCCCTATGGGTTCAACAACTATCATATCCAGGTATTGAAATTTTTTAATAAATGATTTGATGTATGCTTCACTGTGCTTAGTTTCCTGTAGGAAGAGAACATCCGGGTTTTGATTCTTTATGAGGTTTTGTAGATGCAATTTTGTATTATTGTTTAATCCTTGACAATTCCATGCTAGAATATTTAGAGACATACTTTGAATTAATCTATCGAGAGACTTGAATTGAAAAATTGAGGAAATTTGATTGATTTTAGTCTTTTGTGTTACCTGTATTTCTCCCAAGCTCCTTCCCTTGTTGGTTGAGCTAGCAGCAGCTTGTGTTGTGGTAGAGTCCCCAAGCATGCTTATTCATCAAGGGTTTCACTAGAGTGGTTAGGGGTGAGCATGGGCCGGTATGGACCGGTTTTCGTCTCATCCGCATCCAATCCATTGCACTACGGATTTCAATTTTAGCATCCGCATCCAATTCATATCCAACGGATTTGCATCCAATGGATGCACGGATGGACGGATTGGATGCGGATAATCCAATGGATTTGTTTTATTTAAAATTTATAGTAAAGAAAATAAAGCTAACACAAATGACTCCTTATAAAACCTACATATCCTATATATGTATACAAATATAAAAATTTTATATACAACACCCCAAGCAAACATCTTAAAAATTCCTAAATGATCTATAGTATTATCTAGAACTACATAAATGCCCTTAATTTAACGGATATGGATGTCCAACGGATTTTCTAGGTTGCATCCGGGCCCGATTCGTTATCCATTGGATTTCAAAAATTCCATCCGCATCCAATCCATTGACGAACGGTCCGGACATCCATCCGCAAATGAACGGTTGGTCCCGGTTAAATCCGCGGATTACGGGTCAAATGCTCACCCCTAAGAGTGGTTAGGTAAATTTTGGGGCCGGTCGTCAAAAATGTGTCTATTTTAATGCCAATGGTACTGGTGATTGTTGAGGTAGCATGTATAGTAACGGTGCTGGAGGAGATGCACCACCTGCAAGGCTGCAACTCTTGCTGAAATTATACTTGGTGGGCTTGACTTCTATGGTACAGAAAACCCATGAACACTTAATCCTGGATTGACGAACTTCCGACCAAGTGTAAACGAACGAATGCGATTTGTATAACTTTTCATGGAGTCGTTAAATTTTGCATTGAAACTCATAATTTGCCACAATTACTTAAACTTTTGCTTACTAATACCATAAAGTACTCAAAAACCCATTACTTGCCTTGTTAGAACACAAAAATGCTCCATGACTCAAAATGTAACTCTAATGAGGCAAAAAATTTGTTCTTACCCTGGCCCCTGGGTAAGATTCATGACACAAGAAATCTGTTCATAATCCTCACAGTATAAAACCTACCACTGTATCTTAAAGGTCACTTAGTCGCTTAATACTCTTACCTCATTGTCGAAAATTTAACCACATGCACCTATAATTTCTGACTTCCTCTTTCCCTACAATTAATAGTCTGATGCAAATTAACAAAATCTGTTCTATAAAACCTACTCAAAGCTCATTATTTTTCAAATGTATTTTTTCTGGAAAAAAAAGTTACAGCCCTCTTTGAAATTTAATTCTTAGTCCATTCAGCTGTTTTTTACCCACCTAAAATTTTCAATCTTTGCTTCGGTCCCTGCTCAAAACACAACATTGGTCACAATTGGATTATCCTCCTATCTCGATCATGCGAGATTAGAAACCTCTCTGACACCTTTGTGTTACGGTTGTAACAAAATACACTATCTGAATTTTCAGGTTGTATGAAGATTATATTTGTACCTGTAAGAGCTTCCATCGAAAGATGCATACCTTTAGTCCATGCAAAAGGTAGTAAGATATGCTCTTCAATCCACTCGCAGCGTTCTTCTCCATACGCATCGTCAACATCCTTTTTCACCCTTTCTAATTTGGAAAATATATATAAACAAGCTTTATAATTGGATATACGTACCAATATCCCAAGACGCCCCATCAAATTCCATTAACTGAACAGTAGATATATTTTGTTTGTCTCTATCTCTAAGAAAGTTGCTGATGATTGGATAATACCGGAACTCTTCGCTTTGAAGATGAAATTCTACCAATTCGTCAATCCACCAATATATAGAACCATCTGCATAAACAGGAGGATCCACTTTTTCAAACCAAAGTGATGTGGGAGTTTCATCATCATCATCATCACATAGTCTTCTCCTCCATGTACCTTCTCCGGTATTCCATATATTACTATCAATCGTCAAGACTTCAACAACAAAATGTGTATCATATGTGAATGAACTTAATACACAAATGACTTTATGTTCGTTTCTCGTTGTATCAAATCCTAATGCAATGTGATCAACATCCACCTGACTTTCCGAAGCCGCAGTAGTATTAATCCATGATGATCGTTCTCCAGTACTAGGGTTATATAAGGGCCACCTTCATCCAATACTAATAGTTTACTATTTGGTAACCCTAATGAAGGAGTAGTCCAGGTGAATTGGATGTTACCTCCTTCTCCGACTTCAGCGACAGGATCACGATCGGGCTTCATGGATAGTAGTGTTCGAGTTTGAAATCCTGAAAGATTCAAAAAGCTATTCAGGTACATCCATTGAAACCCTTCAAGGAATCTATGCTGCTGCTCCTCTTCTTTAAGGGACGATAACTTCTTCAAACCTTCGAAAAACATCTTCCACCTCTTTCTTCTTGAAAAATTTGTTCTCCTCCTTGATCTTTGATTTCCACCAATTGTCGTCGGTCAATATCGCATCAGGAACGTCCTCCTTGATCTTTCTCCCATCTTTGTTAATAGGAATCAGTTGTCTACTTAAGGGAGGAGGAATCAATTGTTTTCCTTCCAAAAAATGAATATTACATGGAGAGATCTTCTTCAAAACTGCTCTCATCGCCATTGCTTCAATCTCTCTGTCTCCGTCTCTCCGGTGAGGCGGCGCCTGATGAAACCATTAAAAACCCAAAATTTACCCCTATTTCCGAAACTAGATTTCCTGCCCCGGGACATGCGTAGCACGGACATTACAAATTTAGAGTCGTGTCCCGCGCGCCCATGTACGTGTCTCACATGTTTTTTTCGTGTGGACACTGTTTAGACGTGGATAGGTCATGACTCATGAGTTAGCTCTATGATTTGCCCTTAGTTGACACCGAGTTCGAGGCGTTAAATAAAAAATTAAACGTCAATTTCTTTTGAGGGAAGATTTATGGACAATCTGGACACTATTCGATCTAGCTGTTCTTTAAAGTCCAAACGACAATGAATTTGAAATCAATACTTTGGTGATATGTTTTTCTTATGAAACTCGATAATAAAATGAGCACAATCGGAGACGTATAACACCCCCATCTATCATTTTGAAAAGCAACCGTCCAAAATTAACAGTCCAAATTAAAATTGGTAGATGGTGAGGATTGGTGTCTCGAATTGTGCTCTTTTTGGTAGGAATCCAGAGTTTAATAAGAAAATGCATGACAAACATATTACCTTCAAATTCATGATCATTTTGACTCTAAAGAAAATTTAGTGCAAACCTTATAAGATAAGATAGTGTCCATATAAAAAAATTTGTGGATCCTCCCTTTTTTTCATTTATGTATTTGGTATTAGCGATTCTAGACAAACCGCCCAAAAAACAACCAAAAAGACCGCCTCCTCACAGATTTTCAGAATTTGCGGTCCCCAGTGGGCCCCGCCCCTCAGGTGTTTATGTTTTGTATCTTTCCGGGTTTTTTTTATTGTTTTTGGCTCGGTTTATTAGGACTTTTTGATTTGGTATAAATTTGGAATGAGAAAAGTAACTTCTGCTTTTCACGGGGTACAAAACTGTCTTAAATTTATATTTTAAATATTATTATAATAAAAGGGACGTATAAAGAGTTAGTTGGAAGCCTAGCAACAAGCTGAGCTCCCACACAAGATAAATCACAAAGTGAATCTTAAATTGTCGCAACTATTTTTTTCCTAATGAGCCAATAATTATCTTGTAAGCTAAGTTAGTAATTTGGCGTGTGGAAAAATTTCGGACCGGCAAAAATGTGTGCATTAACCAGCAAAGGAAAATGCAGATTCAGTCAACTATGTGGTCAAAAGATGCCCAGTTGCGAGTAAAATTTAGAAATTCGTTAGTTCCCATTTCGTGTAAACAAATGCGGGAGAGAAAGCTTCGTAAGGAGATCATCATCAAACTTGCACTACGAGAAAGGATCGACATCAAATCTAGGGCCCTAAAATTTCAACGATGGATGTGCAAAAGGAAAAGGAGGTTATAAAATTTGTTTCTTTGGATAATCTCAATAAAAGATTCTTGAATCACAAGGATTAACTAATGTACAACTTGTTTGCACTTTTAATTATAAAGATAAAATCAACATAATATGGAAATTAAAAGCAAAGAAAGCACACACCATAAACCTTGTTAACGAGGAAAAATACGAAGCAAGAAAAGCCCGAAACCTAGTCCGGTTTGAACATACACTATATTAAGCTGCTAGAAACATTAGCCTACTATAATACTTTGGTCTGGAATGTAGTTTTTGAGAAATAACAAACCGTCCAAGCTACTATGTTGAAGTTGTGCTGATCTCACAAGAACCTATATACTTGATTCCTTTAGGTGATGCCCTTTACAACCATAGGAGTTGCCCCATAGTTCGTCGTGAAGACTATGGTTATCCTTCCTCCAACATGACGCCCAATGATTTCCTTTCTGATATTAAATCAGGGAGACATAAAACAAATCTATTCCCTGATTTAAACGAATCTAAATCTCCAAGACTAGATTATACCCATGCTTCACGAATCCCATGGAAAGTCTTTGAAAGTCAAACCTTAGGTCATGGAGATCTTAGGTGCTTGGGGGATAAAATTTGAACAAGATACAAAAGCATGTAGGTGTTGATGGTGGTTTTTAAAACAAAGGGTAAAATTGTAAAACCCCAAATAACCCAATGTCACCGGTGACACATTTATTAGGACATTTAATGCATATAGTCAGTAATTAATAGGGGGTATTTTTTCAAATTAGGGTTACAACGAACAAGACCCTAATTCCTCTCTGTGCCAATGGCAAATCATTCCAGCCACACCTAGCCCAAGCTAGCCGTACCTCCGTTCCAATGGCAAATCATTCCAGCCACACCAAACGCGCCAAAGCATGCCAACCATGCTAGCCGCACCTCCATGCCAATGGAAAATCATGCCAGCCATACCTAGCTCAAGCTAGCCGCGCCATGCCAAACACACTCTTCCTTGGCCCTAGCTACGCTGGTCACACCACGCCAAGCCAAACACCCTTACCTTGGTCCTAGCCACGCCATGCCAAAGTAGCGCCCGCACCTAGGCTTGCAAACCATGCAACCTAGGCCTAATGTCCAAGCATGCCATTGGCATATTCCAACACGCATTGCTGGTATCTTTTCTTACCAGGACGTGGCCCTAATGGCCGAGCATGCCATTGGCACATTCCAACACGCTCGTTGGTAGCTTTTCTTGCCAATCCGTGGCCCTAATGGCCAAGCATGCCATTGGCACATGCCAACACGTATCACTAGTATCTTTTCTTGCCAAGCTGTGGCCCTAATGGCCAAGCATGCCATTGTCACATGCCAACACGCATCGCTGGTAGCTTTTCTTGCCAAGCCGTGGCCCTAATGGCCAAGCATGCCATTGGCACATGCCAACACGCTCGCTGGTAGCTTTTCTTACCAAGCCGTGGTCCTAATGGCCACGCATGCCATTGGCACATGCCAAACACGCACACTGGTATCCCAACTTGCAAGCCGTGCAACCTAGACCAACTTGGCCGTACGCGTCATTGGAACATGCCAAAACCCACGCTGGTATCCTAACTTGAAAACCGTGCAACCTACCTCCAAGGCATTCCACACATGCCATTGGCACATGCCACACACGCCACTAACAGCTCTGGCACTTCCACTTGCACTCAACATAGAACCTACCACCAAGGCATTCCACACATGCCACACACGCCACTATCATCTCTGGCACTGCCACTTGCGCTCGAGGTGCAACCCGCAACAAAGGCATTACGTACATGCCACACGCGCCCCTAGCAGCACCACTTGCACTCAAGGTGCAACCAACACTCGGGACATCAACACAAACTGGGGGATGCTTTCCAGGGTCTTGGTTTGGCGGTCACAGCTTGCAGAGTACACTACGCTCACATTAAGAAAGCATGAATAGGAATAAAGCGGTCAAATAAATGAGGAAATAATGGTGAAAACGTTTTCACCCATAAACACCTTGCGGTTACCACCTCCTCCCATTATTTCACCCTTTACTCTCTTCCTTCATGAGGCCAGGGTACGTTTCAATATCGACTTGTATAAATAGGTCTCGCCTATTTCCACCAGACAACAAGTCTCGGTCAGGAGAAAAATACAACACTCTCAGAAAAGACAACTTTGCAAGCTCTCCAAAAAAGCTTTCATCTCTTGCAAGCTTCCTAAGATTTCACTTTCTGATACAAGTCGAGACACTCCGACTCCTGATTTCGTTTCCCCAACGTCAAATCCCAACATGGTGGAACTTTACCAAAATCAGGCGTCCCATAAACAATTGATGCCGAGAATACCAATACCACTCCGACTCCTGATTTCGTTTCCCCAACACCCCAACCTGATGTTAGCGTCTCTCCCAATAATGTTGTTGCATCCCAATAATGTTGTTGCATCACCTGCTGACTACAGTAACATCGAATGCACTCCCTCGAGTGTAACACCGCCAATCACCAGGGCCAGAGCCGCTGCCTCCTCTAATGTATCTTCGGGTGTCACGCCACCAGTCACCAGGGCCAGAGCCGCCGCTACGGCCCCTAATGTTTTGTCTAGCATGGAGCCTCCGACCACAACTAAGGTTCCAACTACCCCGCCGACGGGACGAGAGACCGTAGGGACTAGAGGAAGTCATCCTTATGTAACCATCGCTGATTTGATGGAACGACATGAGATGCTCACCATAGCCCAGACGGATATGGTTTCAACGCAGAAAGAGGTACTCGTCTTTCTCAAGACCCTGACAGAGCGACTACCACGTGATTCTCATCCTCTAGAGCCGCTTAAGAACGTATCCAACAACCCCGACGCCAGCACCTCGGCGGAGTACGCCTCCACGGATGAGGAAACTCGCACTAGAACCCCATTGGAAAGAAATCAGCTGCCCAACTTCGTCACGCGAGAAGATCTAGAACAACTTCTCAGCAACCGAATCAAGAATGATGAATTGGACGTACATCATCACCAACCCCCTTACCCATCTGAAATACAGAGAATCCCTCTCCCAAAGGGGTACTCTTCTCCTTAATTTACCTTGTACGATGGTACCGGGAATGCACATGAGCATGTCTCACGTTTCCTGGAATCCCTAGGTGAACATGAATATAATCACGTTATTCGTTTAAGGGAATTATCAAAATCACTTACTGGAATGGCGTATACATGGTACAACAGCATCCCACCGAACAACATTCCCAACTAGGGCTGCACAAGAACCGGTTGAGATGACCTGGACCGGAGTAGAACCGTAAATACCGAACCGGAACCGGTCTATCCGGTACATACACCGGTATTGGAAGCTGAGAACCGGTGTAGACTGGTACATACACCGGTTCTGGGGGGAACCGGACTTGAACCGGACCATATGTCCCAGTGTGTAATATTCGTAAGATCAAGATTATTTTTAATCCTAACCCTCCAATTCTTCTCATTTAACTTCAACTACCCTAAACCTAACCCTTAACTTCACTTCGTTCCTTTCTCCTCTCCTCCTTCACTTATTCTTCTTCTTCAGTGAAGAAGGAAACTATATTCACAGATTCGCAACAACCACCGATTTCTTATTCTTTGTTCTGCAAACATAACTCTAGCACAACAACCAGTCAACCACCATCTTGTTCTTCACTTCTTTTTCTTCTTTAGTTACTAACATCTCAATCTGATTTTGGGTAAAAGAGATTATTTTTTGTTGGGTTCTTATTATAATTGCATGTTTGATTAAACAGCAACAGGTAATTAATCTCTCTATCTCTTTTGATTTGGGTTTTGTTTAGCCATGATTTCTTTTTTAATTTTTGTTTTTGTGATCCGATTTTGCTAATTTGGTTTGATTTTTGCAGTCAATGTTCAATTTCTTTCAGCTAGCCATCATTAATAGATGTTGTGAAGTTGATTTGATGATGAATCTGAAGCTTAGGATTTCATAAGGGTCGGGAAGGATGAAAATCTGAATTTTAGGGTTGATTTGATGTTTTTGAAATTTGGGTTCTTATTTAAATTTAATTGCAAGATAGAAAACATTGGTGGTGACTGAACATGAGAATGCAGAGGTTGATGGATTTTGGTAAATATGCAGATGCAGATGCAGTTCTGGAAGATGGATTTTAATTTCTTTTATTGTACCTCTATTCAATTTCTAGCTAGTTCTGTTTACGTCTCTATGCGAACAATTTTTTATTGTACCTCTGTTCAATTTCTTATATCTCTGTTCAATTTCTTAGGAACCATTAATCGATTTTGTAACATGGGTTTTGATCTTGGGAGGTTTCCTGAAACTGTTTGGGTTTTGTGAATTTTCCATCTACGCATCAAACTGTGGGTAAAAAACCCGGTACCGGACTTGTACCGGACCGGTACCGGAGGACCGGGACAACACCAGGTACAAGTATAGGTACCGGTCCTCAAAATGGGGTACCGGTCAACACCAAGTACAGGGACCGGTTCCATAAGAGAACCGGGCCGTACTGTCCCATGTGCAGCCCTATTCCCAACTGGAGTAGAATGGTCAATGCGTTTTACAAGAAATACTTCTTCGTGTCTGAGAAAGTTACTTTCTCAGACCTCGGAAGAATGTACCAGTGGGATAACGAACATCCGAATGATTTCGTCAAAAGGTTTAGGGTTCAAGCACTCAACTGTCACGACCCAAACGTAACCGAGCAACAACTGGTGAACGCATGCATCAATGGTATGGTTCCTATTTACCGCGCCCTGCTAGAAAACTTGCGCTTCCAAACATTTTCCGAACTCCATGAAGCCGCCAGACGATCTGCAACAACATCACCAGCATTACTGGAAAGAGCTAGGCCAACGAACCGAAGACACGCGTGAAACTTGAGGGAGTAGACGCCTCATAAGCAAGCAATTTAATGCCGGCTCATCCTCCGTGAACATAGTAAACGAAAGGGAAAAAAGGAAAGCCCCAACTACGAGCCACCAACCAAAACGTGAAGCGCCGGCGCAACGGGAACCCCCGCCACGAAAGACCATCACTAAAACCCCCATGCAGCATCATGAAACCGAAGGAAATACCCTTGATTTCCCGTTTCCCATCGAGGAGGTGATTGACCTCCTAGAAGCCTGGGATCAAGATGACGTTATCAGACTGCCACCTCCCAGAAGTCCATCAACTGAGGATGAGATGGCGAACCCCAAGTACTGCAACTACCACAGGTTCGTTCACCACCCGACCAGCGATTGCAACAGACTAAAGCGTATTTTCAAAGAAAAGATAGAAGCGGGAGGACTCCAACCAGGAGACGAAAGAGTGCATCGGGACCCACTCCCAATAAGAAACTGCGGGTCCTCTAGGGACTCCGTGAACAAGAATGTACAATCCATGATGAAACATGTATGCGAAATTATCTATCTTTCCAAGGTCCAGCGCCAAGATATTTTCACATCTCTCAACCGTGTCGTATCCGGCAAGCGACTTTTTCTCTCCTCGGAAACCACGTCAGGGGACCAAGCTTTCCAAACAGGCGGAACCAAAAAGGAGAACTGGGGACTGCTGACCACGTCCCATTTAAGAGGTAACGAATTTGATGACACGCTCATCGACACGGCCTCTGACCACAACATCATTACTTTCAAGACACTAAAGGCAGCAGGATTTACAAAACAAGACGCTACCTATTCCCCGTCCGTGATTAAGAACTTGGGAGGAGAAACTTTGAATGCGCATGGCTACATCAACCTAGAGATCAAGATGGGAGACGCTATAATGCATAGCAAATTCCATATTGTCAAAGAACTAGATCATGACATGATATTGGGACGCTTGTGGGTACTCGACAACAAAGAGAAATTGGATGTACACCCTCTGCCGACGTCCATGCCCGAAGGAATTCCCAACAAATCATCCCACTGGTTATCGCATCAACCAGCTATTGGAGGAACCCAGACATCTGGAGAGGACCGGTTGGCGCTATCTCATGGTTTTCAAATGCAAGTAAGTCTGACCGAGAAACCTTTTCTGCAACCAGTCTTTCCTTCCCCCATTCCGTCATGGGGACTCGGCGCGATTACTTGCACGAACGTTGTCAAGAAATGTGAATGGGGAGCCGGACCATTTGAACATTTTGCAAGAAGCTTGGAAACTTCTATTGAAACCAACGAATCCAAGACTCAAATGGTTGCACGATGTCTGAACCCGTTTTTAATCGGAGATGTAGTTGTTAAGGAAAGCTCATTTCAAGTTGGGAGGATGACAGTAAAAATGGCTATTCAAACTGATTCGCCTGATGAAAGAGAAGACGAGCTGTATCTGGTTGCGGATACCCTTTTGGGAGGATATTGTAAGCTCATCAATGCAGACACACCTGAAGGCGTGATAATTCACTCACAATGGCTCAAGGTCTCCAATCCCTAAAACGTACCTCCCAATCACTCCCCCCTTTAGTATTTCCTTTAACAATTCCTCTTAGTAGTTGTACTCCCCCAAGATGAATACACCGTTTGTATTTTTTTTCCTGGGATCCCCTTTTCCGTTAAAAAAAAAAGTATAAATACATCTCTTTCCAAGCAAATTCTCCATATATCAGAGAAATACATCAGATAAACCTAGAAAACCATTGCGGAGCCATCATACCACAACCTCTTTCAAAAAATATATATGAAGCAAAATGTCGACTGATGAAGAAGAAGGTAAAGATGAGTTTGCGGAAAAAAAAAAAAAAAAAAAAGCATTAGGGGAACTAAAGCAGCTAATAGAAATAACAAAAGGAAGAACTAGCCCTCGAAGGATGGAGCACAAGTCCCCTCGGGTAAGACTATCTTCAAGCACTTCCCCTAGCAATCCATCGGTAAACAAAGGTTCCATTCAACGGTGTTAGCAGCAGCAACCTCAACATTCCATCCCAAAGCAACCATAGCGGAAACATTGACCGGTCTAGCATACACCACCATTAGAGCTGGCAAACGGGTGGGCCGGGGCTGGCCCGTTGCGGGTTACCCGGGTTCGGGTTTACACGGGTCAAAACCCGCGGGTCTAAATACTTCACGGGTGGTCATTTCTACAACCCGTGCTCGTAACGGGTTGAACTTGCGGGTTCACGGGTTAGCCCTCCCGTTTGCCATCTCAACTATTTGACAGAGTTGCCTCTGATTTCTGATCTATTTCCGGCCATATTCAGGCCATCTGCTCCTTCTCTACAACCTAACATAACATTCATCTAATTCATTCATTTGATATTTAGATTCACTTCAATCAACAGATTCAACAGTCGCAGTGCCGGTGCCGCACTCGCACCAAAATTTAAAAACTTAATGAAAGGAAATGAATCAATGATTAAGAAAATTGAAAAACTTAACACTACTTTAGTAGTATTGCAGTTGCACCTTAAAAAAAACACAGTTACACTTACACAGACTCAATATACTAATCAGTTTATGATATCTTCTTCAACAAAGAAAAATACCCTTCTAGACCGTAGTAATAGTAATACCCATATCACCATTGTTTGTACTTTGTGACTTTCCAACAATAAATATATTAATAACCACTTCCTGCACAAAATATATATTGTGGTTAATCAAAAAAAGTGATAACTGTCCAAAAAAAACATCTCCGATATCTTTTCTATACAAAATTTGGAGATACTATGATAAGTGATTGATAACTGTCTGTCCAAAAAACAATATGTCCAAAAAACATTCTCATTTTCCATTTCTATCTTTGAGTTGCTCCAACTATTCAATCAATATGAATCTGTCATTTCAAGCAAAAATAAATCAAACAAAAGAAAAGATTCAAGTCAAAAACATAGAATTTGCATATTTACCCCGCTTTATATTGAAGAAGTACGCATACTAATTAGACGCATAAGAACTTACTTCGCCATCCTCCACTGACCCATCCTCCACTGCACCAAGTTCAATTCCTAATACATCTTCTCTAATAATACCATTGTCCTCATCCAAATCTTCTTTTCCTACATGGATAAAACAATCAAAGATATATATTAAATTTAAACATTTAGCTAAATGAAATAATATTACTGACTTACGCGGTGCGACTTAGGCACACTTACCAACTCCAAGGTCCCAATCATGAGTTCTTATCACCGCCTCAGCATTTTCAGGTAATAAGGAACTGCGAAATCGATCAATTACCCTTCCACCAATGCTAAAGACATATTCTGATGCGACGGTGGAAATAAGAATTGACAAGATATCCCCATCCATTCTTGAAAGTACTGGAAATGAGTAATGCTGACGTAAGATCCCGAAATTTCATTTGATCAATTTTGCGTACGAGGGAAGACAGCAGACCATTCTTTGCAGATAACATCATCTGCCCTATGTCCTGAGACTGACGCTCAGGGCACACATGCCTTCTCATAGATGAGGTCCCACCTTTTTGGCTTTCATATTTATATATTGCATTACAAGCCTTGCACACTCCACTCTTTGTTCCATCTTCATTTTTAATGAGATTAAAAAACTCCTAAACATCAGATCTAAGTCTAGATTTCTTTTCAGCTAAAACAGGTGCAAGTGCAGCACAACCAACATTTGCAGAGACATTAACTGAATCTACCATCTCAACATCATCATCCTCACCGTCATTACTCATAACATCGTTATAATGACCTTGTTCTTCTTGTACACTTGACATCCTTGATGGAGCCAGGAAGAATATGTCAAAGACTCAAAAATCAGTACATTACTTACTTGCTAGGAAATAAAAGAAGCAGACTGCAATTGCAAGTCAGAACATTTGAAATCAGTTAAATTGTAACATTTGAAAAACTTTCAACTTCACAACAACAACACCTGAGAAATCCCAAAAAACTGCACTTAAAAATAAGAGTTGTGCCACCACAAGTTGCAGCTCAGGATGAGAACTATGCGCAAGAGTTTTAAACCACATAGATGGAACAATAAATCCCAATAACTTACATGAGGGAACAACTATCTACATGAGTTTTAAATTACATACAATGAAACTTGTGTATATGGAACCGTTAAATCCTTCGAAACTTACATGAAATGAAAACTATGAAACTACGCATACCAAATCCAATTGCAAAATCTATGCATGTGTCTAGCAGTCTACTATTGTTAACCTCAATTTATATCACCATGTAGCTACATTTTCATCAAAAAGGCAACATAGCATCACAACTCACAAGGCCAGGTCTAGATGGCTAACTATCAAATGATGCTCCATGTAAGGGTACTTCTCATAGACTTAAAGCATATAGAGAGATGAGAAAACATTCTCAGGTTAAGGAAAAGATTCACTTACCCTTTCTTTGTTGGTTTAAACTTAAGCATCCCTCCACTGGTTGCAATAAGCTAGTAATCAGAGAATAATTCGACTTGCGCTCACTTACAAGACCTATAATTCATAACAAAAAGTGAATAGAGACTATAAAGGTACTTCTCATAAACTTAAAGAATATAGAGAGATGAGAAAACATTCTCAGGTTAAGGAAAAGATTAACTTACCCCCCCCCCCCCCCCTTCTTTGTTGGTTTACACTTAAGCAGCCCTCAACTGGTTGCAATAAGCTGGTAAGTAGAGAATAATTCGACTTGCGCTCACTTACATGACCTATAATTCATAACAAAAAGTGAATAAAAATATAATATACAAATACAACCGAAGAGAAGCATCGTAACCAAATGACTAGAATTTATTTCTTCATTCTATGAATCTATGCCAATACAGAATATCAACACAAATATCTTCTTCATTCTATGCCAATATCTCAATTTCTTCTTAACTCCATCACTAAAAACAACCGCTAAGAATTCATATAAAGTCATAAACCCCTAATAGTTCTAACTAAAGGGTAAAGAGTTAACATCAAGTTATTCAAATTCTGAACATACATAAGTGGTAACAAAACATTTTATTCAACTTGTCGCTTCAGAAGTGGCAATGGAATAGTTGTTGCTCGCCACTGTCCTGTTATTTTCACCTAAATTCTTGATTTTAAAATTAGATTAGCCTTGGAGTTGACTGTACAAAGGCCGTGTTTTAATTTAAACCTAGGGGTCACTACTCATTCTACTCCTGCCCCTTTCCTCCTAATAAAAACGATAGGTGCAAATAGTCCACTTAAATTAATTGTTAACTAATGGAAAAATTCAACTTGACTTAGTTAATAGCACATTGTACTCACACCAGCAGCTTCAAGTGTCCGTGAAATAATGATGTTTTCTACTTTGTACTTCATATGACATATCGGATAAAACTTCCAGCGATGACACAATCACCAGTTCCAAATAGCCATTTGTTTATACATTTTCCTTACGCTAATGGGATATCAAGGTGATGCACGCAAGTAGCATATACGGCATACATGGTTTTAGTGGCCTTGGATTCAAATTTGTTTTGGATTTATTATCTGTAATCTAGATTAGTAGACTTGATGGTTATTGGTGACATTAATGTCTATCTTCATTGTAATCTTAATGAAATCCAATGTTCAACGGCCTTGATATACAATGGCACAAGTTGTATCTCATGATTTTGATCAAAATCAGATAACCCCAATTAAAATTTAAAATCCCAAATCACTGATCATCAAGAGATACACTCATATACACATCTACAAATACATAAGATCTACAATATTAATTACCAAATTAAGTAAAACCCACTTCTGAAAACACTATCAAACCCCAAAACCATACATGAATGATACATCATACATGATTAAACTGAACAAAAAAAACAACAAAGTGACAAACAGAGTCACAGACATCAAAATCCACTAATTTACTTACTTGCTAATAGTCGCTAACCATTGATGTTGCTGTTAATTGTAATTATCGAACAAGAACAAGATGAAAAAAATGAGAAGTCGGAGACTAGAAGTAGAACTGGTGCAGTGCGTCCGCTGCAGAAAAAGAAAGAGAAAAGTAGAACTCATAGGGTTTTTTTGTTTTATACCGAGGAGAGATATCACACACTTGAGGGACACGTGGCGGTATATGGGAAAGTGCGGGTAACGGGTTGTACCCGCGGTTTTTGCGGTCCGGTCCGGGTTCACCTGTTTCTCTACAAGCCAGGATTTAACCAACCCTAACACGACTTGTTTAGCAACCAGCCGAGACGGGTGCGGGTTTTTCACGGGTTGGGACGGTCTAACCCGCGGTTTTTGGCTTGTTTGCCACCTCTAGCCACCATGACCCCTCCGGTATCACCGACAACACCTTTGGCATCAAATTCAAAGGGCATTTCGTTTCCGTCATATGATCCTTCGAAGGTTTTCTCAGTGACACTTCGGAAAACGTTTTTTGATTCATCCGCATCAGAGTCAAGAATCATGGCGCTCTCCTCCAAGAACCCCACACGTTCGCTTTTCCTTCACTTCAACCTAGAAACAGTCCGATCTTCCCCATACCTGGATCGAGGAAAGGCTTTGCCACACTGAAACCTCTCAACATTCCAAGACTCTTCCTCGTTCTCTCGCCCCTCCACCATGCTCACTAAACCCAAGAAAGTCCGAACATGCACCTGTTCTTCATAGGTATAGATGGAAGGGAGGTCCTTAATGATTTCACTAGCTTCATGGAATGGAGATTCAATCCCAACCAATGCCTCCTCAAGAGAAGAAGATCGATCTCCGCCAAGTCTGAAGTCCTTCTCCGAAGAGTTAAAGGTGTGGCCATCTCTGGAGGGTCCCGTCATACACTTCAAAAGATGGGAAAAATGATCAAGTTCCATCATATCTATACACATACAAAAGAGGATAACATGAACATAGAAGAAGAAGAAAACATACCGGTATGATCTTCTTAGCCCGAGTAACCCTAGTCGGGGTGCTTTTTGCAAGAGTTAGACCCCGCGCCGTCACTTGGATAATCTGGATGTTTAGAGGATGATTCGTCTCTAGGCAAAGAAAGAAACTCAACAAGAAGAACATTTTCCAAAATAAGGGAGGAGGTACAATTACGTTGGGTATGAATATGGAACCTTAAAAAGGAAAGGAAGCAATGAGGGACATAACGCTTCCATATTTTGGCATGGATGATGCCCTGATTGAAGCCGCGCGTGAAGGAAGGCAAAATAAGGAAACTTTGCTATCTGTAGAAACACCTACTCCTTCCTTGTTTACACCGGTCCTACCAAGCTCATGCCAGTCTCTCCAATCTCCCAAGCCACATCGGTCCCACCAATTACGCCAAACTTCCCAACGACCTCCCAAGTCACGCCAGCTAGCACGCTCAGCTTCCCCACCTTACGCCGGTCCCGCCAGCTAGCACGCTCAACTTCCACACCTTGCACCAGTCCCGTCAGTTAGCACGCTTAGTTTCCCAACTCGCGTCAACTTCTCGGTGCCGCCCAGCTTCTTGTATCTCAATGACGCTGACTTCCCATTTGTGCCAGCCTCCCGATTTTTTCAAAACTGCCGGAGGCAAGGATTCCAAATCCTATTTATATATAAAAAAAAAGGTCAGACAAGCCTCCTCAATTCTCTTTAGGATTTGTTGTTGATAGTTTGTCACCATCTTATGCTTACCTCGCAACAAAGCTCCTGTTCCGAGCTAAGCAAGGGAATTAATGTTGATGGTGGTTTTTTAAACAAAGGGTAAAATTGTAAAACCCCAAATAACCTAATGTCACCGGTGACACATTCATTAGGACATTTAATGCATATAGTCAGTAATTAATAGGGGGTATTTTTTCAAATTAGGGTTACAATGAACAAAACCCTAATTCCCCTCCGTGCCAATGGAAAATCATGCCATCCACACCTAGCCCAAGCTATCCGCGCCATGAAAAACGCACTCTGCCTTGGCCCTAGCTATGCTAGTCACACCAAACGTGCCAAAGCATGCCAACCATGATAGCCGCACCTCCGTGCCAATGGCAAATCATGCCAGACACACCTAGCCCAAGCTAGCCGCACCTCCGTGCCAATATAAAATCATGCCAGCCACACCAAACGCGCCAAAGCATGCCAACCATGCTAGCCGCACCTCCGTTCCAATGGAAAATCATGCCAGCCATACCTAGCTCAAGCTAGCCGCGCCATGCCAAACACACTCTTCCTTGGCCATAGCTACGCTGGTCACGCCACGCCAAGCCAAACACCCTTACCTTGGCCCTAGCCACGCCATGCCAAAGTAGCGCCCACACCTAGGCTTGCAAACCATGCTACCTAGGCCTAATGGCCAAGCATACCATTGGCATATTCCAACACGCATCGCTGGTAGCTTTTCTTACCAGGCCGTGGCCCTAATGGCCGAGCATGCCATTAGCACATGCCAACACGCTCGCTGGTACCTTTTCTTGGCAAGACGTGGCCCTAATGGCCAAGCATGCCATTGGCACATGCCAACACGTATCACTGGTATCTTTTCTTGCCAAGCTGTGGCCCTAATGGCCAAGCATGCTATTGGCACATGCCAACACGCATCGCTGGTATATTTTCTTGCCAAGCCGTGGCCCTAATGGCCAAGAATGCCATTGGCACATGCCAACACGCTTGCTGGTAGCTTTTCTTACCAAGCCGTGGTCCTAATGGCCACGCATGACATTGGAACATGCCAAACACGCACGCTGGTAGCCCAACTTGCAAGCCGTGCAACCTAGGCCAACTTGGCCGTACGCGTCATTGGCACATGCCAAAACCCACGCTGGTAGCCTAACTTGCAAACCGTGCAACCTACCGCCAAGGCATTCCACACATGCCACACACGCCACTAACAGCTCTGGCACTTCCACTTGCACTCAACATACATCCTACCACCAAGGCATTCCACACACGCCACAAAAGCCACTAGCATCTCTGGCACTTCCACTTGCGCTCGAGGTGCAACCGGCAACAAAGGCATTACGCACATGCCATTGGCACATGCCACACGAGCCCCTATCAGCGTGACTTGCACTCAAGGTGCAACCAACACTCGAGTCATCAACAAAAACTGGGGGGTGCTTTCCAGGGTCTTGGTTTGTAGGTCACAGCTTGCAGCGTACACTACGCTCACATTAAGAAAGCGTGAATAGGAATAATGCGGTAAAATAAATGAGGAAATAATGGTGAAAACGTTTTCACCCATAAACACCTTGCGATTACCACCTCCTCCCATTATTTCACCATTTACTCTCTTCCTTCATGAGGCCATGATACGTTTTAATCTCGACTTGTATAAATAGGTCTCGCCTATTTCCAACAGACAACAAGTCTCGGTCAGGAGAAAAATACAACACTCTCAGAATCAGCAACTTTGCAAGCTCTCCAAAAAATCTTTCATCTCTTGCAAGATTCCTAAGCTTTCACTTTCTGATAAAAGTCGATACACTACTCTCCCAAAATTATTCTGGTCTCAACACCTTTCTTTGCTTCCCTCCCCAAATCAACCCTTCTCCACCACTTTGTGACCGAAGCAAGTCTGGAACGACCATTTCTTGGTTTAGGTTGGACTTGTACACATTGATCTCTCGAATCTATAAAGTTCTCTCATGAAACACATTTGTTTAGGGTTTAAACCAGTTTCTCACTCACCTACCGAATTTACCAAAATCAGCGGAAACGATTTTTACCCATAAGCAGTAGGGATTGAGTTTTCAGTGTTGTTGATGTTTCAAATTTGTAATAATCAATCAAGGCTGGGTTTTTTAAGGTGTTGTTGATGGTGGTTTTTAGCTTAGGGTTAAAATCGTAAAACACCAAACCCTAGCAGACAGTAATGTCACAACATTTAAAGCAACAAGCATTTACTAGGCACATTTACTGAAATCTTTAATGTGTCTCTAAAATAATTACCCGGGTATATTTTTCAAATTAGGGTTATGATGAACCAAACCCTAATTCCCTCGTGTGCCAATGTAAAATCATGCCAGCCACACCGAACACGTCAAGGCATGCCAACCATGCTAGCCGCACCTCTGTGCAAATGGCAAATCATGCCAGCCACACCGACCGCGCCAAGGCATGCCAACCATGCTAGCCGCACCTTTGTGCCAATGGAAAATTATGTCATCCACATCGACCGCGCCAAGGCATGCGAACCATGCTAGCCGCACCTCTGTGCCAATGGCAAATCATGCCAGCGATACCGACCGCTCCAAGGCATGCCAACCATGCTAGCCGCACCTCTGTGCCAATGGAAAATCATGCCAGCCACACCAACCGCCCCAAGGCATGCCAACCATACTATCCGCACCTTTGTGCCAATGGCAAATCATGACAGCCACATTGACCGCGCCAAGGCATGCCAACCACGTTAGCCGTACCTCTGTGCCAATGGAAAATCATGCCAGCCACACTGACCGCGCCATGCCAAACACGTCTCTCCATGGCCCCTCATGCCGCGCCACCATATGCTGGTTTTCCCCATGCGGTTGCCAAAGTGAAGTCGTGCAACAATAAACGGTTTCCCTTTAATCCCAGGAGCAAATCCTGACCGTCTAAGGTCCCCTCATGACCTTTGGCCCAAAACCCTAGCTTGGTCACGCACTTAGCCAAAGCTAGCCACACCGGCCGCGCCATGCCAAACACGTCTCACCATGGCCCCTTATGCCGCGCCACCATGCTGGCCTTCCCCATGCGGCTACCAAAGTGAAGGCGTGCAACAATCAACGGTTTCCCTTCAATCCCAGGAGCAAATCCTGGCCATCTAAGGTCCCCTCACGACCTTTGGCATAAAACCCTAGCTTGGTCACGCACTTAGCCAAAGATAGCCACGCCGTCCGCGCCATGCCAAACACGTCTCACCATGGCCCCTCATGCCGCGCCACCATGATGGCCTTCCCCATGCGGCTACCAAAGTGAAGGCGTGCAACAATCAATGGTTGCCCTTCAATCCCAGGAGTAAATCCTGGCTGTCCAAGGTCCCCTCACGACCTTTGGCCCAAAACCCTAGCCTGGTCACGCACCTAGCGAAAGCTATCCATGCCGGCCGTGCCATGCCAAACACATTTCGCCATGGCCCCTCACGCCGCGCACTACAAGAAAACGGGTATATTGCCTCATTACTTTGCCACATATCTATAAATAATGTGGCAATAGAGGGATTTTTAGCCTCACACAATAATAGGAGTGGCATTAAGTAAGATTTTTTGCTACATATGTGAACGGATGAGGCAACATATACTTTTTTGCCTCATATTATTGGATGATGTAGCAATAGTTTAAGGTTTAGCCACAAAGGCGTGGCAACAAGTATACATAATAATAATAAAAAAAACAAGTATACATAATACGGAATATTATAATAAATAATAACTTTTCTTTTACGTCACATGAGGCTAAACATACTCATATTTATTAAATATAAAAAAAAGGTACAAGTATTTTAATTTAGTTTCCTAAACTGCCGAAATGAAAGTAAATTAGTTGATGTATTCATAGGAAGAAAATAAAAGAATTTAATGTATATTTATTATTTATTATATTTTTGGAAGAGTCAAACTCCAACAACCTTTTTTTTTCCCTTTCTCACACATTCCCTCGCTGTAATCTCTCGTGTTCTCTCTCCCTCTTTTTATTGCTTTCATATCTAAGTAAAGTTATACATATTCTGTTGATAATTGATAATAATCAAATCGCCGAATAAGTTTTTGAAGTGTTAATCTCTTGAAGGTTTGATCTCTGGAGTGCTTGATTTGGAAAATCTTGGGATTATTTAACTTTCTTAATGATTGACTTTTTTTTTTTTGAAGCATAAATATTAATGATTGATGATAGTGGAGGAATCCATTGTCTCTGTAACAGTTACACGAATCGAGATAGTTATTTGATTTAGGTGTTTGTTACTTTACATAAACATTGTTGGTGTTTGTTTTGATCAATAATCTTTTAACCCCTTTCATTTTTGTTTATTCACCAGGTGAGTCTAGTTTATGAAATTTGTTGATTTTCATGTCACAAGTACATACAACTAATCAAATTGGGGATATTTCAATTGCAGGGTAAATTTCATATCTTGCATACATACAATTGTTATGTAATTTTTTATTTGATGGTCGTATAATGTATAGATGTTTACAATAATTCATGATTATGAAAATGATTATTTTCCTTGAACATTGATTTTGCAGGAGTATTTCGTCCAGAAAAATAAAAGAAAAAAAAGATTTCATAGGAGTTCAAAGAAAGATTGGGATGAAATTTGGTTTCGGCTTTTCATTATTCCTTTCTTAAAAGCGCGATTATTCTTTTTTCCTTATAACATTTATGTATGTATTGTAGTGACTATTGAATAAATATAATCTATGTTCTAAATTTGTATATCAACAATAAAATTGATACAATGACTGAGAATTTTGCTCTTATCTTATATCCATCAAATGACATCAAATGATTTAGAAGAGAAAACTTAGAACTATACAATATTGTGATTATGAAACGAAAAACAAAAAATGGAAACAATAACAATACCATAAAACTTCCTCACTCGTTAGGGTGGCAAAAGATTTTAAAGGAAATATAATAAATTATTATTAATGGAAATAAATTAAAAAAATAGATGCATATGGAAATTTTTAATTAAAAAAATAAAAAATTATTAAATAGAAAATACTTTTTTACCTCATTTTATTGCTGCACCGTTTGGCGTGGAAAAAAACCCAACTATTGCTACAGGGTACTAAAGACGTGGCAATAATTTCTTGCCACCCAGGTTGTTGCCACTGGTGTGGCAAAAGATTTTAATGTGGCAAAAGACTTTTGCTACATGAAATAGGGTTTCTAGCCACACATATAATATGTTGCAATACACCAATTTTCTTGTAGTGGCGCCACCATGCTGGCCTTCCCCTTGCGGCTACCAAAGTGAAGGCGTGCAACAATCAATGGTTACCCTTCAATCCTATGAGCAAATCCTGGCCGTCCAAAGTCCCCTCACGACCTTTGGCCCAAAACCCTAGCTTGGTCAAGCCAAACCAAACCTAGCCAAGCTAGCCGCGCCATGCTAAACGTACTTTGCCTTGGCCCTATCCATGCTAGTCATGTCATGCCAAGCCAAGCGCCCTCGCCTTGGCCCTAGCCATGCCATACGCCCATGGATACCACTTAGCCCCACATGCCAAGCCAAACCAAACCTAGCCAAGCTAGTTGTGCCATGCCAAGCGCACTTTGCCCTGGCCCTAGCCATGCTAGTCACGTCATGCCAAGCCAAGCGCCCTCTCCTTGGCCCTATCCATGCCATACTCCCATGGCGAACCCTTGTCCCCTCATGCCAAGTCTAAACACACCCTAGATGTGCCACCCTGTTGGACCTCACTACGCGGCTACCAAAACGAAGGTGTATAAAGATCAACGGTTTCCTCTCCTCTCAAGATGCAATATCTCGACCGTCGAAGGTCACCAGGCTAGAAAGTTCCCCGATCTCGACTTGACCAAGCCACAACAACGTGTTACATGTTCTCCAAAAAATTTTGAGACATCAACACAAACTGGGGGATCTTTTTGGGGTATTGGTTTGGTGGTCTACAGCGTGCGGCGTACACTACGCCCTTCATAAGGAAGTGTCATAAGGGTAAGGCGCCTAGTAAATACGAGAGTTGTATGAAAAACGTTCATGGGACATAATGCCGTGAGTTAACAACCTTATGGAATATCAATTCCATAACGTTAACAGTTTCATGCGTTAACCACTTTATGGAACATCAAGTCCATTCATACGGTTACCACCTCCTCCCATTTACTTCCCACTCCTTAATGAGAATAGGGTACGTTTCTACCTTGACTTGTATAAATAGGTCTTACCTATTTCCATTTGAACAACAAGTTCATTCGGACAAGATAACACTCAGAAATACTTACTATCTCTCCTCGTGATCTTTCCTACCTTTTCTGAAAACAAGTCTTAGAAACCCAATTGCTCTTCCAGAATCAACTATTCTGGTCTCACCACTCTCCTTTCTTCCCTCCCCAAAACCAACCCATTCTCCTCCTCTTTGTGACTGAAGCAAGTCTGGAACGACCATTTCTTGGTTTAGGCCGGACTTGTACAGATTGATCTCTCGAATTTAAAGTACTCCCTTGCAATACATTGCTTAGGGTTTAAACAGTTTCTCACCTTCACACCCGCAATTACCAAAATCAGCAGAAACTAATTTTCACCTATAAACAGGTGCAAACAATGAATTTCTTGTAACCTGAGTTAATTTTCGATTACAAAATCTAAGTTGTTTCCTTAGATACAAAAATTTTTTTCTTTGGTAAGAGTTAGACTTGAAATGAGGTTCTTTCGATAGTTTTAAGTTGTACATTATTGATAGCTTAAGTAAATTTATTAAAAGAATTACTACCAAAGATAACTTCAAACTACTAAGCATATATAATACTTACAACGAGGCAGTTGTATAGAAGAAGATGTAAAATCTTGAATCTCAAGATATAAATAAATTCTTAGAAAGAACTTAAAACTTTCTATACAAAGGAATTACTAAAAAAAAAAAAAAACAATTTGTAAGCGTGTGAAAAGTTTTTCTTTAAAATTAAAGAATAATGAATGA
Organism: Papaver bracteatum; assembly: GCA_023529315.1. NCBI lineage: Eukaryota > Viridiplantae > Streptophyta > Magnoliopsida > Ranunculales > Papaveraceae > Papaver > Papaver bracteatum. Next base: position 29,456 of record JAJJWX010003224.1, on the reverse strand, counting down.
GTCTAAAGACAATAGTTTATTAGGTTGACCTGTTAATATTTTAAGTCCATGAACTCGGGTGATGACTTCGTGAACTCATAAGAGAGAAATTAGATTTCGAAATCTTTATCCAAAACTCAAATGCAAATGAAGTTATAAGAAACATTCAAGCCTTTAGGTTCGCGAACTCAAAAGGTTAGGTTCGTGAACTCAAATGCTCAAAAAGTCACATGAGAATTTTCTTGTACTAAGTTTGCGAACTCGCCCTTTTAGGTTCACAAACTCAAACCATGTGCATTTTCAAGAGAAATTTTCTTCACTTGTATCGCAAAATCAAATGTCAAAAAATCCTCAGAAAATTTTTCCACAATAGGTTCGTGAACATATCTATCTAGGTTTGCAAACACAATTGACTTATTGACTTTAGCTCTTGAGTTCTATAAGCAATAGATTCAGAATCTCAAAATTTTGAGTTCGTGAACTAAAGTAAGTGAAAATCATTAATGGTAAACTACCAAAAAAAAAAAAAAAAAAACTTTACAAACTCATGAATTAATTTGAAAGTCTTGAGATTTACATTAAAACGCTCTTGTGCTTTGTCTTAAGCTTAGTTTCGGGTTCTCAAAAAGAAAGTCTTGGGAAGTTGAAACCTCACTAGACTTAACAAAAGCTAATCCGAGATATGATCTTCTTTGAATATGATCATTTACTAAAGTCCACAACTTTTGCTACGATAAATATGTATATAAACAAAATAAAAAATAATCAGATAGGAAAGACCAGTCTTCGTTGGTTACCTCGATAAAGTTGATTTCTTCAAGTGATTTTAAATATTTTATTCTTCTTGAGTAACTTGGAAAATTCTAAGACTCTATTACCTATTCGATTCCAAACCGAAGTTGACTTTGGTAGGTTAAATAAAGAAATAGTTTTGGCATCTAAACTTGACAATATACTTGACATACCAATGTATATGGGTTCAACTGAGCTTTCACTCTAACACACCATCTTGAACGAGATTGTAAATATATGTTAATCTTCGATGATCTTCAAAAAATCGAGGTTGTAGGTGTTTACCCATGCTACAAATTTTAAATTCTTATTTACACATTTTTAAATTCTTCTTTAATTACACATTAAAATTCTTTTAATTAACATTTCCATAAAATCTAAAACTATTTTTTATTTAGGATTTGAAACCTCAAATTTATATATATATACGGATAGCGCCACTTTCAAATTGGTGAAGAAAAAAATTTATATTAAAAAAAAAAGTTAGTTTACACTTATGACATGATTTATTATCTTGCATTTAATTATTTGCATATGAATAGTTTTTTTTTTTTGCATATAAAAATTCATTAAAGTATATCAATACATTTACTATTTATCGTACTACTAATTTAATTGTCAAAATGTGTCTCATGTGTGAAAAATACGATGGGTCATATATGAACTTTAGTTTTTGTTGATGAATATCTTTTTGCATATATTTTTTCTAGTGCAGTATGATTTATTTATTTTTTGTGTAAATATTTTTTTCGCATATAATATCTTTATGGGTAGATTTTGTAATCATTTTTCATAAATTTTTTTTAATTTCAAATAATTTATATACAAATAAATATCAGTTTGAAATGCTAATTTTTTCCTCTAACCCAAGAAATGAAGATCTTAAAATATATTTTTTTATATTAGATATAGATAAATATTCATAGAAGGGTAAAAGTAAAATGTTTTTTGATGGAAATTCATACTTTAAAGTACTTGTGTGTAGAGACACTATTTTTTTTATTTTTAAATCTATTTTCTAGCGTACTGGCGACATATAATCACCCAAATTTGGAGTCCCTCTAGGGTTGCACAAAACCGACTCAACCCAACCCACACCCGCCTAAAATTACCCACACCCGACCCAACCCACCTAGGAGCAGGTCGACTATGGGTCACAGCATCAAAACCTATCATATGGTGGGTTGACTGTGGGTGACAGCCTCCCTCACCCGACCCAACCCACCCACCCACCTAAATATTTAGGGTTAATTAGTGTTTGGGTCGTAGATTTTGGTATCATTTAGTATTTGGGTCCTAAGTTTGTCCGTTATAGTATTTGGGTCGTAGACCCGTTAGTCATAACGGTCAAGTGGTCAAACTGTTAATGTCTGTTAACTTTTCTTAGTTACAGGTTTTCCATTTTAAATTCTCGTTTTAAAATTTGATTTTACAATCTAAGTCAAAGGCTATAAGTTAATCATACAGTATCAAACTCGATTTGACGACAGAGATGACTGCACGTGTTAGTCAAATATCAAATATCACCTCTTAATCCCTTGCATCCATCTCTCAAATCAACCACAACAGCTTCAACTTCAGTCCTACATGGCCGCTCAATCTCTTTCGTTCATCACTGAAATACATGGAAGCACGTAAGGTTCTTCTTGTTTTCTAGGCAACAAAACACACCAAATTTACAATGTATATTTTAACCTATTGATTCTCTTCTAACTCGTTGACAACACGTCAACACCCACTGAACCATGACTCATGGTTGTACAAAACTAATGCAGATTGGATGGGGACTTTGGTCGAACACTTGATGGGAAGAACCTAGAAATGGTGTTGTTCATTAACGAATCATCTTCTGCAAATGCCAATGGAAAATCCCCGCAAATTCATATCCAAAACAAACCAGAAATTTCCAATCATTTATAAGTTTTAAAGATAGATCAATCCCCACCGTACATTCCCCCAAACCATCAATAGAAAACCTACTGTAATGGCAGCTATCTTGTTTATAATGGCAGCAAAACTCCCTTCTTCTCTACTGATTTCTTGCTATAACTATGTACAAATTCCAATTCAACACAAACCCATCCCCTACTTCTTGTGAAACTCTGAAATACTCGTTTAGTCTCTTCAGTTCTTTTAGAATTTCAATGGCAGGAACTTGACTTTACTCAAAAACTCAACACAACTCGACTACTCTCCCTTTTTCTCATGAGCCAAAATCAAACCCATCTTTCCTCTTCATACACAACTCTGATTCTCCCTCCATTTTCCACATATTTCGCATCGACTAATTCAAAATTTTAAGCAAAAATCGTATTTAACTAACGGAAGTTAACGGCTGTTAACAGTTTGACTGTTTGACTACAGGTCTACGACCCAAACACTATAACGGACAAACTTAGGAACCAAACACTAAAGGGTACCAAAATCTAGGACCCAAACACTAATTAAGCCAAATATTTATAAGTTAATTATAACCCTTAGATTACCTATCCTAGTTAATTTTGATTACTTGCATCAACTTTTTCTTATAGAGTACTCGTTAGTTTTTTTTTACTTCTATTTCATTCATTTTAATTGTTCATTTCGCTTGCAACCTTGATGCTTCTTCCATCATCATAGATGATTGATTCCTATTGGATTAGACAAGGTAATGACGCCAAGGGTCATTGTCAGTAGCTTTATCTTTCTGAGTTCATTGTGTGTCTATCTCATCTTTGTTATTGTAACTAATTTACGTACTTCGTTTTATTTCAGGCTTTCAGCGCATTCAAGGGTAAAATATCCACATCTTTTTGAGGGTCGTTGCTGATCGCTTTATATGATCTTAGGCTTTAGTATAGTAGCCAATAGTAATGCACCCTTTTATCTTTTAAGCTTTGAACAGTTGAACTCATTTCTTGTTATTGTTAGATTTATCAATTTGCATGCAGTTTGCAACTTTGCACCAACTTCTTACTTCTATGGATTTTTATTTTGTAAACACTTTTAAGTAAATTCATGATGTTAATTGTCTACACTTGACTTGGGGTCAGCTTTTTGATAAAATCTATTACATCCAATCTATAAGAGTCTTAGTTATTTGTATATAGGTAAGTTTAACAGTAAGACTGTAAGTCTGTAACTGTAATGTAATGTTCATTGTATTTTATGGTGGGTAACCCACCACCCACCCGATCCAACCCACCGTAATGTGGGTCGGGTGAAAAATGACCCATTGTAATGTTGGGTTGGTTGCGGGTGAATCTGTTACCCTCCATCAGTGGGTTGGGTGGTGGGTGAGAACAAAACCGACCCAATCCAACCCATGTGCAGCCCTAAGTCCGTCTAGAGCCTCCGGGAACTACAAACCACCATAGACACAAAATCCGCGGTGCAAACCTCTGTATTGTCAAAGAGATTGGTGCATGTATGGAAGTATCAACACAACATAGATTGACTCAACCAGTTTTACTGGTGGTGTGTCTTTCCACTTGTACACCATGTGATACAAAATCACAACGTTGGTATAAAGATCATAAGGCTTCAGATTGTTTTGAACTCCTCCTCAACATTATTTTCTCCTCAACTTATGGTGTGGTTAGATGCTACTACTCAAGCACAAGCAGCAAAAATTATTGTAACTACCAGAGTACAAATTAAAAGACTGTAGTATTCCAATGCAAGTATTCTCAAATCAAAGATTGATGTTATTAGATCTCGATTTACATTGTGAAATTGTTATTCCTCAGATCTGATAAATCTACCTGAACTTAGGTATTTTAAGATCGAAAACATAAACTTCGATCAACCATATTTGGCTATATATTTAACAGATAACTCTCTGAACTTGGATTTTGTTGATTTTGACCATGTTCAAAATGGTTGTGATAATATTAATTTCACAATGATTTCTCAATCTCTTAGATAGTTTAAGGTAAAAATTAGATATCCAGTGGGAAATCTTTATAGTGCAAGTATGATAAGTGTAACTGCGTTTACTATGTTATCCCTATTTTCGGACTTTGTGGACCAAGTTGTGCTTAATGATGTTTCGTCCTTGCCGAGTGCAAATATTTATTTGACAAGCCAAATCTTCCAGGAGGTGTGCATAATTTAGAGTTTCTCCGGCAGTTGGCTTGCATTCAACAATGATGATCTCCTTTTTCCTATCTCAGGTATATAGTAACTTCTCCCATTGATTATTCATATCAACTTGTTTTACTTGCTTGTGTTCAATAAGTTGTGAACATATTGTTTTTTTTAGTGGTACGCTTGTTACAAAAAAATTTCAAGTTTGATTGAACATTAAAAGAAGATTGAAATGATTTACATATCTTTTTGGCTAGATGTTGGCAATTATTGTTAAACAAAAACCCTAGGAATATTTGATTTACTTATGTTTTTGTCTATATATTTGTATCAATACGAGATAGTTCTTATTAGTTAGCGTTTGAAATGATTCTATTTGATTTTATGTTGGAATATTCTAAAATGCAAAAAATTGAGAATGTGGGAATAAACTTCAATATTTTGTTTGTGTTTGAAGTTCTCCTATATAATGTGGGACACACTATTCATTCAAAATGTCTTGACCTGCAATAAATTCGTTCTTTCCACATGATTATCTCAAACAAATTGCATAAAGGGACTAACTTAATTTTTCTTCCTAAGAAACTTAAACTCGACCACCAGAGTATTAGTGATTTAACACCATTATTCAATGCTCACCTTAATCCAAGGGAGTTCGAAACATAATTGTTGCATTACATTACAAGTTTGAAATAATTTTGTGAAGATAGTAACATTCAATAGTTAGTTGTATTGCTTTACGATTTTGTGGATTGAGTATCAATATCTCCGTCGTTTCATTATTTAGCTACTTACCTTCTTGCCAATTGTTAAAAGTTATGCGCATTATGATGTTAATTTATGTGTCACAAGAGTGCCGCAAGTGCCCCAGCGGCTTTGGTTTTTCACAATCTGAAAAATCTATAACTACGATTGTTTAACATCATCCACAATATCAAGCATATAACTTTATTTGTTCGTAGCTCTCCTCGTATTTGGTTAGTGAAACTGAAACTTTTTGAGCAGGTTATTCGGATCCCTGTTATTTATTTTGACTTTTCGGATAACCAACTTCTATTGCTTAAATTGGCAAAGAAACTTAGTTATTCTCTTAATAAGTTATGGACATTATTGTACTCCCCCCCCCTTTTGGGGCTCTATAAAAGATCTTGTGTATTTTTCCATGTACAAGAACTCGATTTAGATTCTTGTAAGTTTGGTATTTTAGATGTCATTTGTTGTGTGAATTAAGGTATGTTGTTACACTGCCTTTCGATTGCAATTAAACACTTTGCAGTATCATTGTTGTTTTCCTAACTCCAATTTATTATTACTGTCATGTGTAATAGTATTGTAGTTGTGGGATGGTATCGACAACCCACATTTGGAGGCATATGGCTTACTTGTTTCAGATTTTGGAGGAATCTCACACCTCAAATCTGTGAAGATGGAGAATGTACGAGGACGCATTGCTGAAACCAGTTTTATCAAGTTCTTCATTTGGAATGGTTTTGTTTTGGATGAACTCCATCCACAATATGCACCAACTGGTACTAGAGTTGCAGATGGGATTATTCAATCATTTAACTAGGATTTGGCCAACATTCGTCAAGAGGTTATAACAGAGAGACCCTTATATCTTGTCACCAATTTTTTCTTTTCCTACAACTAGTTTTTATTTCTCATAATTTTATTAGAAGATAATTAGAGTTGGGTTTATTTGTTTTTTTTTTTGTTCTCTCTTGTTTTCTATCATTTATTTCCCTCTATTTATATTTTCCCAAGTCAAACTCTTATTTTTTCATCTCCTTGAACTAATCTTATGCTAAAAAAAATTAAAGTTACTAAAATGCCCTTGAACTAATTTTAATGTATAGTTTTGATTACAACTCAGTTAACAGGTCCGATGATTACAATATCTAGATATTTTACTGTTGTGTTTTATGGGAACGAATTATTATGTAGATGAGGATGAAACACATGTCGTGAGTATCCCAGGAAAACAACTCCACACGCTTAAAAGTTTTTGAAAAGAACTCTTTGGGCTTAGTAGCTAGTTGGACCGATGAGCCGGGGTATTTTTTGAGGATATTGCGTACGAATTTAACGACCTAATAGTTTGAAGATTCGAATTGATCATCTATTATCCGTGAAGGAAATAAAAAACGCGTTTTCAGACCGTACTTACAATTGGACACAAAAATTTTATGGGAAGGATTAGTTCGCGAATAATTCAGCAAAAATTCGTTGGATTACTAACTAGGCTTGAAATCACAATGGAGAGTCTAATATACATTCATATTGAAGCATGATGGGCTTTTTATAATAAGGAAAAGCCTAAAAAACTAAAATTATTTGCCAAATTTGGTTGGGTGAAGATTAAATCTCCAATTGAATGTTGAGAACGAATAATATTAATGTTGTTTAAGCATGATTAATATTAATGTTTTTCTTAATTAAGCGAATAATGAAAGATAATTTGAGGACTAAGTGGACATATATACTACGTCTAAAAGAAAATGTTGATCTTAACTGCGCTCATCTATATTTGCTTTTCTCTTTAATGTGAGCTTTAGCCAAGATCATGATCATGGATGTTCTAAGGCCGGTTCCTATGCACCTAGTAAGCAAGAATATTTTTCACTATGGGTATGGCAAAATGATGAACATAACTGGTTAAGTGGAAAATATATGACTTACCTCGTCGCAATGTATTTTCTAACAGGAAATAGAGACCCATCGCTCGATTGTTACTACACCGCTAGATGAGGATTTCAATGCCAATGATTATGTTTCCGATGCTCCGCATGATATATGTTTATCGCTTAGTGATTTAGCATATGAAGGTCACAAATATGTCTCTATAAATACTTGATTTCAACCCCACTTCAACTCACACCTCCTTTACATATCTCAATTTCTTGCTTCCACTTCTTCTTATCTAAACCAAAATAAATTATTTTCACTCACACTTTCTCTAAACTTCACCATTTTTTAATATTCTGTAACATCGCTTTTCAATCACAATCTGGTGGAAATCAGAAAGTTCGGGGTGCAAAATTTATTTTCGCCGAAGATGAATATATTTGCCAAAATTATGATGATTTTACACAAGATAGTATCGGTGGTGCATATCAACAAGGTAACACCATGTGACAAAACATATAACAAAAATATCATGAACAAACCATGAACATCAATGATCGTTGTCAGGTCGCTTCGTTATAATCCATAGGGATGTATCCTTATATTTTGCTGCGACAATTAGAGCCTTTTGAAGCTGGGAGAGTGGTGATATTGATGCGGATATGGAAAGAAATTGTGGCATGGATTGGTAACACAAAACGGAAAGAAAAGCGCATTCAAAAGTTGTTACCATATTTGAAAAATGTTTCCCATATACGATCTGGAGTTGTTAAAAAATCATTAGCAAATACCTGAAAGATCACCATACAATTCTTCTCTTTAAACAAAAAATTCGCAATCAGCTCAACTCGATTCACCAAATCCATCTTCTTCAACAGATACATACCACAATAAACTCAAATGCTAACTTAAATCTTGATGTTGCTAATAACGGAAAACAATCTTGGAGAAACAATGAAAGACTGACGAGAAAATTCACTCAAGAAGGAGCAATCTCTGGAAATTTAACATGGGAGAGTTTATGGATAATCAGAAGACCGTCGAGAAACAAAGAGCAGTTGATCGGAAATTTCAGAATAAATAGTTGAACAAAGGTCGGATTTCTCAAAATAGAAATTTGTCTTCAACTATGAAAAGCATAAGATTTTAATCATATGAAAAATTGATGTATTAAGTTGAAATTTAAAATGTTTACTTAACTCTACTTGATTAGAATTTGAAATGACAAATTTTTCTTAATTCGACCTAATTCTATTAATATATAAGTTTTACTTAGTTATGAAACCATGTTAAACATCATTATATCAAAATACCGGGTAAGGAGACTCTTTATTGAGATGTCAAAATGAGCAGCGTATTCGAAATTCTTTCTTTTCCAACTTCGCTGTTCCACTCGAATTCGTACAACAATTTCATCAGAGGTTTCACCCCTAAGTCTATATCGATTTACAGTCAAAAATAAAGCTACGAATTCTTCAGTTTGTTTTCTTAACGCAAAAAATCGATAGAATAATGCTGCACGATCTTTGTTATGAGAATTACCTTTGTCATTACAACAGGTTTCATGAACTTTCAACCCAGTAACTTCGATCCACTAAATCATTCTGGCGTCATACAACATTCTACGCACCTCTTCAGATAATACATGACACAGTGTTTGCAAAGATATAAATCTTCGTCTAGAGAAAAGTTAGGATTAGCCACATCTCTAAAGATTAGAGCCAAAGTGGAAATCAAAATCATTTTTGCTCACAATATTCATGATTATTTTTTTCACCAAATCAAAATAAAAAATTCTCAAAAAAACTAAAAACTAAAATAAAAATTCTCTATACTTTGAGTAATTATTACAGTCCCACCTGGAAAATAACATGAGTAAGAGTTGTATACACAGTGTATCATTTGATACGTATACAACGCATACAACACAAAATAAAAAAATCGAAAGAAGAAAAAAATAAAATAAAAACCCCCCAAAAATTATTAATCTCCCTCCAAATCAAATCGTTATATTCAAAACCCTAATTCTTTCCCCTTTTTTTATTATTCAAACCCTATAATCATCGCTCATTCAATCAATCATCTCATTATTGTTGCTCATCTAATTACGGTAAGTATACTCAATTTCGTTTTGTTTCGCATTCTTTCATTCCGTTAATTTCAGCTCTCTGTTGTATCAATTTGATCGTGTTTTGGGTTCGGTTCCAGGGTTTTTGTTTAATTATGTTTTCAATTTCTTATCATCATTCGGAGGATCATAATTATAATTGATTGTATTCGTTTTGTTAATTTCATCATTGATTAAGCGAATATTGGGATCCTTAATTAATTTTCTAATTTTTTTTTTTTAATTAAAATCGTTGTAGAATTGTTTGATTGAGTATGTATGATTAGTTAATTTCAGGGTTTTTTAGTTCATGATTGGAAGGGTATATTTTTGCTAAGTTTTAAAGAAGGTGGTGTGTTTGTGTTGTTCAGGTAATGAATTTAGTTAGCAAGATTGCTCAATTTAAGGTTTTGTATTCTGTTGAAGGAAATTGCCCAATTTTTTTGACCTTTGTTGTGTTTGGTGCTAGTGGATATAGTTTGCGTCCAACTTTGAATTGTTTGCTTGTTTCGGTTATGATATTAATTTGAATTTGAGTTCATTACGGTTGTATCCGCTGCAAGTGCTTATGTTTCTGTTTGTGTTTGTGTTCTATTATTCAGAATTAGAAATTTGGGACGTGTTTTATAATGCATCCCCGGGAAAGGAGATATTGATGCAATGTCATCCAGCAACAGATATGGTCTGGCTTCTAATAGCCCAGATAGGCCGACTTACCCTAGTGGACAACGGGGAGTCTATGGAGCTGCTTCGTTGAATAGATCAGGCAGCTTTCGTGAGGGCATGGAGAATAGGATACTGTCATCACGTCCAGGCATGTCTAGAAGTGGGTCTACGTGTTCACCTGCAGAGGTGGCAAATTTCCTGCATAGTTTGCCTCTTGATGCTAAAGTGATGGTGTCAGGACAGAAGCTCCCTCGGCAAGCAGAAGTTAGTAGAATCTTAAATGCTTCGCTGGGCGTGTCACATGATAACACCCATTCTGGTTCAGCAACTACCAGGATTGCACCCGAGGGGATTAAGAAGGCCAAGGGCGCTATATTTGAAAACGCTGGCAGGGCTAGGTATTTATGAATCAAATTTTTTTTTTCTTCTAAATTACTCTTATAAGAAATAGTAAAGTCTTGTTATCTTATGCAATTTGTGTGGCTTAGCAGCGAGCAAGTGAAGGTTTTCACTGAGATGATTTCCAGATTCGACAAGAGTTTTCCAAATTTGGGGACGAGGAAGCGATCTCGTTCTGATATTCAACCAAGTGATCGATCAAACCCCTCACTGGCAGTTGATCGTCTTGCCTCTGGAGGAATTGCAGGAAAGTTGGCAACCCAGAGTAATGGGATATCCAGTGGGTTTGACCATGAACACCAGAAACTGGAAGACCAATGCAAAAATTCTGTTAGTAAACGCATACGTAGCTCAATGGTGGATGGACAGGTCTCCTCTTCTTCTTCCACTTCCACTTCATATACTATCATCACTTTGCTATTATTATGTTACAAGAAAACTTGTTTTTCTGTTATTACTTTCACCCATATCCCTGCTACTCGAACATCACTTGCATCAGTTTTGTTGCTCTTTCATGCTTCAGTATGAAATCGTCCGCTATGTGTAAGTTATATAGGGGAGTCTTACATTTGTTTCTGATTGATCTAGATGGATATACGTGGGAGTGCTCTTGGAAGGCCACCTGCAGCAATGGATAGGGATAAAGAAATATTTGGAATTGCTAGTGGTGGTCAGGTTCAATCTGCAGAAAAGGATCAAGCTTTACCCATTGGTATGGACGGCTGGGAGAAGTCAAAAATGAGGAAAAAGCGTTCAGGGATAAAGTCTGATGTCTCCGTGAATGGAACAATTAGGTCTCCTGATGGTGATCGGGAATCAAAACGAGAGACTCAGCAAAGGCTAGGCATTGAGGCCCGTTCAAGGTTTAGTAATGTTCATGGCTTTAGGTAAGGTTGGCTATTAGTTGTTCAAGCTTACGGCTAGGAACTTTGATCTCTCTGAAAATTAATGTTTTCTCGTTAGATTAAATCTCAATTCTGTCTTCGAGTTTTCTTAAGAAGACAAAAGGATGGTACTTGCATATGAAAACCGTCTGGGTTATATTTTTTAATTACGTAGGCAGTTTTGTTAAGTTTCGACTGTTGTTATGTTCAGATCTGGGCCTTCTAATGGAGCAGCCGGGGTTGGAAAATTAGATGTCACCTCTCAACAATCAACTGGGATTGGCATGCGATCCGCAGCTAGGAGTGACCAAGATAATGGCTCTCTCGTCAATGACAGAAGAGACCGCCTTGCAGGCGTAGATAAGGAAAAGATCAACCTGAAAGCCGTTAACAAGTAGGCAGACCATGTTTCTGCAATTTTACTTAGTTTGAATTGCAGTCGAATCCATACATGATATTCTCTAGGTCTAGGGAGGTATTTATATGTCCTCCCTTTGCTTATTTTATCTTGACAAGTGATTTTCTTAAATTCAGGTTGAATTTCCGTGAAACTAGTAATGCTGCTGGTCCTGCTTCAACCCTAAAAATTAATGCGTCCGCTCGGGGGCCGAGATCCGGTTTTGGTACAATGCCCAAGCCAATACCCAATGTCCATCGAGCAATAGGTGGTCCTGATGATTGGGAGACCCCCCAGAGTATGAATAAGCTCAATGCTGTTGTTGGAACTAGCAACCGTAAACGCTCTCAGGCAGCACGTTCGTCATCACCACCTGTGACACAATGGGGTGAACAAAGGCCTCAAAAGATATCCCGTGTTGCACGACGAACAAATTTACTTCCTCATCTTCCTGGCCATGATGAATCCCTAGCTATAGAAAAAACATCTGATGTCTCCGGTAATGAAAGTGGCCTAAGGCACTCGTCGGGAAATGTTGTGCAACAGGTTAGACCAAAACTTGAACCTTCAGTTGCATTATCAGAAAGCGAGGAGTCGGGAGCTGCAGAGGTCAGATCTAAGGATAAAGGTAAGAAGGCTGCTGAAATGGATGACAAATCAGTCCAAAATTTTCAAAAGATTACAACATCGGGCTCGTCCAGAAAGAACAAGATGCGAGACGAAGATTTCGGAAGCACTGTTCGCAGACCAGGAAGGGGAGGTAGGAGCTCCGCTGCTGGTAGGCCTAGTGTATCAAAGGCAGTTGATAAGTTAGATGATACAATCACAGCGAAACAACTCAGAAGTGCAAAGCATGGAAGTGATAAGATTGTGAGGTGAGACACTTCTCATTTAGAGGCTAGTTATTCAATTTTACTTCCTATTGCAGTTAGTGTACTTGTTATTATCTCTTATTTGGTAGTCTCCTTGTAACAGTAAAGTAGGTCGCCCACCAAATCGAAAGATGTCTGAGAGGAAGGCTTATACACGTCCTAGATACACAATGAACAGTGGTGTGCAAGATATTCATGGTATTTCACCTTCAAAGAATCCATGTTCCATGATCAGTTTTGCAGGTGTTTTTTTTTTATTCTTTTACTTATACTCTTCTGTTCTTCTCAGAAGAATCACATGATGTGCATGAAGAGCTTCTGGCTGCTGCAAATGCAGCTGCAGACCCTGCAGGTCAAGCTTGTTCCAGCCCATTCTGGAGACAAATGGAGCCACTCTTCAGTGTCATTTCAGCTGATGATATAAATTTTCTGATGCAACAGGTGATAATGACCTACGATTCTTTCTATTTATGTCTTAATCTTTCAGCTTCTGAACTTTTGTTCAACTGTTAACATGATTTCGGCAGTCCATGTTTTGTCTATCTAATTATTGGACAGTTAGGGTCTCAGTATCGAATTTTTTATGTTCTGTTGTTTTTCTAGATAATATTTGTTTGGGTTCTGATAGCTGGATTTTTTGTTTTAACTTTTTCATTGTAGGGGACTCTTGGGTCCAACCCCTTGACACCAACCACGGGGTTTGTATCTAGAGATAATTGTAGTACCATCCCTAATAGATTTGAGTTGGTTGAATGTAATGGAGATAGGGGTTTTGCAAGTCAAGCAAAGCATCCTGAATATCATTCAGAGCATTCAGCACCAGCCAGAACGGATGATAATGTAATCCCACTTTGCCAGAGGCTTATTTCAGCATTAATTTCGGAGGAAGAGATTGAAGAATTTTGCTACACAGCAGATGATGAAACCAGTTTTGGGTGGGATGCAGAGTTGAAAGCTAATTCATTGAATCAGCAGTCATTTGGAAATTATTGTAGCATTGGCAAACCTGTTACTAATGGGTACAGGATACCTGCCAGCGGAAGATACCGGAATGGATTTGTACATGATGAGGTCAATTTTCCAGCAATTCCAAATAGTGCGAGTTTTAGGGATGATTCCTTGGATGGATTACTGGCAGACCAAGAAGTGATGCCTAACGCACATTGTTCTGAACTTCCGTATAACCAGATGGCTCTTGAAGAGAGACTTCTCCTTGAGCTTCAGAGTATCGGAATTTATCCAGATCCAGTGGTATGTTTTTCTTGTACCTGAACTTTCATGTTTAAAGATATGTCATGGTCTGTCAGGTCTGCCACTTGACTGACTTATCACGCATTGTTCTGAAATACATGCTTTCATCTCATTTCAGCCTGGCCTAGCAGACAGAGAAGATGAAGAGGATATGAGTGAGGATGCCAGAAGAGTGGAGGAGGAGCTTAACCAACTGGTACTTAATTTATGTTTCGAACACTCTTCTCAGTTCCCTACCCGTTGGCTTTTGAACTTAGTTGATCATACAGGAACTGATCCTTAAGATCCTACTATAAACTGCACTAGATCTAGGTTACTGGCCGGGGCCTCACTTTAATAGAAGGCTTATAAAAAAGAGTGCAGAGTTCGTGCAATTCTCAGGCGTATCTTTTTTTGTTTTTCTAAATAGGTGACTAAGAAGAATCACTTACTCGGTAAGGTGCAGAAGTCTGCAGCTGAAGCCAGAGAACTTCAAGAAAGGTAATCTGAATTCTTTCTCTTAGATAGTATCAGCTGTATTGGGTACTGTTATTTCCCTTTAGCACCTAATGAGTTTTATTTGTACGATATGTTGTTGCTTGTACAGGGAGATAGAGCGTCAAGCTTATGACAAACTTGTGGGATTGGTGTATAGCAAATACATGGTAACATATTGTTGTATCTTAACGTTGCTTCACCGGAATGTTTAATTAAGATGCATATAAATTGTTACGCGTCTCATAGACAACACCAAAATAAACATGCCTTAACTAAAAATATATAGCCACGCCTCTCTCTTGAATTCTATGGGTCCCATGAGTAGTTGAGACAGATAGTATCACATTTCATCCCCCTTCATTATCTTCTTCTCAGTATACATGTGGTCTTTACAGTGCTCACTTTTCTTGCTATGTAATAATCATAGCTTATCGACTATTTCTCCACTGTTAATTCTTGTTGAAACTATATATTTTTGTGTATACGAACAGTGCTGTTATATTAAGGCTTATTCATCATTGAGTGGTATAACACCTTCCCTATGTCTTGCAGGCATGTTTTGGTCCTAATGCCTCCTCTGGAAAAGGTGCAAGTGGCAAAATAGCAAAGCAGGCTGCTTTAGCTTCAGTAAAACGTATTTTAGAACAATGCCAAAAGTTTGAAACTTATGGTGAAAGTTGCTTTAACGAGCCCGTGTTCCAAGATTTATTCCGCTCTAGGTCCTCAAACTTAAAGGTCTCAGAATGTTTAGATAGTATCATTGAAGGAGAATCTGCAAACCTTTACACAGGAACTCACTCTTCAGAAGTTAGAGTTTCGGGTAAGTTCTGAATTAGTTATATGCAGATGTTTGATTTTTTTAGTTTCTTTGGGAGTACTAGATTTTAAATATTTCTTCTGTTGCATCTATGATAGGTACACACCACATCCCTCCTTTTATTATTCCACAATCGAGTCAGAATATGGATACCATTGACAAGTACCATTTGTCAGACGAAACTACTGTAAAAGAGGATAAAGGATGCACTAAAATTAAACAGAGGGAGTTGTTGCTAGACGAGGTTGTTGGTGGAACTGGTATTTCCTTGAGAGACCATTCAGGTATTGGAAGTTCTCTTGCTACAAAAGGAAAGAGAACTGGTCCTGCTAAAATTGGCCGGCCAGCTTTAGGCACCATTAAAGGTGAGAGAAAGCCAAAATCGAAACCTAAGCAGAAGACTGTTCAGTTATCCGCTTCTGTCAAAGGCCTTCTTGGTAAAGGTCTAGAGCCACCCAAAGCAGTATTTACTTCTGCTTCAAGATATGGTGGAAATGGGACAGATATCAATGCCAAGAAGGAAAATGGTTTGAGTATGGGCACACCAGACGAAGATGAGGCCCTTGACTTGTCTCATCTGCCGTTACCTGGAGTTGATGATGATCTCGATGGGCAAGGGCAGGATTTTGATTCAATATTCAAACATATTGATGATGCATCATTGCAAGACATTGATTTTATGGGACTTGAAATTCCAATGGACGACCTTTCAGACTTGAATATGATGGTTTGAGTTTCCTCTCTTTGTATATTCAGTGATTATACAGGTTAAACAACATATAAGTGAAGAAGAAATGGCTTAATATGTGGGACGATCGCTCTATAGCCAGGTCTGCAAGTACTTAGTAGGGTATAGATAGATTCTTTCGACTCCTTCTGACTTGATAAATCTTTTCTTTTTCTTGATGTACAAGCAAGTCCCCGAAGTTATCTTAGCAGGCATTACTTCCTGATTGATAATAGAAATAAAAGTCAGTAAACAGTGCCAATTGTACATAAATCATATTTTAATTAATAAAATAAAAAAAGTGGGGATTTATTTGATACCTCGCCTCTGTATCATGTCTACAGTTGCGCTCATAGCAGCGTAGCTTCAGGTATGAAATACTCTGGTGTTAGTTTCAGTATATTTTGCAGGACCGGGACTCAGTTTTGGTGACTTGTCTTTTGGATGGTGTGCATATTTCTCTGGCATCAGGCATCAGCTGCTACAATGTCACTGTTTACGGCGCTTCCTCTGCTGAGGTAAAACCCTCACAACTCATCTTAATTTTGACTGTAGTTAAACTTTTATCAACAAGTACATACTCTTGAGCACCCTTTTTCACTAGTTTGTCTTTTCTTAGGCTTAGGGGAGGATCTACCTTTGATATTTTGAGTTTAGTTTGGCCTGTTTAGGAAATTGTTGCTAGGTGGAGTTGATAGCACCAGGGTGGAAATTGGGCTTTAGTAACGTGCTTATAATGTTACGTGGCTAGGGACCTTGGGTTGACAAAGTTAACTGCAGTAGACATTGACACCCGATTCCTGTGTCAGAGATGAAAGTTAACCTGTTCTACTAAGGTAATCGCACCAGGTTCATTGATTGGGCTAAATCCGAGTTAGTTGCCCGAAATAGCTGGACATTCGGAAGCCTAGTTGGTTTTCTGATCTCAGCCATAAGTATTTTGAAAAAACTAGAAAACAAAACCAATTTTGTTGGAACTGCATCGTTTGTTTGGTTATGGTGGATTCCCTGAATACAAGTTCAGAGATGATATTGTTTATATCGGAAAAACAAAAATGTATTTGTCTGAATGCAATGTATGTTCTGAAAAAGGAAAAAACAAGCGACTAATAAATGCGAAACAGCGTAGCATTTCTGCACCCTAATTTATTTGAAAACCAACAACGAAACAGATTTTCTGGAATTAGTTGATTTTGTTTTGGCTTCACGTAATTTACTAAGCATGAGAATCGACATGGATTTACTTTTTGTCCCGATATCCCTCCTTGACTATGCGTTCAGCAGTGCCCTTCTTGTACTAACTTTTTCGCTCTCAACTCCCGCAGGAATGCCAGGAACGCCATTTTGCAAGTCTCTTGTTTTCCCAGGTTCGTTATTCTGCAGCTCACCCATCTTCAAAATACAGCGGCCGAACTAAATTCCGATCTAAGCTGTTATCAACGACAGGCACTGCAACCTAATTGGTGACGCAGCTGTGTAAGTGGGTTTGGACTTTGGAACCACCACTTGCTCGTGTTGTTCCGGAACATTTGGAGTTCCGGAATGCAAAAATGGTCCCTAGAAAATCTATCAAAATGATTCGAGATGATCTATCAAATCATTCACGGTTGTCGTATGCTTTGGTAGATATCCACCAACTAGGCCCCACAGAGTTGGGCCCTTAATGATTATGATGGTACATTTATGATCGACACCTGTCTAATTAGCAGCCCTCAGATATTTTTTTCCTTCAAAAAATGAGATTGAAAGGTCAGTGCACTGCTGTCCCATTGTTTGATTTTTGTTCACTACCACCAAATAACCTGTGTTTAAAAAAATAAAATAAAAAAATTATATTACCTAAATTTGATCGGTAGTTTTGAAATTGAAAACTCATATAGCAATACATAATTTTCACAGTCAACTTAAATTTATATTTTAAAAAATAAATTTTAGAGGCTTCGAAATTCTAGGACGAAAATTTTGATTTCAAATTTTAAGACAAATATTTATTCTGCTGACCTCAAATACGAGAGACTCAGTCTCTTGGCTACTTCGGTAAGTCCAAGTTAGTTCAGGTTCTTGATTTTGTGGAGGCCATTCTCATCCGTAGTGCTATGATTATGGGGCCATGCATATGCCATCTAACAGTGCAAACATTATAAGTTAGGTGCTCCCAAGCATTGCACTTTCCTGAGTCGTTGGATCTTCAGACAACTGTAACGTGGCATGAAGTTGGTGGTATACCGCACGTCCAATGTCTGCGGTTTGGAAACATCGAAACTATTCCCAACATTGATGCCCTAATCTCTTATGAACATACCCTTAATTTCTAAATTTTATTACATAATCTACCATTCTTTTTTACACCTATAACTAGGCACGTGTGTAATGTGATTATATGAGATAAGATTATGTATAAAAGTGGAATCCTATGCCTAAAAGGGTAAAACAATTTTATGGCTCTCGATGGTAATCTTTTACGTCCTATTGTAAACAATTACACCAATCTAAGTTTGAGGTCCTATGTGTTGCAGTAAAACTTTGATAAGTTAATTTCCGTTGAACGAGAAAAAAATACTATTATTTTAGTAGAGTTATTAATTCATCGACTTACAATTTGGTTTATACAAGTCTAATTGAGACTAGAATTTTTTACTATTTTAGCAAAGTAATTAATTTATCGAACTGTATTTATCTGGATCTGAATTGAGTCTATATTTAATCCTTTACATTTAACCAAATATCTAAATTTTAATATAAATTTATTCGACTGCAAGTCACTTGTTTTACGTTTTCATGA
This sequence comes from Papaver bracteatum, assembly GCA_023529315.1. Lineage (NCBI taxonomy): Eukaryota > Viridiplantae > Streptophyta > Magnoliopsida > Ranunculales > Papaveraceae > Papaver > Papaver bracteatum. The sequence continues at coordinate 10,613 of JAJJWX010003224.1, read as the reverse complement.
TACTTGGTTCGAGGTATGACTCATCTCATATGAAATATTGGAACTGATTCGTTGGACACATATCTAACTCGAATTTTACAAAAGTTGTGACACATATGCCACTTTGTATAAGTTGGTATTATTCACATAAATATCTAGATTTTTTTTTTTTGGTTGAATTGCTCAATTGACTATAAGCTTCTTCTATAATACATATAGTCCCTCTCATATTAACACGTATGCAAAGAGCATCTCAAATGAGGTCATAGAATGCATCATACACAATTTGTCACAAACTTTCCTCCAAACACTACACATAACAAGTTGATGATAGTGCACACTAACTTCTCTAGAAAACCATATAAACAAGGAAAGTTTTCACTTCAACCAAACTTACTTTTCATAGACAAAATGCCAAAGAGATTAGAGAGAATTTACAAACAACATTGAATTAGGATACTCATCAAGACAAGTTAAGTCTTAAATTAGTAATTTGTGAGATTAGACAACAATTGTGGACTTCCTCCCAAATATTCACAAAAAAAGATTTGGTGAAGTGTGGAGATCTAGACCCCCCCCTATAGGTGTCTAGAGCTAGGACCAACAAAAGAGATTGTGGGTCCCACAGTCCAGGAAAAGTCACCTATGACTCACCAGCACATTTTTCATTAAAATCAAAAAAAACATAATTGAGGGTAGGAGAGGTTGCCATCTGTTGGGGAGATTAATAAGCTAAATTATTTAAGTTTATTGAGTGGTCCTTTGCCAGATAACAATATTATCAGGATTTTTTTAAATTTTTTTCTAATAAAAGGAAAAGTTCCCTGATTACTTTTAATTTTTTTTTGCTAATAGAAGGAAAACTTCCCTGAAAAAGCCTACCTTCACCATGTCAACTTTTAACATGTGTCAGTGTCACAAATTTGGTATGTGTAAGCATAAAGCGTTTGATTATTCTATATAATCTTGGTGGTGTGTTTGGTTTAAAAGTTCTATGACTTGAGAGACCAAGAAAGTCATCCTTATATTTGTTTTTGTATATTATTGAGAGAAAGTTTGTCACAAAGTCATTGATTAGCACCAAAGGTCCTTCTAATTGGTGTTAAATTAATCTTCTAATCTTGGGATTCATGGGGGTACCGATCTTTGAAATTAAAATTTTGGAGAATGTTTAATTGAGTAAATCTATGTTATAACCTCCACAAATGTTTTATTAAAATATATTTGTACGGATAGGTGAAAAATGCTAGTACACAGCTTTTCAGAGAGATTAAAGATGTCGAATCATTCCAAGATTGCTAATAGGGCGGACCGGTTTGACTGGAGGTGTACCAAATTACAAATCAAAAAAGAGAGACGTATCGAGCGGAAAAACAGTGGCGAAACCGGGTGAGAGAAAAAAAAAGTGGTGGGTCCCACATCGTTTTTACCCGGTCCCCCTGTTAACTCCCCCCCCGGGGCCCACCAAACTGTGAGGGCTCGGTTTTGGGGGAGTTTTTCCCCCGGTACGTGTAGCAGCCCTGATTACAAATAAGACAAAACAACATTTGCTTTGGGGTTGGTACACTCCCAAGCAAATTGGTACACACATTAGCAGCCTTGAATCATTCAAGTGCTCTAGACACCTAAACTTAGCTTTTTAATTTGGATGAAAATGCAAGGATTCAGCTTCCTAGAGTGAATCCTGTGGGTAGTCCCCAAATGAAGACTATCTCTTTCATATGAAAGAGTACTCTTCCAATAGAAAAGGTGAAGCTACTATGGCCAAAATTGAAAGAGGACACTACATGGGTAATCATCTCCCATTTAGGAATTTTTTTTTCAAAATTTAGTAAAAAAATAATGGTTGGATGGATAAATTTGTTTTAAAAAACTGATTTTCAAGCATTCACAGGGATAGTCCCCCGTGAGATAGTGAAAAGCATTATAGACGGGGACTGTCCCCCTTCCAACCCATTTTTTTTTTAATATATGGGGGACTGTCCCCGGTATAGTTTTTTTTTTTGGGACATTATCTATATACCCCTACTATGAGACTCCTTGTAAAAATACCCTTATGAACTTTACAAATACCCCTTAGCCTAATACATTACTAAAATACCCTCCTTTATATAGTGTATATACAAAAATCACTAACAACTATTTAAAAAAACAAAAAAAAAACTACATCTATTGTCCACTGCTAACCACCACCACCATTGTCCACCACCAACCACCACCACTGTACACCACCAACCACCACCGCCGCCACCCACCACCGCCGCCAATCACCACCGCCGCCACCCATCGCCGCCAATCACCACCACCACCAACCACCACCGCCGCCGCCAACCACCACTACTGTCTACCACCGCCAACCACCACCATTGTCCACCAACACCGCCAACCACCACCACTGTCCACCACCGCCTCCGCCAATAACCACCACCAACCACCACCGCCGCCAACCACCCCCACCAACGACCACCACTACCATGTGGAGTCAACTTGCTGAAGTTGTGTCCATATAGGAGGAAACTAGCTCAAGTTGTCTCCAAAAGTGGAGGCAACTAGCTCAAGTTGTCTCCAATAAATAATGTCCATATCGGAGGCAACTAGTTCAAGTTGTCTCCAACAAATAGTGTACAAGAATAAGCTGCAAAACAAAATGGAGGCAACTAGCTCAAGTTGTCTCCAAATCTGAAGCAACTAGCTCAAGTTGTCCTCAAAAGTGAAGGCAACTAGCACAAAGTTGTCTTCAAAAGTGAAAGCAACTAGCCCAAGTTGTCTCCAAATATGGAGGCAACTAGCACAAGTGGTCTTCATATATAGAGGCAACTATCACCAGTTTCCTCCAAAAATAAAAATTGTACACAAATGAGTGAACCTAGTGTGAGTCGAACACGCATCTTATGACATATAGTCAGTTGTGCTACCATTACACCACATATTCATGCATAACACAGTGTAACATGCATGAAAAGCTACCTGGTTTGGCGAAAACAAACACACATATACCAGCTGAGCATCCATCAGTGAGCTCAAATTGACAACCGTATGCAAACCCAGCTTTATTGGCCAAGCTTCAGCTGCAACATCAAACTGTTCTGCACTTCACTTCAACTCCCATTCCAATCCACCCTTTTGCTGCAAAGAACCAAGAACAATCTCCCTATATTAAACAATCAAAACAATAAGAACCAAACAATAACAGTGGATGTAATAGCATCAATCCAACACCAATAAACATACACATAACAGTGGAACGAAAGTATTCTATAACAGAACTGAACATATTCTATCTCCATGTACTTGGTACTACACTTCAAAAGTATCTTCATCATGCTATACATGCTGACTAAATATAACGTGATTAACTACATCCATCTGATCCATTATACAACAAGAGCCATGTGTCAAAATTTTATCTCCATGGATTTGATATAATCCTACTTTATTAACTACACTGAACAATAGAAGTACCAAAGATTTCATCCCTCTTGACACCTCAGCATTGAAAAATCAAGCAACCCAGCCATTGTGGTACTACAAAGAAATCCAAAATCAAGAAACAAGAACTCCCGTATCATCAACATAGCACCAATTCAGAACAACAAATACGAAACAACACAACAAGGTCATACATTCCAGACAAAGCTAGCATTCCTATCCCGAATACCACATCTATGATACTTCAAATTGGTTCTACAAAGAAATCCATATTTCTGCAAATTGGTTCTACTTCAACATCGTGTCCTAATATCTAAGTCACTTACATACAAAGAACAATTACTTGTTAACTAGAGTACTTTTGTTGCTATTAATTGAAATAATGACGAGATCTCTAACCAACCAACATGTACTAGACTACAGTATTACCAACTAATTAATTTCCTGATACAGAGCAAAGAACTAGAGTGAAGACCCAACCTTATAAGTTATAACATATATGGGCACTTGTTTGCCTGAATGAACTTACCTCCATGAGAGATGGACTGCAGTTGCTAAAGTTGCAGCTACAATGTTGCCAGTGAGTTATGCCAGTATGGTACCTTGCGCGTGATTCTACAGGGAAATGCTACAAATAACCGATCATAAACAACTAGTATCAATAGCTGAAATGTTACATGAATGACAAAAAGAGATGCTGGCGGGGGATCAATTGCATCCAACTTGGTGTTCATTGTGCCTCCTCCTGGTTGATCTTTTGGTTATTTCTTCGGTTATGTCGTGAATCAGTATAGTAAAAGGCATATTCAATGTCCATGATGCTTGAACAGACCGAGATTGGTGTTTGACTTAAGTGTCGCCTCTTCAATCTTCTCCTCGATGATTTACTCCTCCTGCTAGAACACCTTGAACTTGTTTTACCATCAGATGACATTAGTTTCTCTACTCGTTCATCATACAAAGTAGATCTATTGCTATCTCCAATAATTTTATCCTACTCGTTCATCACCACCGCAATCTCCATCAATTCCTTCATTCTTAATCTAACCAATACCACTGACACTAGCAAAAACTTTAAACAAAAAAAGAACATAATCAATAAATTCCAAACGAAAAATATGTATTGACCAACTATGATCATCGATTTTAGGTTATTCAAACCCAATCCAGTTGAAATCGAGACTAACCTAAAATCAGATCTCAATATTTTTTTATATGATTATGAAATTAATCTTTACAAGAAGAAGAAGAAGGTCTTTCAGAGTATGAATCATCTATTGATGATAGTAATTTTCGATTTAAATCTGAATCAGTTGGCGGAGGAGATGGTGGTGGTGGTGGAAATTTCCGGAGATAAAGAAAAAAGATATTTTTTTTAAAGATGTGAAATTAGTGGTGATGATGGCGATGGAGACGATTCTGGTGTTGGTGGCGTTGGTTGTGGTGGCGACGGAGATGGTGGTGGCAGTGATGGAGATGGTGGAGATTGATTTTTCTCGGCGAGAAATAAAGAAGAAGGCAAGAAGCTCGACTATATCAAGGTTAAGAAAGGAATTATGTGAATCATTTTTTTGTTCATAATTTCGAATGTGCCATTAGGGGTATTTGTAAAGACCCATAAGGGTACTTGTGCAAAGCCCATGGATAATAGGGGCATAAATAACATTCCCACTTCTTTTTTTTTCAAACGGGGGACACTCCCCCATCTAGTGTACACTACCGACCACTCGTTCATGCGAATGAGTGTATGAACGTGTTGGGGGTAGAAGTGGGGTAAAAACTACCCATAGCAGCTTCTAATTAGAGCAAATTCGTAGTTCTCTCCTTTAAATGAAAGAGTGACACTACCAGTAGGATTTGCTTTTAGAAGACGCTAAATATGTCCAAATAAATCTTGTGATGATTTCAACTCCTGAATCTATTTTTCATTTATTATATATCTTGTAGATTGATATTTTTTTCTTACCCCCTTTATTTTTAATCCATGCATCGCCACTTCTTCCATTTATTATAAAGAATCCTATTGTTGGGGTTGTGGGGGGCTGACTTTTTGGGGGCTAAAATGCTATGTGTAGCCAAAAAATGGATAGGGGGACTCAAGGTATATGAAAAAGTCAAAGATGCCCTTGCTAAATTTCACTATTCATTAAAAAAAATCCTAAATCCTAAATCTATAATCTTTTTCTCCTCCTTCTCCTCTCATTCACAAATCATGATGATTTTGATTTCATCATGATGAAGATCATTGAAAAAAACAAACTAAATCTATTATCTTCTCCCCATCTTTCTCTTCTCATTCATATTTTTTTGATAAATATGATGATGATCATGGTTCCATCATGATGAGAATGATGATCATAAAGAAAACCCAAAATTATCATCTTCTCTTTCTCCTTTTCATTCATAAATCATAATAAAGATGGTGATCATCATAAAAATAAAAAACTAATAAAACCCACCATTTATTTTTGCTTTTAAATGGTTAAAAAATATGATTCTATGAATTTCGGGTTAAAAAAGAAGTTTCTGAATGTGTTTACGGCTGGGAGTTCTTAGATTCCTCAAAGAAAGTATATGTTTCGGCTTGGTTTTCCAATCAGAATTACTACCGGAAAACCCACTTTTAATCGGTTCTAAAAACAAAACAAAAAAAACTAGGAAAATGATTTGGGCTAGGAGTTCTTTATTTCCCCGCCGTAAATAAAAAATATGTCTTGGAACACTTTCATTGCCCAACCGTTTTTGCGTTTTACGGTTGTGTCGACAAATTATCCCAGCCGAATAAGTGTCGATTGCGGCTGGGATTTGATGTTTTCCTAGCCGAAACTGCAAAAAACCCAGATTTTTAATTGATGTTTTCCGATTTGAATCAACAAAATCCTCTAATATAAGGTTATCCTGGATAATTTAAAGATATGCTTTATCATATTAGATAGTTGATTTTCAAAAAAGTAAAAAAATAAAATCCTCAGAATTCTCCTACTTAATCAAACAATTTTATTTTATTTTTGATATTTTTTTTATTTTCATAAAATTAGTGCAATGATTAATCGTAATTCATACACTAATCATAATTAGATTACTTACAGGGTGTTAGTCTTCAAGGGAGTTGGGGGAGTTGGGTGTAGTTAGGTTTTTTCCTGTTAGTCGTGAGGGAGTTCGAAGGAGTCTCTCGAAATCCCCATTAGTCGTGGGAGAGTTTAGAAGAGTCTCCCAAACTCCCTAAAAAAACCCCGTTAGTCGTGGGGGAGTTTGAAAGAAACTCTTAAACTCCATGTTAGTCGTTAAAATTAGAATGCCAGGGAGTTGGTGTTTTTGGGGGAGTTCTAGGGAGTTTATAGTGTATTTTTCCCTCATTCCAAATCTCTCAAAAAAGTAGAGATTTTGGGAGAGTCTCTCAAACTCCCTACACTCAAAAAAACAAACTCTCTCCAACTGCCCATACTCTCTTACACTCCCTCAAAATCCCCAAAATTCAAAGTACATTAAACTCCCCCAAACTCACTCGTGAACTAACCCCTGTTAATCACCTTAATTAACACTAATTCAGTCAAGGGTATATTAGGCATTAGAAAATACTAGGATAAGGGGCTATTGGATTTGATATTTCATGACCCAAGAAAACCCCCAAAAGACCATTGACTCAAAACCCCAATAATAAGATTCATTATAAAACCTTTATAATCGACTCGTAAAAGCAAAAAATAATAATTTTACTTCTAATTTCCGCATAAACACAAATACTGTATTTGTATTTCTATTTCTCGTATCCAAACGCATTTGTAAATATTTTTACTGTATTAAGAACACCAAAAGTTACCATTTAAAATAACATATCTATAGAATAACATATCAAACAATTTTAGGCATCACCCCAAATTGTCAAATTGATGCTCCCAAAGAGATTACACAAGATAATATACTTGATACTCTCTTATTACCTCCTTTTCTTTTTTAAAATTTAAAAACAAAATTAGTAGTAGTAGTCACGCACAATTAATACTAATTAATATAATAATTATCATCATCAACATAGACTATTATTTGTTTTCCCATTGTTTTTTCCAGGAGCTTTGAGGTTGAAATGAGATAGAGATGTGTGAATGTGTTGTGCATGGTAGTAATATATTTATTAGAACAAAAGAAACAAATGCTTTTATTATTCTCTCATTTCATTGACATCTGTCCGTCTCTCAAAAAACAAGTTCCTCTCCCCCCCCCCTCCCCCCTCCTTCTCTCCGTTTCTTATTTTTCTTTCTCAAATCAGCAGAAGAGATGATGATGTGATGAACCACAACACACTGTTCTTGAATTTATTGGTAAGCAATTAAATTTTGTCTTGTTTGAGTAATCTTTTTATTTACTGTATTTAGACTAGTGGTAGCTGTGTGTGTGACCTGAGAGGAGGAGGTGGTGTTTTTTTATGAGGTTGAAATGGGTTGCCTTTGATTCAGGGTAAACCCAAGTTTAATGTGAAAAAAAAAAAAACACCATAGGCATACCTTTTATCGTCTTTCCTAGGTTCTTTCTCATGATCTCTTTATGGGTTTCTTTCTTGTGTTTAGAGATAAACCGGTTTAATTGATTTTTTTCATTCTTGTGTTTTTTTTTTGATTGATTGATTAGAATAAAGGGTTGGTGTGGAGGTGTATGTGAAGAACAACAAGTTTGAAGAAGTGGGTTGTTGTTGTTTGGACAAAATAAGATTTCAATTTTTTTTTTTCAATCAAGATCCAAATTTTTCTTACCAGATCTGACCAACCCATTTTCTGTTGAGCTGATAAGATGATGGGTTTTTGAGGGTTTGGTTAGATATGGAGGTAAATCTGGTAGAACCCAGAGGTGAGATTTTTTCATTAATCCAGATGGGAGATGAAGAAGGGAGTAATGAATTTGTTGAACAATGATAGGTAAACTAATTGGGGAGGGTGTTGAAGGTTGTAATTGTAATTATTCAGATAGGAAGGGTGGTGGAATTTATGGAGGAGATGTCTCCAGCAGCAATTGCAGTTTCGTTTAGATTAGGTGGTAATTCAATTTGTTGTGATAAATCTGCTATAGCTACTCATATGGAAATTACAAGACTTAAGCTCATAACGGAAACCGCTAGCTTGTTGTCCTCGTCTGCGTCTGATACTGCAGCAAAGAAATTGCCCTCGGAGGAGTCGTCTGTTATGGAGGTAGATGAAGGTAGTTGCAGTAGTTCATTGAGTGAAGTAGATAATATTGTTCCTAGTTCGGAACCACTGATAAAAGAAGATCAGGAAATGGAAGAAGGAGGTGGTGGTGGTGGTGGAGAATCGCTGATTAATGTTGTAAGTGAGAGTGATGCCATAATTCAAGAGATTGAAGAAGATGACAAGTTAGCTCTGGTGGGTGGTGATCAAATACTTGAAGATTCGTGTTCGTTATCTGTTGTTAGCACTACAGATAGCATCTCTGCAGAGGATCTATTAGCTTTGAATACTGCTTGTGGGATTTTATCGGCGGGTTCATTGGAGAGTGGAGGTGTCAAAATTATTGGTAAGATTCCTGTGACCGAGGAACCAATAGGTGATTTGCTTCCTGTAGCAGCTTCTAGCCTTGGTTTGCAGGTTGGAGGTGTGTCTGAACAGGAAACGTCGATGCTGGTTCTTCAGGTACCTCATGAGAATAGGATTCTTGGAGTGGGTAGGCGAGGGGTTTTTGAATTGGATTCTTTACCTCTTTGGGGGTCTGTATCTATTATTGGGAGAAGACCAGAGATGGAAGACGCCGTTGCTATGGTACCTCGGTATCTTAGAATACCTCTTCCAATGTTAATTGGTGATTCAGTGGTGGATGGCTTAAACAAGAATTTGTCGCACTCTACTGCTCATTTCTTTGGAGTCTATGATGGCCATGGTGGTGCTCAGGTATCCTCGGGTTCCCACTGTTTTTATTTGCATTTATAAGGTTTCTACTCAAAGCAGTTAACAAAGAAGTAAAACCCACCCTAACAAATGCTGTTTGCTAAGTGAAGGTTGCAAATTACTGTCGGGATCGTTTTCATTTAGCTCTGGCTGAGGAGATAGAAACCATGAAGGAAGGTTTGATGAATGGAAGCTTTAAAGATAATTGGGAACTTCAGTGGGAAAAAGCATTCACCAATTGCTTCATGAAAGTAGATGCAGAGGTTGGAGGTAGTTTAAATGGCAGCGGCGAACCTGTTGCTCCAGAAACTGTTGGATCTACTGCTGTAGTTTCTGTTGTTTGTTCGTCCCACATTATAGTTGCAAATTGTGGTGATTCAAGAGCTGTTTTATGTCGTGGAAAATCACCTGTACCGTTATCCGAAGATCACAAAGTAAGGCATTTCTGTATTTTGGTGTATATGGCAAAAACCAATGCTTCAATCACATTTAGTTATCTAACTGTCTCCTTGATTGTCCCAGCCAAATCGAGAAGATGAATATGCACGGATCGAAGCAGCTGGAGGCAAAGTTATTCAGTGGAATGGGCATCGTGTTTTTGGTGTTCTTGCAATGTCGAGATCCATTGGTAGATTATCTTCTTCTCATTTTCCTTTTCAAACAATAAGCTTGTATGATAGAGCGTCACATTTAGATGTACTAAGAATATCTCCCGAAAGAGTTCACGGAGCTGACACAGTTGGCATCTTATTGTTGTTCTGATTTTCAGGTGATCGGTATTTGAAACCGTGGATTATTCCAGATCCAGAAGTAAAGTTTGTTCCTAGAACTAAAGAAGACGAATGTCTTATTCTAGCTAGTGATGGGTTATGGGACGTGTTGACTAACGAAGAAGTTTGTGATGTTGCTCGGAGGCGAATCCTACTCTGGCACAAAAAGAACGGTGTTACGCCTCTACCAGAACGAGGCATTGGAGTTGACCCCGCAGCTCAAGCAGCGGCAGAATGTCTCTCGAAACTTGCTATTCAAAAGGGAAGCAAGGACAACATTAGCGTGGTTGTCGTGGACTTAAAAGCACATAGGAAGTTCAAGATCAAAACTTGAAACAGTAAGTCCGCCCCCAACTTATTGTTGATCAAAATCTTATAGCTGTACGATATATGAAAAAAATACTGCATCTAATCCATTATGGTTACCAAAATTAATTATGTAGAAAGCTCAACGAACCCATCTGTTTTTTCATATGGGATGAATGAGTGTATGTACGAAAAGAAGTTGTATTCTTTATGTACTATATAGGGTGTTCGCCATTCT
>JAJJWX010003223.1:0-159905 GCA_023529315.1 Papaver bracteatum | reverse complement strand
TTTATCCGATCACTTGAAGCATTGGAAGACGTCACCAGGCAAGTGCACACTCCTAGAAGCTCAACTCCATTTCTCTGCAATTCAAACTTTCAAAATACCACCTAAACCAATTCTTTGTTCTTGCGAAAACACACCCAAAAGCGCGCCATGTAGCTCACATATCCGGCCGCCAACTTTTCCATTCGACTCATACCCCTTTCAAGATTCATTGAAATATTATGATTCACGCTTTAACTTCCGAAATCCGACATCCCGGGCTATGCTCACCGGTGCACCAATCTCGCCCACTTTTCGCACTGCGGCTGCAATTCTGGAATTTCCCTGCAGGCATAAACTTCAGTTCATACATCCCCTGACACTTTCTTGTCTACTAGAACATCACCACTATCTTCAACTCAGCTTACACAATGTAGCTTTTCACCGACCTTCGTCGACCAGCTACCAGACCTCCTCTCCTTCACAGACAGCAAATTGTAGCTGCAAATCAATTGCATCCTCAACTGCTACCAGTCACTGCACCATCTGCATAAACCCATCAACTTCCATTCTTATCCCTATGCAGCAGCGGTGCTTCAGCTGCAACTCAACACCAGCCTCTTGCCATCTTGATCAATCACCTGGTTAGCAACTGCAACCCACTTCTGCAAAACCACCATGTGTAGCTTTTCCATGAATTCAATACCACCATCTCTAGCAGTCACCAAATGCATCTACATCATTTGTTCTCAACACCATCAAAACCCTCTCGAATCTGAATTTGAACTCAACCCATTTCCATGTAACCTAACTATAACACTACAGATCCAATCAGTTTCAGATTCTGTAGAAACCCATGTTCTCGATTCAATCATATCCCAGGTCTCTTCTATCAAACCCATCAGCCATTTATCCTTCTCTTAACTTGAATTCGAACCTCCTGAGTCCCTCTTCTCCATTTCAGACCTTGTACCACCACAACAAACCTAGTTCACTCAACCCTTTGAACCACGATGGAACTGGCTAGTTGCAAGCTGAAATTGATGCACAACCATCATTCGGGTCTCTCCACAAGCTTTGGTTTGCAAGAAACTGATAACACCGCTTTGAGCTTGTTGTTGTTAAAGTTTTGCACATCTCCTTCCACATGAACAATAATAATTCACTCACATAATAACCCATTCTTCCTATTTCATTTGATGACTCAAATACTTCCTTCAATAGTCTACATCCATCAACACATGCGTCCAAGCGAACATGAGACTTCTCACGATTTTCACAGTACATGACACCACCGGATTCGTTCACTTACTGCTGCCAAAATTGAATTCACATCAAACCCATTGTTTCTGACCTTTGAACCAACGGAAACTAGCAACAGCTCAATGAATTTACTCCCTTCATCTACATCATCTCATCTGCTTTTGATTTAAAGTACAACCCACAGAAACCCTTCTTAGCATTGCCTTAATCTACCAGCCTATTTTGTCTTCTCGATTTTGTACTCAACAGTAGCTACTGTTTTCTCCCAGTTTTCAGACAAAAATAAAATCCATTGCCGCACTCTCAATTTCAGTGAATGAATGATTGAATGAAAGTCTTTCTCGGTTTTAGGGTTTGGCTGGATTTGGGTGGTTATTGACACCCTAGCACACAGGTTAGGGGACAACCCTATGGATACCCTATAACAAGTGGCTACCCTTTAACCACATCAGATTGTCCTTTAGTACTCCTCCAACTAAAATCGCCCCTTAGCCTTGGATGCGCTCCAAATAGTGTTTGCTTGTAAAATGACTTTTCTGCCCTTTTTGCTCCAAATGCTCTTCCACCAGCTGCAGCCGTCCCTTATTTCTCAAATTCACTTATACTCTTCAATGAGAATCATCACTAAAGTTGTCGTGCTTTTCAGACATAATTCACATCACTAAAGCCGACAAACTTTTCAGACAAGGATGAAGAAATAAAAGCAAATATGAGAAGTAATCGCCTCCAATAGTATTCGCCATGTTTCCTCTTCTTTTGAACCGAATGACTCCAAAGTACCTAAATACTCAAAAACAAAACATAAGATACAAAATTTACAAGAAAAATAGCAAAGAAAGCATAAATACTAGATATAAAATTAGGTGTTTTACAACACCTATCATCGACATATGTCAAGTCATCCGTAATCAAAATTCGAATAAATCTTCTTTTAATTTCTTCTTTTTATCGACTTTTCTTACTGCATAATATGTCACATTCATGCACAAAATGATCTTTGATAATGCAAGTCTTAACAACAACACTATAAGTATCAAACCGGACAAAAAAATGATCAGTTATGGAGCAGCTATCACCCTGCAAATAATTAACCAAATATAATTAAAGAGGCAGCTTTGAGTTTAAGAAACCGTGTTTGGATATTAGAAACCAAACTCATAATATGCTATAAATATCATTCGCCTGCTCATATAAAGCCCGTACACATTCTCATTCAAGTTTTCTAATATTTCTCCGACAGCTAGTTCCCTTGCTAACTCCTCCGCAAACAGTTTGGTTATTTTCTCTAATCTCCTCAAATCTATGGAGAGCAACATCAGTTACAAAGGATAAAGAGACTTGATCAGCCAATTGGGTCTTTAGGTACTGACATAATTATCTCCGAAAGTGAATTTTAGAACCTAGTTTCAGGAATCAACTTTGTAAATTTAATCTATGTAACCGCTATGGTAAAAATATACACACCACAAATAGACGAAGAAACATGAAGGACTTTAGCAATATAGATAATAGTTAGTATATATTTTTACTAATTCCTGATCCAGTGTGCATACAACTTATATGCATAAACAAATTTTTCCAAACATTTTCTAGCATTTTCCGGGCTCGTCTCTGCAAAACAAAGATTACTGGTAAGATTGCGTAATTGAAAAATCACGGTTTCTATTCTTCCTAGAATGTATTTGTAAGTACAACTAATATAACCTTTCCAAAAAGTTAAAAAGTAAAAACTATCACCCGTAACTCTTTAAAAATCTCGTTTAAGAACTATTTTCCTATTAATAGGAGCATCATTACTCCATCATGCATTAATGGTTGAATCTACTCAGTGCATACCTTTTCATCTTTAGTTTTATTATTATCTTTTATTTCTTCTAATGCTGTGCATATATGTACATGCTAACTAACCAATATGTGCTAGTGCTGCAGTTCTTAGTTTAAAATCAATTTTGACTCAGCCAAAACAAAAATTTAGAAAAAGAAAGGGGGTTGTTGCTTGCTGCTTAAACTCATTACCCCATTGATAGGACAATACATTTACCTTCTTCATGCCCATACCGCAAATCCCCTCTGAGACCTTTAATTATTGATTAGAGAAAATTTGGAAATTTGAAAATAAAAGTTGAATAAATTGGTATCTCGAAAATTATTCTAAACCCAGACAAAATATTATTCGTAAGATAAAAAAAAAATTAAAAAATTGTGAAAATAAGGAAAGGAAAAGAGGCAACAATACGCTTTACCTCTTGCTTTCAAACCATCATCAACTCCACGACCTTAAAATTTTGGGGCTAGGTTTCACATGCACTTGAGTTGGTTTTTGATCATAGTTGGCGTGGTGTGAATCGGGATTTCTAAAGCTCACCCTAATACAAAGCTTACCGGCAAAATCCTAGGATTTCACAAATAGACAATCAAGAATTGCTACATCAAAATATCCATTTTACATTAACGACAGTGGTACATTCATCAAACAATTATAAGAAACTAAAAATCAAAGTACAGAATTAAGAGAAAAACTCTAAACAACACCGAATTTAGAAAATCTTAAGAATACCCAAAACATAAAAGGAACAAATAAAAAAGATTTTTATTATAGAGAAAGCTGATTTGTTTAGGGGGAAAGCTAAAATTGTTTGACCATGGTATATTTTATTTGACTTTGGATCATTCAATGGGAGGAGTAAAAATGTCTTTCCCCTTAACAAAACACTGAGTTTAGTATTTTGTCCTCTACTAAAAAAACAAACAAACCTGGTGTTAACCTAATCTTATATTGGAGCTACTATAGAACATGCATGATTAACCCCAAATTATTTTCATGATTTAATTATATCATTTTTCTGTCCAAAAAGTTTTCACGAAAAATAACATGAGTGACGAAGATTCCAATTGGAGCGATACTGGTAAAGGAGAACAACGAATTCCTATACACAGAACAACAAAACAGTAGTCTCTTGCCGTCTGTATCTCACTTGCTTCCTAGGATGGTGATGAGGATGAATAGCCGAATCTTTAAACTTTAATACCTAATTTAGTGGTATATATAGGTAATCTAACATGTTAGACAAAAATTCACTCATGGAAATATGTGAGACATTTGATCAAACACCGGTCGTGTATGCAAATAAAACTTCACATCCATTATGGATGATACATATGAACGAATTTACAAAAGCCAAAAACTAAAATTGTCTTCTAACCCATCGTTCAATATACGTTTATGTGGATTAAATTCGAGTGAATTCAGAAACATAGCTAGTTTTGTTACCTCGCAGATGATATTAGAGTACACTAAAACAATTATTTGATTGCAAAAAATGATATTCATTTGATTGCACATTTGCTATAAAACCGATAGAAAGATCACATGAGATTTAAGCCATCATGGGAAAATATTAAGGCAGCACATCCAAAAGAATACATGTGTTTTTCTTCTTCTTTGAGCATAATGATTTACTCGGCTGTTATGGTAAATACTCCCCCATATACACAACTCAATAATATTAACCTTCCCCTTAAAATGCTTTTCCCCCTAAACAAATCATCTTTCCCTATAACAAAAATCATACAAAAAAAAACAACTCTAATCACTTGCAACTAGTATGAAGAGATATAATCTCTAGAGAACCAGATATCGGAATTAAGTTGTTATCAACTGAGCGAAAATAAAAAAGAATTTCATTACAGGAAAATCAAAACGGCAATAAAAGAGAACAATAATAATAAATTAGGGTTTAGCAAGAAGGAATTTTTTTTTGGAAAAGATGGGGAATGAATCGGCCAAAAAAAAGAGAGAATAATAATAAGGGTTTAAATATCTCGAAGGGACACAAGCTCTTACTGGATGAAATATACTTTGGTGGGGCCACAAGCTCTAAGAATAGAGCTTTGTTCAGCTTTTAACCACAACAGAGAAAATTCCTCTGAAATCATATTATTATTATTATTATTAATATTAATTAATTAATAATTTAGTTTTTTTCCCAACAAAAAAAAATATCACTTAAAGTACTCTTATTAAATTGCCCAACGAAAACGAATAAATTATCTATAATACAAAACGGCATGGGTTTTTGAGCACCGACGGCCAGATAAAATTTTTAGAGACAAATGGATGATCCGACCATCCTGATCACATCCTAGCAATAGACATCCGACGATCATGGTGTTTGTAACCTCTTTTATTATGAACCTTTATTTATTGATCTTTAATTAATGGATCATATAACTCAAGATATTAATTAATGGATAACATAACTCAAGATATTAATTAAAATAATAAATGTAGAAGCAAACAAAAAATGCTTAGGCCATATATATTACGGTTACAAACACAATAATAAGATAATTTTGGACCAGATTAAACGTAAACTGGCAATTAGGATACCTAACCGTACATTTATTCATTTTGTGTAAGATATTCAGTGAAATCATATATGCATTTACTAGATTTATTTCTTCAAGAAAAATTAACTAAATTTGGTTGTTGCAAGGTAAATTTGAAGGAAAGTGATATAGATATGTAGACTATATATTACTTAGATAATTTGGTTGTCACATTTCATATATATATATATATATGGATAATTTTATTATGTATTTATGAACATTATTTTAGATTAAAGGAATATATAAAACTTTCAGGAATTGAACAATCAAAATGCTGGAAAAAAAAGTACATCAATCAGATTAAGGAATTGTCGTTATGGCACGGTCAAGAAACATTTTGAGAGACAAACGTTACATCCGACCATCCCAGTCACATCCTAGACAAAGACATCTGACGGATGTAAGATTTGTAACCTCCTTCAATTATTAATATATTTATTGATAACCCTCATAATTAGTTTCTCACTAATTAAAAAAATTAATGTACCAACAAAAAAATCCTTACCAATTATATGCTACAACTATGTAAAACTCATATTTTATATTTAAAAAAAAAATTCAGACTCATATCTTTTTAAAATCGAATTTTCCCACCTTCATCAACCTACAAAAAATAATAACATTTAAACATCTGCAGCTACAACATGTAAAACTCTTATTTCTTCCTTGAAATAAACTAAGTATCCTTAATCAACTTGCAAACAAAAAAGAACATTATGTTAAAAATACGAAAAAATCATTTTCATTTAACTCAATTTTTTTTCGGGAAACAATTGAAAAATAAAGATATATACATATAATTGAGATCTATCAAAATAATGAATCACCAAAACTTTTTACTTCGATCGTATGCGTAATTTTAATTTTATTGAAAAAAAAAGGTTATTTTAAAACTTATAATTGACCTAGCTAGGACATGTACACTCGCAAGTTTGCATTCTTTGAGGCCTTGCAAATGGGACAACAATCTACCTTGGAATCGCATTCCTTTCAATCTTTTCATAAACCTTCCTGATTTTTGGGGCGGTTTCCTTTTTCCTCTGCATCTTTTAAATGTATATTTTTATCTTCTTGATCCTGAATGTCTTTTCATCCATAACAACATGATTGGGCATCATCATATAAACCTTCCATATTACCGATCCATTAGTATCACCAAATCCTTATATATTATCATGATTCACCTCCATCTTCTCAACTCCTAATTTGATGTTGCAAATATCGAATATAGAAAAAGTGCAGAGTGATGTTATATTTTCAACCAGAAATATATGGTTGCAAATGTCGATGAATATTCAGCATAGAGAAAATCGTTGAAGATAAGTGTTTTACCAACAAATCGGCGAGGGAAGCTCTGCGACTCGGCGACGGAATCGGTGCTAACTCAGTTAGATTTTTTTTCTCGATCTGGGAACTGTTGATCCTTTTTCAGGTGTTTTTTCGTTGATTTTCTTAAACATTCAATGATTGCTAGTGATTAACAAGGGTGGATCGATGAATAATCACACTAAAATCGATTCAACATCTGGAAGTATGAATTTAGAATCATCAACACAAAATGATGAAGCTAGTTATAAGAAAGTTCCATCGATTGATTTACCAGATGAATTGTTTGATGAGGGTTTAAATCCTTGGAAATTTTCGCTCATTGGTCGATTACAGTTACAGAAAATAAAATTTATTGATGCTCGGTGATTCTCGACAAATGGGACATTGGTTGGAGACTGTAAACTCATTCCTCTTGGAAAAGGTTTCTTCACCATCAAATTAGATAATGAGATTGATAGGAATCATATTAAGTATGGACACTGGGAAGTCCTTAATCAAGTTTTACGAGTCAGAAATTGGATGTCTAACTTTCGACCAGCTTTTCAGAGAACTTCAAAAGCTCAGGTATGGGTTCGTTTTCCTGGTTTAGGTCTTGAATTCTGGAAAGAAAAAATCTTATTCAAAATTTGTAAATAACTAGGTGATCCAATTAAGATTTATGTAGCCACAGAGAAATGTGAAGTTGGTTATTATGCTAATGTTTTGGTTGAGATGGATTTCGCTCAATCAATACCTAATAAAATTTGGATTAATACTAAGTTTGGAGGTTTCTTTCAAGATATTTTGATCCCTGATTGTCCAAAATTTTGTAAGAATTGTGGAATTGTTGGTCACCTTGTTACTGAATGTTATGTTGAGAAGAATAAAGCTAAGGATAAGCAGGTCCCAGTAAATGTTGTTAAACATACAGGTGTACAAAAAATACATACCCCAGCTGCTCCTACTAGAATTCCTTTTGATATCTGTGATACTTCTGAAAGAGAAGAAGATTCAATTGTTCATTCCATAATCATTACTCCTCCTAGTGTGCCAGTTGAAGAAATTATTGTCAACTCTGGGAGATTTAATAATCTTCCCATAGAAGAAGCTTCACTTGAGGAAGAATCTCATATTGTGGAAAAAAAGTGTGATATGTTGGAGTCAAGTTCATCACAACAAAGTCCTGTGAAAAGTATGAATAATGATCAATTGACTGAGGACTTACAACACAACTTACCTATTCTGCTAATACTACGAACTTGAGAATCTTGTTTTAAGTTTGTGGATGCGATTCTACAGAAAAAGTTTTGACAGATAATGTTCAATTTACTACTTGGTCTGCAGTGGTAGCTTCCCCTGTATCTCCTTCTGCTCAAAGAATAAATCTCGAAAAAGCATCTTTGTTATTGAAAAGCCACTGTTATTGAAAAGCATAAAACTACTTCATCTTCAGTTAAGTATAATTTCAGGAAAAATAATGGTAAAGGGGGACTTATAAATCCCTCATCCAAGAAATGAAGTTAATCTTTTGGAATCTCAGGGGCCTTAGAAGAGCTAGGGCCTAACAGAAATTAAGATCTTTAGTCCATAATTTTAATCCAACTTTAGTTTTTATTGCTGAACCAAGAGTACAGTGCACTTCTTCTTTTTGTAGTAGGTTAAATTTGCCAGGTATGCAGTGTATGGATATTCATAACTCTTCTTCCAGTCACAAAGGAAATATTTGGTTATTTTGGAGTCATTCTATATCTACTCCAACAATAGTCTCAATTACTAGTCAAATGATCACAGTGGCAGTTGGTGATGTTCTTATTTCAGGAGTACATGCCCATGTAAATATAGTGCAAAGAAGATTCTTATGGTCTGAAATGGTCTTGATTAGCCATCTTGGAAAGTCTTGGGTTATTTTAGGTGATTTCAATGAAATTCTTTCTATTCTGGAAAAGAAGGGAGGCAGATCTCCATCTAGAAGATCTATGACTGATTTTAATGATTGTTTGGATCAATGTGAATTACTGCAAGCTCCTAAAATTGGCCTGGAATTCTCTTGGTCAAATTGTCAGCATGGGGGAAGAAGAATCTTATGTAATTTAGACAGAATTGTCTTTAATATGAGCTGGATACTTAAATTTCCTGATTGGGGGTATAAGGTTGGTCTTAGAATTGTTTCTGATCACTCTCCTCTGCTTGGTGGTTGTGCTAACATTCCTAAACCAAAGAATATTCCTTGGAGATTTCAAAAAATGTGGTTGCAGCACCCTGGATTATTTAAGGTCATTGAAGATAGTTGGAATGAACCTTTAATTGGTGATCCTCCTTATATATTCCTGCAAAAGCAAAAGAGATTGAAGCAAATTTTGAAAGATTGGAATTGGCAGGTTTTTGGTAATGTTCACACTAAAATCAAAGAAGCTGAGGAAGAAGTCAAAGCTAAGATGTTAATTTCAGATAGTGATCCTCACAATGAAGATGCTCTGAATGACCTGGTACAAGCTCAGAATGTCTACAACTCTAGAGAAACACAATTAAATACCTTGATGAGAAAGAAATCAAGAATTAAATGGATCCAAGAAGGTTCAGCTAACACTCAATTCTTTCACAATAATGTCAATATCAGCCATACCAAAAACCTCATTTGTGAAATGGAGGATGAACATGGGAATATTATAACAGACCAAGACCAAATAGCCAATCTTTTGGTTAACTTCTTTGAACAAAAATTTCATTCTCATCCCATTCATGTAGATGATTCTCTTCTAGAAGTTATTCCAACTCTTATTACTCAAGCTGATCAATCATTGCTAGATGCAGTTCCTTCAAGTGATGAAATCAAGAAAGCTATTTGGGATATAGATGCTGAAAGTGCTCCTGGCCCTGATGGATTTTCAGGTATGTTTTATAAAGCATTCTGGGATATCATTCACAATGACTTTATCAATTCCATTCATTATTGTTGGAGTAGAAAATACATTCCTAAGGGTATGAATTCTAATTTTCTTACTCTTATTCCAAAAGTCCAAGGAGCTAAAAAACCTAGTCAATATAGGCATATTGGCCTCAGTAATGTCTGTTTCAAGGTTTTTACAAAGATACTTGCCACTAGGTTAAGTCCTTTCATTCCAAAACTCATTTCTCCTCAACAAGTTGCCTATGTTAAAGGTAGAAGTATACATGAACAGATTTTGTTGGCTTCAGAACTGGTAAATGAAATGAAATTCAAAAGGAGAGTTGGTAATGTGGAGTCAAACTTGATATTGCTCAAGCCTTTGATTAAATGCAGTTGGACCTTTCTATTCCAAGTTCTTCAAAAATATGGTTTTCTTGACCTGTAGTTGCTTCATATCCTGTTTTCCTCTGCAAAATTATCAATTTTACTTAATGGAGGTCCAAGAGGTTTCTTCTCCATGGGAAGGGGGCTAAAGCAAGGAGATCCTCTTTCCCCTATTCTTTTTATTCTCATGGAAGAAGTCTTGAGTAGAAACCTTTCACAATTAGTTGATTCTGGCAGAATACAACCCATGGTCAATAAAAAAGGCATATTCCCTACTCACTTGATGTTTGATGATGATGTCCTTATTTTCAGTAATGGTGCCAGAAGAAGTTTGGAGCACCTTACTAATTTGTTATGCAAATACCAAGATAGTTCTGGTCAAGTTATTAACAGAACTAAAAGCAAATGCTTTGTAGATGGATGCACAATGATACACAGACAGCATATTGCAAGCTTTTTGCAAATGGAGTTGACTTCCTTCCCAGATAAATATCTGGGAGTTGTGTTATTGCCTGGCAGAGTTAAGATAGCTTCTCTTTGGTCAATAGTGGAAAAAATACAGTATTCTCTTTCTGCTTGGATTGGTAAGCTTCTTTCTTTCCATGATAGAATAGTTCTTATAAATTTAGTCCTTTCAAGTTTTCCACTCTATAGTATGGCTATTTATAAATGGCCTAGCACTGTAATCAAAAAATGTGAGAAGATAATGAGAAATTTTCTATGGACTGGAAATAGTGAAATAAGAAAATTTGATACTATAAGCTGGAAGAAAGTTTCCACTCCAAAACCTGAAGGTGGACTGGGTATAAGAAGGTTGCAGACTGTTAATAAGGATTTTCTCATGAAGATGATGTGGCATTTACATACTTCAGATGATCTGTGTTCAAATTTTTTTGATGCTAAATATAAAGACAAGTTTGGTCAATGGAGTATTAGATGGAAATTATCCTCATTTTGGAATGGTCTTAAATGGGCTTGGCAATCTCTTAAAGAAGACATTTATTGGATCATTGGTAGTGGTGACAAAATCTCTGTTTGGTTTGATACATGGATTGGAGCAGAACCTATTATTAATGTGTTTGGTTTTTCATATTATATTAATTCTCACCTGCAGATGACAGTCAAGGAGATGATTGTTGATCATCAGTGGAATATTCCTTCTTCAATGCATCCTTTTATTCTATCTTCTCTACCTTCAATTAGTGGTGCAGAAGATAAGTTAATATGGAATGGATCATCTACAGGTCAATTTACAACTCTTGCAGCAGTTGATAAAATTAGACACAGAGAACCAATTCTTCCTTGGCCTTCTAAAATTTGGAAGTCTTTTCTGCATCCTAGTATTTCCAGTAACATTTGGAAGCTTCTTCAAGGAATTTATGTGGATGACCAGAAAAAGGTGGAGCAAGGATACAACTTAGCTTCTATGTGATGCATTTGTAGACAAGCCCCAGACAGTATGGAACACCTCCTTTGGACTTGTACTTTCAGCAAGGTTATCTGGATTTGGTTAGTCAGGGTTTTCCACTTCACTCCTCCAACTTCTTTTGATAATATTTTCAATGCTGCAACACATAGATGTCCCCTTATCAAAGAGGTATGGTTAACTGCTGCTTATACTACATTAAGAGAGCTCTGGTTCCAGAAAAACAAAATGTTCTTTGAGAATGTGAAGCCCAACTTACACAGATTTCAAAAGTAGAATTCTCATCTGGTTCATCTTGGTAGTCACAGAATGAAAGGGAGTTCTTTGGGAACACCATACAAGATTCTCAGGTGTTGCTCTTCTTTGATATCTCTGGCTAAGCTTCATGGGCTGATTTAGCTGGGCTTGTCTTTAGTTTTGTCTACCTTTTGGGCTCTTAGTTACTTAGCTTAGTTTATTACTTAGCTTTCTACTCTTGTATTTTTGCTTCTCCTCTTTGGTTCTTTTGTTGTATCAACTTTTAAGTTTTTCGTTCTAATAAAAATTGTGACTTAGCCAAAAAAAAAAAAATGAATATTCAGCATAATGGTCTGAATACAACACAAAACAATATCAAAGACCACCAATTTTTGGGGATCAACTAAAAAATTATTTATTTCAGGACGAAATAAAATAATTTACCCGACATTTTATCAGAAATTATTATTTTAATCAATTACAAGTATACCGAATTCATAATTATTTGGATGATAAATATCTTAGATTTTCATACCCACAAATTCTCATGGGTTAAAATAAATCTTATCATAGTTGGTAGTATTTATATATTTAAATTAGTATGACCAAAAATTATTCTGACTTATGTCGTGCCGTTACGGCACGGGTTCTTTCTAGTCACTTACATTACCCATATTAGATTTTTGGTGATACTTTCCCCTTACCTGTGTGTGTTTTTTTGTTTTTTTTTTTGACTCGAAAAGGGCTAATTTTATTAAGAAAACCAATGCATCACTAAGTAAGTAATGACATTGGAAGAGAAAACAGAACCAAAGTAAGCAGCAATGAAGCCGCTGCAATTACAGTAGGGACGGACCCTGGATTTTCTCTTGGGTAGGGCTGGATTGTAACAGTCGATAATGCAGCCGAAGGCGACAATTATTTTTGGAATACATCACATAATTAGTGGCCAAAGAGTGATCCACCCGTACAATACTAAATATCTAGGGAAATAAAAGTTAAAAGGAACACAAATAACAAAAAAAACAAAATGATTACCAAAATAAAAGAAAGTAGGAGTAGAAAGGTAGTGAGTGGAAGAAGATTATTTACTTAAAACATGATTTAAATTTTGATCACCTCATAATATGGGCTAAAAATCATATACAATTAGCTAAATACAACTAATATGTGGGCTAAACATAAAATTTAATCTAAGTTTCTATATTAAAAAAAATTTACCCAAAAATTAGGGACGGGCTATAGCCTCCTTTAACCCCTTGCTAAGCCCGTCCCTGAATTATAGTAAAGAAACAAAAATCAAAACAATCCGACTTGAGAAGCTAATTAGTGAATGACAGCCTCCCAGTTAGTGTAAAATGCTCATTATCATGTGAAAAAAAAAAACGAAAATTCTCTAGGGTTTTGGCCGGCTAGCTCCGGTTTTTTCTCTAACCTATTTTCTTTTGAGTTCTTAGTTTTCTAGGGTTTGGCGTCAAATCAACCAAAACCACCAGATCTTAATGATCAAACTCAACCATTACATTCACGGGGACGATTTAATCAACCCCCAAATAGATTTAGATCAAAATCATACGTTCCAAAAAATAGAAACCCTAATTCTAATGTTTTGGAAAAACCGATTGAAGATAATTTGAAGAAACCGATTGAGGGTTCTTCTAACCTTAATCAAATTGAAGAAAGCCGATCATATGCCTCGAGTCCTTAGGAGGCGCAACCATGTATTGTCCAAAATTGATCTTGATTCTCTATCACATCCACCGAGTTCATACAAAACATGGTGATGTTATTATTAAATTCCGAAAGCAACACATACAAGAATTATTGAAGTTTGGAAATATAGTTTAGTTGGGCGTTTGGATTTCAAAACCTAAATTTGAGGAGGTTAAACGTGATTTATTAAATCAATGAAGCTAACTTGGAAGGCGTGGTACAGTTTATCCCATGGATTAAGTGGTTATTTTGTTATCAAGTTAGACAATGAAGATGATCGTAAGAGGGTAATCTATGATGGTCCGTGGAAAGTGAAGCAACATCCGCTGAAAATCCAGCCATGGACACCTATGTTTAATCCGGATGTTGACAAGGTTACAAGAGAAGCGGTATGGGTTCGTTTTACAAATCTTTCGTGGGAATTTTGGGATGAGGAGACGTTGTTTAGGTTGGCTAGGGGACTTGGAAAGCCTGTTGCTGTTGATCCGAGAACCCTATGTCATGAATATGGTTACTTTGCTGCGGTGTTGATTGATATTGATTTTGCAAAACCATTAGGTAATATTGTGGTTAATGATGAAGATGCTACTGAAGGTTTCTATGTAGACTATGAAATTTTAAACCAGCCGAGCTTTTGTGACTATTGCAAATAAATTGGTCATGAAATCAAGGATTGTAGAATTAAACTAAGGAAGGATTTGGAGGAGCAAGAGAGATTTGAGAAAGACCCAGAGATTAAGAAAAATCTTAGGGATCAAATCCATGAATTGAGAAATTTTTGGAGGTTACGCAAGTACACCAAGCCAAAGGAAGATGATGATAAGACCCCTAAGGATGATGATAAACCTTACCCTAAGGATGGTGATGGGAGTAAGCCTCCAAAACTTACTCCGAAAGTCCCATTGACTGAGTTATTTGCTGGTGCGCATACTTACTTTACTACTCTGACATCAAGTGCAGCTCAATTACCCCGTTCAAATAGCATGCCAAACTTAGATAATGAGGTTCCAATAGGTCTTATAGCTAAAAACGTAGATGCTACTGAGGTTGATTCATTGCCTCGAGATATTGAGAACGATAGTGGTACCGATAATGAGGATAATGAGGAGTTGGATGCTATTAAGGAGTTGGAAGAACTAAAGAAAAGAGCTACGGAACTTGACAAGTCAGCCGAGATGGCTACAATTGAGCGGGATGCTGCAAGTGCGAAGGTTAATCGCTTGCGCTTGCTGGACTTGGATAAGAGAAAGGCAAAAGAGTTAGAGGCGCGCAAGAGGGAAGCTCAGGCGCGTAAGTCAGCTGAGGTGGAGGCGTGTAGGGCCAAGGATGTGGAGATGCACAAGGAAAAGGAAACTGTGGTGCCGGCTAATGTGGGAGTGGCTTCTATTATTGAGGCGACTGCTAAAAATAGAGAGGATGCGAATATTGAGATGGTTGCTACTTCTGGGTGTATTGAAACTGTGGGTGGAGACTTGCCAATCGCGGAGCCAGTTTAGAACAAGTAGTGGGCGATGGCTTTAGCCCGGCTACTAGAACTTCTCGAAGATCTTCACCTATCAAACCGGTTGATGAGTTGGTGACATCAAACATGTTTGATCTTTGGGACTGACGATATTGAGTCTGTGGATGAAGAGGTTTACACGGAGGTACCTCTTACTTCTGTGGCTACTTCTTCTGTGATTGCTACAACACCAGTGGAAGAGGAAACTAAAAAATTGGATTGGAGTGCGGTGCAAGAACAAGAAGAGAGGATGAGAAAGGATCTAGCAGCTAAGAAGAAGTTGGACGCGGCTACTAGGAAACTGGCGGCAGGGAAGAGTAAGCCAAAAGAAATTGCGGTACAAACTATCAGTACAAGAGGAAGAAGCAAAACTAGAAATGGCAAGGGTTCGTCAAGCCCTCCTAAAAAAGGGGTTGAATAATGAGGGTCTTTTATTGGAATTCTCAGGGCTTGGATAAAGATGGTGCAGGGGCCAAGCTGGAGGAGCTTTATCACTTGCATAATCCTGACATCATTTGTATTGCAGAGCCGCAGGTTTTATGCAATCCACGTTTTGTTAGGAAATTGAGATTATTGGATTTTTCGGAGGATGTCATTACTAACGAGGTAAATCAGGAGAAAGGCAATCTTTGGGTTTTATGGAGGAATTCTCTTACAAGACCTATGGTTTTTTCTTCTTCTAAGCAAGCCATTCCCTTAGATTTTGATGGAGTTTATATTTCGGCGGTGCATGCTTCTTATGCGCCCATGGTAAGGAAAAACTTGTGGCGTCAACTGGGTTTAGGAGTCATTTCTAATCCGTGGTTGGTGCTGAGCGATTTCAATTGTGTTTTGCGCGTGGAGGAGAAAAAAGGAGGTAAGCCAATGTTATATTTTTTGATGCATGAATTTCGTAATTGGATTTCTGACAATGGCATGGTTGAAGCGGACTCCCTTGGGAAGAAATACACTTGGTGTAATTCTCGAAAGGGTAATAAGCGTATTGTTTCTAAGAATGATAGGACTATTGTTAATGAAGCTTGGTGTGACAGATTCCCAAACTGGAGATGCAAGGCGCTTCTTAGAATCTGTTCGGATCACTCTCCTCTTATTGGGTGAGTTGTTGACAACCCAAGGTTGAGAAGAGATCCTTTCAGATTTCAAAAGATGTGGCTTAGTCATCCTACGTTTATGGACTTGGTTGAGGAGGTTTGGAATACTTATCTAGCTGGGGCGCCTCCTTTTGTTTTTATGGATAAATTGAAGAGGTTGAAAGAAGCCTTGAAAACTTGGAATTTAGAGGTATTTGGAGATATTAAATTTCGGTTGAAGCAAGCTGAGGCCACTTTGGAGACTGAGTCGGATCTTCTTGACTATGAGCCTCGTGATGAGGCCCAATTTATTAAGGTGGCGGAGGCCAAGAGGGATGTTGATGATGTGCGGAATAACCTGGCTACCACGCTAAAACTGAAGGCGAGAGTCAATTGGTTGGAGGATGGTTATCAGAACACGCGTTTTTTCCACAATAGCATTCGCATGAGGAGGAGTCAGAACACAATCTCGGAGATTAAAGTTTCATCTAACTCTACTTTGTTTTTGCAGGATGATATTAATGATTTTATTGTCAATCATTACCGTGACAAGTTCAATGGTGGCGGGGTTACAATAGATCTGAAGCTATTTGATATTCAGCATGAGTGCATTACTGAGGAGGAGAGGAGATATATGGATGCAGTTCCAACTATTGATGAAGTTAAGGAAGCTGTTTTTGATTTAGGCGCGGATTCTGCACCTGACCCAGACGGTTTTACAGGTTCCTTCTATAGACAGTGTTGGAGCATTATTTCAGGAGATCTTTTTAAGGCCATTACTAACTGTTGGACTATGCGCAAAATTCCAAATGGCATTAATTCTAGTTTCATTGTTTTGATTCATAAGAATGGCAAATCTGATGCTATTAAGGATTATAGGCCAATTGGTTTAAGCAATTTTTTCTTCAAGATCATTACGAAGATTATGGCTAGCAGATTGGGTACGGTTCTATACAAGTTGATTTCTGAAGAACAGGTGGCCTTCATGAAGGGTCGCAATATTCATGAAAATATAGCTTTGGCGTCAGAGATGATCAATGAGTTGAGCATTAAAAGGAAGCATGGTAACGTGGGTTTAAAGCTTGACATTGCTCAGGCTTTTGACTCGGTTAGTTGGGATTTTATTCTTGAAGTTTTTCGGCAATATGGTTTCTCGGAGGATTGGTGCAATTGGGTTCTTAGTATACTTCATTCTGCCCGGATTTCGGTCATGATTAATGGTAGCCCGGAGGGTTTCTTTAGCATTACAAGAGGTTTGAGACAAGGTGATCCTCTTTCTCCTTTGATTTTTGTACTTATTGAGGATGTTTTGAGTCGTAACATTACAAAATTGTTTGATTCGAAAAGAATACAACCTATGGTTTGCAAGAAGAATGTGGCCCCTACGTACTTGATCTTTGCGGATGATATTCTTATTTTCTGCAAGGGTAATTTGCAAAGTTTAAGCAGCTTGAAGGAGATGCTAGATATGTATCAATTGGCTTCAGGCCAAAGTGTTAGCTATGCCAAAAGCAAATTCTATTTTGGTGGGGATAGAAGCTCTCGGGCGGTGGCAATTAAAAATTACTTGGGCATGGAGAGAGCTTCTTTTCCTGACAAGTATTTGGGAGTTCAACTGAAGCCGGGCATTGTTCGTCATGCACATGTCCGTGAAGTGGTGGAGAAGATTATGGACAAGCTTGCTGGTTGGAAAGGTAATCTCTTATCTTTTCAAGCTAGGTTG
Source organism: Papaver bracteatum (assembly GCA_023529315.1). Lineage (NCBI taxonomy): Eukaryota > Viridiplantae > Streptophyta > Magnoliopsida > Ranunculales > Papaveraceae > Papaver > Papaver bracteatum. The sequence continues at coordinate 142,025 of JAJJWX010003223.1, read as the reverse complement.
GTTCTTATAAAATCTGTTATTTCTAGCTATGTCATACATTCAATGGCTGTTTATAAATGGCCGTGTAATATGATTAAGCAAGCGGAGAAGGCCATTAGAAATTTTTTTTGGTCGGGTGATGCGGAAAAACGTAAGTATTTCACGGTTAAATATGATGCTATATGTTGTCCTAAGCGTGAAGGTGGTCTAGGTTTGAGGAAGTTGAATGACGTTAATAGGGCTATGCTCATGAAGTTATGGATTTCTATTCGTGATTCAAACAAGACTTGGGCAAGATTCTTACGAGCGAAGTTCTTTAAACTGAATGGTACTTTAATTGACTACAAGTTGGGTTCTTCGGTTTTTCCTGGAGTGCGTTTGGTATACAATTTTGTTCAAAAACATACACGTTCAATTATAGGCAATGGTGATAATACTTCCTTATTCTTTGATAATTGGTGTGGTGATTTTTCAATTGCGAAGAGGCTTGGAATCTTTACTACAGGCCGGAATGAATTTAAAACAAAGGTGAGTGATATAATTGTTGATGGTGCATGGTCAATCCCGCAGGTAACGAGAGATTTGATGATCCGTTGCAATATTGACGTGGATAACTTGCCAGTCATTGCTGGGGGGGGATGATTACAAGATTTGGGATTTGAATAAAAAAGGTGTCTTCTCGGTCAAATCGGCCAAGGAGGCCATTTGAGTGCGTGCGGCAATTGAGCCACATGCTGTTCTATTTACTCGTAATATTGTGCACCCAACTTTGAGTGTACAATATTGGAAGATGTGGGCTAATTAGTGTTGTGCTACGGAGGATAATGTAATCAAGCAAACGAAGAGGTCTATGCCTACTATTTGTCGCATTTGTAGGAGGGATGACGAGTCTATGCGTCATATTACTTGGCAGTGTAGGTTTGCAAGACGTATTTGGGCCTGGGCAGCGGGCATCTTTAATATGCAACCAATGGAGGATCTCGTTGATTCTTATAAGGTTGCAAAGGGTCGTAGTATGATGATTAAGGATTTGTGGCTTGTTGCTCATCTTGCAATTGCCACAGAACTTTGGAAGTTGAGGAATAGAATATATTTTGATGAGGCGAAGGTGAATTGGCTTGGTTTCAAAGGCCGAGTTTACCAATTAATTCATGACAATTCGATCCGCATGAATGGCTATATGTACAACAAAGAAGATGACTTGCGGATTTTGAACTACTTCAAAGTGGCACATAGGGCTTCACGGAATTCTACTCCTTTGGAGGTTGTTTGGTGGCCTCCAAACCAGGGCGAGATAATGATTTGTTGTGATGGCGCGTCGCTTGGCAACCCGGGCAGGCGGTTGTGGCGTAACCTATCGTGGTTCAGCGCGGAGGTTTTGGGCAGGTTTGTTGGTAGGCCTTGGTTGGCAAACCAACTATTACGCCAAGTTTGTGCAATTATTTATGGCGCGATGTGTGCTAGAAGATGGAATATCAAGCATCTTTGTGTTCGTTCGATTCTAAGAGTTGCATACAAGCTTTTCAAGAGGGATGGACTTCCTTGAAACCGATGCCAAAATGGAGAATGGCAAGTTCTTTCTATGATAATATTAGATATGTGCATAGCTATAGAGAGGTTAATTTCTCGGTGATGCCTCGGCCAAACAAGCATGTTTGTTGGCCGAGGATACCTTTGAGTTTTATGAGGGTAGACCAGTGTCCACAAAAATTTATGAGTGGCCTGGAGAGGTTTATTATCGTTTCACATAAGTCTTCTACTATTGATGGCCTCACGGCTATGCATTAGTAAGGCTTATTCCCTGTACAGTTTTTTCGTTTTTTAATATTATTGACCGAGTAAAAAAAAAGCTCATTATCATGTGAAGATGGTGGTTATACCTACCGAGGCCACCACGGCCGGACCAACAAATAAGACAACATAGTTGGAACTTGGAAGAAAGGAGATAACTGGCGCGACTGTGGTATGAGGTATACATTAGTTAAATCGCTAAAATGATAGCTAGCCAGAAAATGACTGCTGAAAACGGTGCAGATATTGGATTTCTAGCATGTGAGTAGGCCAGTGTACCACACGCAATCCGGTCACGTTTTGGAATTGATGGACTTGCTTCTTTTTTTCATCTGGTTCTCGCATGATTCACACCGTACCAACACTATGCCTCATTGGAATAGCGCCGGACAATTCTTGGAGACGTTTCCGCATTTTTCCTCCTCCAAAACATAGCAGGCAAAAACACAACAGAGATAATATTTTCATTTACTCTGAAAGCTAATTTTTCACTGACCCCAACTGCTGAGAATTTCTTGTGCGCAATAAAGTAGACAGACGAAGGTGCAAACTGGCCCTCTTCTTAGCTGTTATATCTTGTACGAGCAAGAGTAAAGCTAGCTTACAGAAATTGGCATTATGAGTTGTGAGTGGACAACAGGAGTACGGATCAAAGGGCTTCTGTCTTTCCAGGCAACTTGGTCTGAATCTAACCAGTTAAAGAGCACATACATACCGGAGCGTCTAGGAGCGGACCAATGGGTGGTGTACTAAAGGAGAACCATGAAGTGACAATCCTTCCATCACAGGATTTGTAAGGATGGGTTTTTTAAATCATCAGTGGGACCCTAATATCCTAATCTAATGGTGCAGAAAATTGGTACACCAATTTGATCCACCGTTAGATTTTCGCATACATAAGATAAGAAGAGAGTCTTATCACATGCTGATAGCAACAGATATCAGCCGTAGTGTTGTATACGCATTAATAACATGTCCCTACCTTTTTGTTGGACATGCAATAAAATGCAAACCTGTGGGATCCAAAATCAAGTAGTAATTGACTAGTATACCAACCATTACAATTGGACATGGTGAAAAAGAATTTCCCCAGACAAACCCAAAAAGTACATTAAAAGTAACATACTAACATGGATTAACAGTCGAGCCAAATTGGTCCACTTACCTGTCTAGGAGCATTGTCCAAACACTCCAGCAGTGTGCCGACCAGAGTTCTTGAACTTCACAACTTTTCAAGGTTAAACCTGGCGGTTGAATTGGACCTGGAATTGCAACTTGCAAAAAATAAAAATAAATAAAAAAAATGTATCATGCTCGGGATAATATAACTTTTTCAGTCACAGTCAACAATGCTTTTTTTTGACAGAAGTTGAAATGTATTAATAGTAAATGTAATAAGGTCGAATTGACCCCCATTTTATGATTACAAGAATCAGAATTACATACAATCGATTATTACTTTCCAGTGAGTGATTAAGTCCCTAAAAGGAGTTGATTTGAACCAATTTCCTGTTGAATCCCATAAGTAAATGAGGGACTTGACTTCATTGATCAACACTGATTCAACTCTTGGAGATTTGGAAGCCATTATTCTTCTGTTTCTTTCTTTCCAGACTGCCCAACATATTGCAAATATCAGTAATGGTCAAATCTTCCTTCCTCTGTTTCTTCCTCTTCTAAATTTCTAGGCCTCTAGTTGTCCAACTATAGAACCACATTGTACCCATTTTACATTATACCCTCCAATAAAGTAGCACCAGATTTTGTGCACATAACTGCAATGAAGAAAAAGATGGTTGACTGATTCTGAACAAAGGTTGCAAAGAGAGCAGGTGTCGTTTTGAATTGCATTTCCCCTTCTTAGTAGATTATCCAATGTGGGAATAGAATTATATGAGATAAACCACATATGAAATTGAACTTTGGGAGGTACGAATTGAACCCAAATGCAGTGAACAATGCTTAATGATAGGTTTAGTTGATTTTTTTTTTCTTTCTTCCCTTAGTTTGGAACAATAAGTTCGGGAGTTAGGTTAGTAGTCTTGCGGCTAGTTAGCAATTCAGAACTCGGCAAACGTACGAGTATTATTCGGATTTGTAATAATTAAATTCGGTCAACGGTTCGTGGTTCGGCAATAGTTCGAAATGATATACGTACGTGTATCATTTGTTTTAGAAATATAAATTCGGTATACAAAATTCGGCCCACATATATATAGTAAATAAGTAAATACGGTAGAACTTCTATAAATTAATCCGCGATAAATTAATAATCACAATAAATTAATAAATTTTGCCGGTGTCGAGTTGGGACTAACGTGCTAAATTAATAATTCGCTAAATTTATAAAAAAATTAAAAAATTAGCTTCCTATAGGTCCCATCGAATATATAAATTAATAACTCTCAAATTTATATGCTAAATTAGTAAATAATGATGGGAAAATTATCTATATACCCCTACTATGAGACCCCTTGCAAAAATACCCTTATGAACTTTACAAATACCCCTAAGCCTAATACATTACTAAAATACCCTTTTTATATAGTATATATACAAAACCACCACCACCACTATTAAATAAATAAATAAATAAATAATACTACATCTACTGTCCACAACCGCCGCCGACCACCACCGCCGCCAACCGCCACCGCCAACCACCACCACTATCCACCACCGCCGCCGCCAACCACCACCACCACCGACCACCACCGCCACCACCAATAACCGCCATCCATCGCCACCACCAACCACCAACGCCGTCAACTACCATCACCACCGCCACCGACGACCACCACTACCATGAGGAGTCAACTTGCTGAAGTTGTGTCATATAGGAGGCAACTAGCTCAAGTTGTCTCCAAAAGTGGAGGCAACTACCTCAAGTTGTCTCCAATAAATAATATTTATACCGGAGGCAACTAGTTCAAGTTGTCTCCAAAAATAGAGACAACTAACTTAAGTTGTCTCCAATAAATAGTGTACATGAATAAGTTGCAAAACAAAATGGAGGCAACTAGCTCAAGTTGTCTCCGAATCTGAGACAACTAGCTCAAGTTGTCCTCAAAAGTGAAGGCAACTAGTACAAAGTTGTCTTCAAAATTGAAAGCAACTAGCCCAAGTTGTCACCAAATATGGAGGCAACTAGCACAAGTTGTCTTCATATATGGAGGCAACTATCACAAGTTTCCTCCAAAAAAATAAAATTGTACACAAATGAGTGAACCTAGTGTGAGTCGAACACACATCTTCTGACATATAGTCAGTTGTGCTACCATTACACCACAGATTCATGCATAACACATGGTAACATGGATGAAAAGCTACCTGGTTTGGCGAAAAAAAATAAAACAAAACAGAATTCCGAAGAGAAGTAAATAACTGCTCAAGCCAACATGGAAAATCATAAACTACTCACACTGTCATAGTGGCGATGCACAGATGCTGGGAAATATTTAATAAGGGTGTATAACAAATCAACTGCTCCGTCCTGCACAAGCAACACAATGAGTATTTGTTGGAGTTGTGTGGCTCAAATACACACATGTGAGTCACACATGGGGTTGCTAAGGATAGTCCCACATGGAGGAGAACAAGTTCCATATGGTGATATATAAGCAAGGCATTCTCCATACATAGTACCGAGGCCTTTTGGATGAAAACCCCACACCTAACCTCAAGGTGGTCAAGTGGGGACAGTATCGGTGCTATGTGGCCGTGCCCGGAGAGGGTGCGGCGGTCCGTGGAGGTCCTACAAAATTGGTATCAGAGCAAGGTGGAGCTTCTTGAGTCGGGGTGAAGAGTGGTTATGGAATGCCGGTAGTCGAAGGTCGCCGGGTGGAGCCGGGAAGCTCAAAGTATGAGTAGTGTTCCAAGAGCATCTGGTGTCAGTAATCATTGTCCGATTGGTAGCATACGGACGGAGGTGGCGAGGTGGTGTGTATTCTCGCCAAGGTGGAGATTGTTGGAGTTGTGTGGCTCAAATACACACATGTGAGTCACACATGGGGTTGCTAAGGATAGTCCCACATGGAGGAGAACAAGTTCCATATGGTGATATATAAGCAAGGCATTCTCCATACATAGTACCGAGGCCTTTTGGATGAAAACCCCACACCTAACCTCAAGGTGGTCAAGTGGGGACAGTATCGGTGCTATGTGGCCGTGCCCGGAGAGGGTGCGGCGGTCCGTGGAGGTCCTACAGTATTGAATATCAACCAGAGTAGCTAAGGCAACATAAATTGATTAAGCCAATTAGATAAAGCACAACAGTGAACAGGTCACTGTTGAGAATCCAGCCAACCTGTTTCCAGAAGTGAGATCACTTAAATATGTTAACTGCCTATCATGCATCAGTGAACAGGTCAGATAAGCCTCAAGTACAGGACTAATATCAAGTATAAGGTAACATGGATGAAAAGCTACCTGGTTTGGCGGAAAAAAACGCACATATACCAGCTGAGCATCCATCAGTGAGCTCAAATTGACAACCGTATGCAAACCCAGCTCAATTGGCAAAGCTTCAGCTGCAACATCAAACTGTTTTACACTTCACTTCAACTCCCATTCCAGTCCAACCTTTTGCTGCAATTCTATAGCTTCGTAACCAACCCATTGAATCACCAACAAAACTAGCTCTCAGCACCCGTCATCATTTACTGCACCACGATACGAATTTCGGGATATTTTGCACGTAATACCCACTGGATAAGAATTAATGTCTCAACTATGACTCAACCAAGTGTGATAGAAGCCTTAATATTCATGACAACAGCGCCAAGTGCTAGCCCAACGCCTTGAGAAACCAGCAAGCCGTACAGAATAACAAACAATGTTTTGAAGAAGTGCGCCACTGTCGGTTTTAAGCCTCCCATCCAGTACGTTATTAGGACGAACACTGTGGGTAGGATAAGTTCCATTGGAAGGTCGGCGACTGTTTTAGCAATGAAGTAGGAAGAAAGTCTGTACATGCTTGATGAATGCTCCTTGGTAAGCATCATTCTTTCTAAAGGCACCGAGTTGTAGAACGATCGAACGCTCCAAAACAATGTGCAAAAGAATAAGAACCCCATATACACCAATAATGCACGGAATATCGCTTAAGGCGGAGCTAGCACAAAAATGCACAAACAAAAAAGAAGAGATCTTCATGCATACCTGATCTTGTAAAGAAGTTGATTTCCACCAGAGAAGTCCACATATACAAAGCAATGCACAAGTTATTACCTCAGGAATATCCAAACCAAGAGGCAGACCAATCACATTATTCTCAGGACATGGGATGTTGATATGACGTGTCTCCCCACCACTAATAGTAACAGTGACATGCCAAGGAGGAGAATTGCCTAGATTTAAAGGATGAAATTTCTTGCCTACAACCCCAGTATTCGCCATGTGTGTAGGTAGAAATCAAAGCCAAGCACCCTGCATTCAAGGAAAAATGGACAGGAATACACAGGGGAAAAGGTCGCCTACAATCTCAACAAATTAGTTGTGACCATACCTTGGCAATAAGCTCCACCACCATCATTCACTTGCAATATTTTCTGCAAAAGCATATATACTTCCTAAACAATCAAATAATATTTTTTATTCAATAGACAAGAAATATCAAACTAAATAGTGGAAAATTCATAAGCTCATCAAAAACCAAACATCCCATATTACTGTGCACCACCACCCACTACCGGCATTCACCAACAGCATCAATGACAAAAAATTCCAATTTTTCCTTATCTTTTACAAGATGATGACTTCTCCTGGAATTACAATAAAACCAAAATCAAAACCTAATGAATCTCAATCTCACAAATTACTTAAACGAACCCAAAAATTGAATCTCGAACTCTAGAAATTTGATATTAAAAAAATCTCTAAATTTAGATTTGATATTGAAAAAATCTAAATCGTTTACCATCAAATCATTTACAGATATTAATATTAGTTGTTAAGCTTCAAACAAAACAAAGATACAATAAATTAAATCGATACTTACCAGAAAACAAAATCGAAAACCTAAACCCATGTATCGATCTTATGGATCTTCGATTAACACCGAAATAAATTTGAAATGAGAAGAAGATCAATTGTTGATGGTGACTATGAAGTTCGATTCCGAATCTTTAACTAAAACCCCAACCAAAATCTGCATCTCAACTCGAATCGAAAATCGATCTCTGAAACTGTATTGAAGTCGAACACAAATCATGGAAAATCTGTTGATACTAGTGGTGGAGCTAACGGCGGTGGTGGTGCTAGTTGTGGTGGCGGTGATAGATCTTGGTAATGGTAGGGGCGACGGAGATGATGGAGGTGGGAGCGATGAGTTTTTTTTTCCTCCTGTTATTAGAAATGAAGAGAACGAAGGAACAAAGGTTAAAAGAGGAATTATGGATATTACGTTTTTAAACAAAATTTCAATTATGCCATTAAGGGTGTTTGTAAAGACCCATAAGGGTATTTGTGCATGACCCATGGATAGTAGGGGCATAAATAACATTCCCACAATAATGATTCAATTTTATTTTATTTTTTTGATACGAAATAATGATTCAATTCTGACTTGTTTTTTCTTAAAATTGATGTCACATTGAATTTCATTTTGGATTTTTCATGACATTTGAAGAGTCTTTGGTGTTGTAGTTTTCTGATGCAATAAAAACCTATTCAATATCTTTGCAGCTTTGATAGGTTCTTTACGATAAGGTGGTTGTCTCTCTAAATACACTTTCATCTTCGACTGCATCATCACTTTCGTCTTTTCCCATGACACTCTTATTTATTTTTTCGTCAATTGACAAATCTGATATAATGTTCATGAATTTAGATTCCACTAAAGATTAGTATCTAATATCGTTTAGTGTCCATGAAATTAGCTTCCACTAACTTCTACTAAAGATTAGTATCTAATAAATTAGTATCCATCAACCGCACCCACAATAATATGCATAATGAATAAGGTGTATTGGTTCATTTTGTTGATTATTTTTTCTATAATTCAACAATATTTTGATTAATTAATACGTAATTTAATAATTATTAATTTATGCGATTATTTAATATCGCGATAAATTGATAAATTTTGTCGGTCCCGACGCTATTATTTTATTGGGGTTATACTGTATTTACAATCTAATAGACATAATTTCGTATATTTATGGATTATATGATGAAAAATAACATTTTAACATTTCATTTTGTAGTGGGAAACCATAATTTCATTGTTAAAATACATTATTTTTATAATTTATAAACAACAGACAACAAAAAACGCATGGAATATCGGTTTAGTTTCTAAATTACCAAGGACGGCCGTATAATTCTGTCCCGATCAAGACAGAAAGATTCGCGTATAATTCGCGAACAGAACCGCGAATTGCTAACTAGGGTCGTGCGTAACTGAGCAAACATATAAATAATTGTATGATTTCGAGTCCAATTTTTGTGTACATTCTCTAACGAGCATGCACGTGGCGTTTTAATTTCACCCCTTGGTCCAAATTTTGCGTTTTAAAGTATTTCTTGGAATGAATTCGTAGTCAGTCTAACAGTTATGTAACTATACCAACAAATTGAAAAGTTGAAAATACCTACAAATTCCATTAAATGGTTCTCGGAAAAACATCTTCCTTAAATTAGCCTTAGATGATTCAAAACTTGGGGTTTTCTTTTAGGGTCAGTTACAAAATGGTCATACTTTTTGTAATTCGTTCATAAAATGATCATACTTTTGTATTTCGTTTACAAAATGGTCACACTTCCATCCGATTTAACATTTTTGAATAAAACGGTATTAATTTTTCCCAAAATAGCCTCTCTCAAAATACCCTCCACATTGAACTAATTGGTTGATGTGGTGGTGCTCAAACGGTGGTGGTGGAAGCTTAAGAGTCTTTGCTAAACCCCATAGGGAAAGCGATGAACCCTTTAGGTGAATGCGGTGTAACAATCCGAATGCGTTCTAACGATATGTAAGCGGCGGCAGCACCACCTACAAATAGCACCACCGTCAAAAAAACTATAATGAAGACAAAATTTGAAATTATGTATGGAAGAATAATAGGAAGGATATATAAGTAATTTCATTAACATATTTAACGGTGAGTCATCACTTAACTCCCTATTTAACGGAAGTATGACCATTTTTTAATAGTTTGTAACATTATGACTATTTTGTAAATCGGGTCCTAATAATATGACTGTTTTGCAATTTTTCCTTTTTTTTTTTTTTTTTTTTTTATCTTCCTTCCTTTTTTTTTTTTTTTTTTTATGGTTTGAAAATAAATAATATCTGCTGCATTTGTATCCGTAAGCATCCTGTTGGGCATCCACAGGTTGGGCCCCATGTTATGAGAAAGCCATACTTTGCGTAAGAAATCATAATATAGTCCTTCATTTTTATCTTGTAATTCATTGTCAGCTCTAATTCAGAATCACCAGTATTACGGTCCTCCGGTGTGGTGTGTCACTGTGGTATTAGGATAACTAGAAATGCTTAGAGACATGGACAGTTTCTTGCCCCAACCGCTTCCCACCATCAATTTTTCTTTCTTTCATTTTTCTTTTTGCCAAAAGAAGAATTCTTCCATCGCCAAGTTCTTGTTGGGTGCAATAATTAAAAACAAGGAAAAAATCAAATAAGCAAAAGTTATTGATAATTAACTCCTTTATAATAAAGTGATAGAAACAAAAACTTTATAACTCCTTTGACGAAACGGATGAGCTCCCCAGATATCCGAAACAGCAACAAGTCAAAACTTTGAAAACAGAGTGAGTCACGTGTTCAACACGTTGCCCTTAAGACATTAGCGCCCGGCTACACTCAAGAGTGATGTTATATCCCTCACAAGACGGATATCTCCAGGATAAAACACCCTAATACACCTACTACTAGCATACGTAGTAGATGCTTAAACTTGAGCTTGGCAACTCCGAAAATACCCTTAAGGAAAATCGCGAACGCATAAGAAAACATATAAAATATCTTCCCTTGGAGGTCCCTCTAAAATATAGAGCAACCCCTTTCCCATTGATTTTACTAAAGTAGTGAATTTGTTTATATAATGAAACAAAACAACTTAAGAAGAAGAACTCCCCGATGTGGGACTAAAAAGCTTATATAGTCTCTTAAAACAACTAAAAAGTGGAAACTCCACAATGTGGGACTAATAAGTTTTTTCATTCACAAAAGAAAAAAATAAATTATAATTTTATTAAAACCTTAAAAATTATTTTTTAATAATTATTTTCCAACAATCCCCCACATGAATGAAAAATCAATAAAACACGAAAACACAGATAAATCTTGGTAAACCAACAACCCAATCTCACGACCCGAACTGACTGAACATACAGACAAATCGTGCATGTTGAAGTCATACTAGCCATTCCAACATCATCTCCCTCACACAACAGTGTGTTGACCCCAGGGTCATACTATGGATTACAAAAATCATATAGTATAGAGAGCTTTCATCTTTAGTTCCTCACAAGTGAGCCTAAAGGTTCCTTTCACCAAAGTGAAAAAGCATGAACTAGTGAACCCTTAGTGACCCTTAGGTCCTAAGTTCCAGTAATACCAAAACCATCAAAATGAAAATCACATAAAAAGCGCAGGAAATACCATTTTAGGCACAGGTGTCCATGAGGTCTTGAACCTTTGCTTAGTGAGATATTACCGGAATTACTTCTAGAGACAGTGAACTATGTCTTGAACTTCTAGCGTTTGATGTAATTCGCGATAACAACCACGGATGATATCTCCAAGGGTGCTGCCAAGCTCGTGCCGTTTTGTCCAATTTGGCCCTGGACATATCCTGTTTCTCAGAATGCTCTAGAGAATCAAAGCTCATATTCTCATAGGAAGCGGCCCCACTTCCTCATTCAGATAGGTGAGTTTCCATAAAGAGTGTTACTGCTACACCCCACTTCAATCTTAAATTGAAACTATAGAACTCATTAAGACTTCTTAAAAGTCATCCTTCATATGAAGTCACACTATCACTTCTACACCATAGGGAAGGGACAGAGAATAAAATTCTCTGATAGTGTTTACCTTTACCTACCACAAATTAGTTGTCTCATTCGAAACCTTGATCTTGGGATCTCCAGTCAGCAAGGTTGAGTATCCTTCATGGCAAGTTTAATTTATGAGCTTAAGCCCCATCCCCCTCGATGCATTTCTAACTATCTCTTTCGATAAACCTTTCGTCAAAGGTTGCGCGATATTCTCCTTGGACTTTATCCAATCAATGGAAATAATGCCGATTGAGATTAGTTATTTTTAGCTTTAGCCATTATATCTTGGCTAACACAATGTATAGATATATCTGGCACAGGCCTATGCCAGAGAGGAATGTCTTCTAAAAAGCATCTTAGGCACTCGTCCCCCTCTCGTGCTTTATCTAACACAATACTCTCAGATTCCATAATGAATTGAGCAGTATATGTTTGTTTTGAAACCTTTCAAAAAACAAACCCTCATGCTAGAGTGAAACCATATCCACTCGTAGACTTAGACTCCTCTGAGTCAACTATCCAATTTGCATTATAAAGTCCCTCAAGGACAGCAAGATACCTTTCATAAACCAAATAAAATGTAATAGAGTATTTTAGGTACCATAATACTCTACTCAGTGCATCTGAATGCTCTTGCTCTGGACTACAATTATATCTACTTAACTTATTCACAATATAGGTAATGTATGGACTCTTACAGTTCATTAACTTCATCAGACATCCTATAACTCTTGAGTATTCAAGTTAAGATACTCCACTACCCTTATTTTTCTTGAGTCTACAAGAATAATCGTACGGAGTACAAGGAGGCTTACAATCAGACTGATTGTATCTCTTAAGCACAATTCAACATAATGAGAATGACTAAGACTATAAATGTTTGATTATCTTCTAATCCTCATCCCTAAGATTACATCAAAAGGGCCTAAGTCTTTCAAGTCAACGTTCTCATTTAGTGCATGTTTTAGTGGAATTAATCACATCTATGTTTGTATCAAGTATAAGCATATCATCAACATACAAGCATACAATCACACAGGCATCCTTAACAAGTTACTTGTAAATATACTTGTCAGATTCATTAACTTAAATCCACTACACATTATTACATGATCAAATTTTCCATGTCACTATTTACGTTCTTATTTGGAACCATACAAATATTTGTTCAACTTACAAACTTTATCTTCATAACCTTTCACTACAAAGTCCTCAGGTTGGTCTAATTCACAGTTTTAGAAAAGCTATCTTAACATCCATCTGATGTATCTCCAAGTTGTTTATGGCATCAATATCAATTAGCATCTCAAGAGAAGTAATTTTCGTCAGAAGTGAATAAGAATCAAGGAAATCTACACCTTATTTTAGTTTATAGCCTTTAGCTACCAACTTAGCCTAATATTTTTCTATAGTTCCATCTACCTAACTTTTCCTCTTAAAGACTCATTTACATCCCATGGTCTTACTCCCTGGAGGTAAACTAACAAGATCCCAAGTCTGGTTCTGACGGACTGAGTCCATTTCACTAAATGAAGATTCTTACTAGAATGGGATTTCAGTAGATGTCAAGGCTTCTTTACAAGTCTGGAGCTCAGACTAATCTACGCAGGTTAGGCTCAACCTTAACTTCATCTTCCTTTAAGATAAATTCTGACTATTTGAAAAACATCTAGGGGATCAACAACACATCCATAAGAAGAGACATGTTTCAAATAAACATGTTCAAAGAACATCCCCAGACTCCATAAAAAATATTCATACCAATGTCAGAAAATCACACCAAAGTCTGAAAAAACAGAACACACAACCAAAAATCTATATGCAGTAGGGTACTCAAGAAACCTTATCTAAACACCCCCACACTTTGACGTATGCATAAAAAGGTTGTCTATCTTTCCATAATCATATGTATTTTTATCTGATCCTTTAAAGATTACTCTAATCAGGATATAAAAAAATTAGAGAACGACCTTCCCCCACAAGTTTGTGGTTATCCTTTAAACAACATGGCATAAATCATCTCCTTAATAGTTCTGTTCTTACGTTCAACTATACCATTAGACTATGGTGAATAAGGAGGTACGGTCTCATGAATAATGCCATTTAACAATTAAAGTTCTCCTATATGAAATGGGTTATTTATTTTTTGGTACTTAGGTTTGGACCAAAGTTAGTGTTTGGTCTAACATTTGTCCAGCTTTGCGTTTGGTACTTGGAAATAACGTTGACTTTCGTAGACTTGACTTTAATTAATCTTATAAATAAATAATTATGATTTTACAACTGTACCCTTGGAGTGGGCATAGATCCAATGGCTTTTAATAAAAACATCTGAATGTTAAAACATCTGTTGTAATCTATTACGGAATCAATCAAAAAAGTGAATTACAAATTTCATAGTTCTAATCATCAATGACACAAGTAATTCGTAGTAACCCCAATTTCATTCATTACACAATCAAGATTCATCTATTTACCAATCATACAAATTGACCCAAGCATCATTTAACTTTTTCCCTAATTCCAACTTTCTGTCAACCAAAATCGAAAATTGCCCAAAAAAAATGTTCGATTTCTCTCAAAATTGATATGCTTGCTTACCAATTTGCGAAGAGACGAGAAGCAGCGGAATAATTTTTGATGACCAAAATTTTTATGGAGGAAACAACTAATCTAAGAGAATGGTTCTAGTAGCCGTCAGCTTGTATATCATGGAAGAGATGGAGATATCACCGAGATATTGGTAACCAGAGGAGGATTTTTTCGATCCAGTGACCACAATTCTTAACGGTCTGTGACTGTTTTGGTAGAGGAAATAATCGCATGAGATGGTGGTCAAATGGTATTGGTTTTCTTCGATTGTTGGTTGGGTATATGGTTTGAATTTGGGGGTTTGGATTGATTGCTGGGTTTTTGTATGTTGATCTATGGGTTAGAATAGTTGTGATTGTTCTCAGTGGTGGAAATAATTGCTGGTGCATTTGCTTTGTCATCAGTATCAAGAGACAAACACCAAGCTTATCTTCTACAGGCTTGAAAGAAGGTGGTGGTAGTCACGAGATCTTGGTGGTGGTATTTAGTAAAGGTGAATTAGTAAGGGTGTAAATATAATATCAGGTTAATACGTAAATATTACTTGAGTAAAGGGTATAGTAGTATATTTGCTTAATCTGTTACGGAAAAGTTATATTTAATTGAGTCAACCTAAGTCAACGTTATTTCTAAGTACCAAACGCAAAGCTGGACAAATGTTAGACCAAACACTAAGTACCAAAAACCAAATAACCCTATGAAATTCATATTTTCCATCATGTTTAGACCTAACCAATTAGTGGTAACATATACTTCGCTTTTAATTTCAAGTTTATACTTTTAAGGCTTCAAAGGAGTCATCCTTACCCTAAGAAAGTATACAAGAGAGTACCTCGTACAATAATCTATGAAAGTTACAAGTTACCTTAGTTTGGGTTGAACTCATTTCAACTAGGCCTAACTGAATTAATTCTAAAGGCTTAGAATTACACTGAACAATTTTTCTAAACGGTTTTATAGCATATTGATTTTACTTTTGTGTTCAAAATCCAAACTAAATTTGGGTACGCAGCCTATGCTAGGCAGTTTATGCATTGACTTATAATTTGACGGTTCCAAGTCTACCATGCAAAACATTCAAAGACACATAAAAGAAAGCACAATAATCAATTATGTTCACTTCATCAGATTTTCATTTAAGCTTATATAGACCCTAAGTCCTATAACTATTGCCTAAAATCACCGCCCTTAGTTATAACAAGTTTTCCACATTTAATTATAAGATCTTCAATCTTTTACCATCTTCAAGAGAACAAGACACAAGATTCTTGCATATGCTCGGAACATGAAAACTTCATACAGTCTGAGAATATTACAGATATGAGCTAATGCTCGACCTTTCCCTTTTATGAAACCTCTGTCGCAGATGAGTTACTCATATTGAGTTTCTCGACATCCCTTATCCTCTGATAAGAGGTGAACAGGTCTCTATTTCAACAAACATACTTGGTGGCTCCAGAGTCCACCCACCAGTCTCTCACATTGGTTGTTAAAATAACTTCCGACATCATGTCAATGAACTCGTTCTAATTTGTTTCAACTAAATTAGCATTAACTTTCTACTTATTAAGGTTTTATGTTGTCTACACTTTTCTGCCGTATGGCCAGGAATTTTACAAACATAACAATCACCCTTAATTAAAGTAATGCCAGATTCAGTTTTACGAAACATACCTTTCTTATGAAGACTACGCTTAGAGTTGTGTTTGATGTTCTCGCCTTTGTCATCTTTGGAAGACTTGTGTTCATTCACATGCGCCTAGTAGCCATGTTCCTTTTTAATTTCATGTCACAATCTTCGTTTATACTCTGACCACGAACACGGTAATTTCCCAATCACCTAATACACCACATCTCACAAACCTTAGTTCCGAAACGGAAGATAAAATATGAGTTTTGAAGATAATATCGAGATTTACAAACTTCGTTTGAACCACCATATCAAAAAACTCATGGTTACCCCATAAAAACTACTTTAGTTAACAACAAATTTCTGCCCGTCAGAATTTTTCAAGAACGTCTCTCTGTTTTGTAAAATATCAAAAAAATACTTTTACAACTCCAAAAATTCTAAAATTTTACGTGGGTAATTATCAGGATGTCCACTACGTTTTGTCAAAAGGGTTCAGCGAAATTCCTTCTAGGTTGAGATATAAATTCGAAACTCTACAGCTGACCAAAAATTCGTTTTTTTTTTTTTTGAAGCATAAAAATTCGTTTTTTGTTTTTTCACTCCATAATTAACATCCATGATTATTACAAACTTCTAATGTCTTAAGATTGTTGGGTGCAATAATCAAAAACAAGGAAAAAAATCAAATAAGCAAAAGTTATTGATACTTAGCTCTTTTATAATGAAGTGATAGATTTGACGAAACAGATGAGCTCCCCAGATCTCCGCAACAGCAACAAGGCAAAACTTTCAAAACAGAGTGAGTCACGTGTTCAACACGTTGCCCTTAAGACATTAGCGCCAGGCTACACTCAAGAGTGATGCTATAGCCCTCACAGGACGGATATCTCCAAGATAAAACACCCTAATACACCTACTACTAGCATACGTAGTAGATGCTCAAACTTGAGCTTGGCAACACCGAAAATACCCTTAAGGAAAATCGCGAACGCATAAGAAAACATATAAAATATCTTCCCTTGGGGGTCCCTTTAAAATATAGAGCAACCCCTTTCCCATTGATTTTACAAAAGTAGTGAATTTGTTTATATAATGAAACAAAACAACTTAAGAAGAAGAACTCCCCGATATGAGACTAAAAAGCTTATATAGTCTCTTAAAACAACTAAAAAGTGGAAACTCCACAATGTGGGACTAATAAGTTTTTTCATTCATAAAAGAAAATAATAAATTATAATTTTATTAAAAACTTAAAAATTATTTTTTAGTAATTGTTTTCCAACAGTTCTTAGCACGAAGCATGCCACAACTAGACTCTAATTAAGAAAGCATTAATATCCGGCTGATTCAATGTAATTAATTTGTGGGACTCAATATTAATTTGATGTTCAATCAAAACATTAATACTTTTTTTCGCATATTATTTTGAAACGGAGGTATGATTTTGAGTTTCATACTTCACTCTCGCATCTGTCATTATATTTGCCCAACAAAAATAGAAAGCATCACTTAGATACTTTTCAGTTTTTAGATGATATTTTTCACGTTACATGATGTGCCAAACGCATCATTTTAATGATGGTTACCTACCAATCTACCATCACCATGGCCATCCCAGCCGGACCAGCGACTAAGACAACAAACTTGGAAGAAAGGAGAAATTAAAGAGGCGCAAATTCTGCCATAAGAGTTTTATTAGCTAGAACGCTGAAAATATTAACTTGCTAGAAGATGATATCGAAAATACTGTAGATTTTGGAATTCAAGATGTGAGTAGGCCAGAATACCATCGGCCCACCCAATGAATGAACTTGCTTCTTTTTTTCATCAAAACTCACAAGGTTCACGCCACCGACAACATGCTTCATTGGAGAATTGGAAATGCGCCATATGAATGTGGCCGGTGTTTTGTCTGGGCAATGAAGTAAACTTTTTTTTTATTATTGGAAAAGAGAAATTTTATTAGACTAAAAAGAATGTACTACAAACCGTAGAAGATACGAAGAGGAAGAGTACGATCAATAGAAAACTGTATCCCAAATTCCCAATTAAGGAGAAATTACTGTGAATTCACTTCCCAGCAGCAGCAGCAGCAGCCCGTGAAAGAACTAAAACTTTTGCATTATCACACTGTTTTGAAAGCATAAGTGCGACAGTTTCTCTTGTTCCAAGAGAATCCAATTGATTGCTGCTGGGATTAGGTTCCAAATATCTTTCCCTGAGTTGCTGGAGATGTAATTGTTTGGCCAAGAATCGCAATGAAGTAAACTGATTAAGATGCAAACTTGCCCTCTTCTTAGCTGTTGTATTTTGTAAAGAAGAAATATACTGGACGACCAAGAAAAAAAAGGTCACGGAAAGAGGCGTTATGAGTTGGCAACAGTACAAGTACGGATCAAGGACTTCATATCTTTTGGCCAACTTGTTCTGACACTAACCAATTACAGGCAGTACATAATGCATACATGAGATAGGAAGAGATTCTTATCAATTGCTGATAGCAATAGATATCAGCTGCGGAATCATAATAATGTCCTTACCTTTTTGTTGGACATGCAATAAAATCGAAAACTCTACACTTGGGACAACTCTTATTGTCCATATATGGGACAATAAATCTAGACCTTTAATCATTCCCTCTTCACCCCACTACTAATCTCAATGCTAGAATCATTCCCCTCTCAACCATTAAAATTGTGACACCTTATGTTCAAAATTTGGACCATCCCCCGTGTCCCAGCCGTAGACGCTCCCAAATGCAAATGTGCAGGGACAAAACATAAAGTAATCCAAAGTCCAAAAAGTACAATAAATTAAATTAAATGGTAATTAACATGTACCCCTAATTCACAATTGAGCCTAATTAGTCTACTTAACTTATAGAACTTTTTCAATTTTTCTTGGTGAACCTGGGCGGTTGAATGCAGCTTGCCAAAGTGTCAATCCCAAACGATATGCCTTTGTTTCAGTCGCAGTCCACAATGCTTTGAGAGAGACAATTTCATTTCTTTTCACAAAGTTGGTTAAATAACCTATAAAACTTATTTTATAGGTCAATTAGACAACTAAAAATTGATACTGTTATAATACTCAAAAATTAAAAATAATAATAATTGATAACTAAAATTTTATTAAGAGATGAACTAGCCAACATAAAAATTTTGGTCTCTGGCTAGAAAATTACAAATAGTAGAAGGAAAGTTGCTAAAACTTGACAGATTTACAGTACTTGTTCTAGCAAGTTTAGAGGTAGCATCAGCAACTTGATTGTTGTTTCTTGTTGACAAAACTAAAAGAACATAAATCAAAACTAGTGCTGAGATGTTTTATTTCTTTGATGATATTACGCCGTTGTTTGTGGGTGCAAATAGTTTCTGCTGATTTCGGTAATTTCGGGTGTGTGTGGGTGAGAAACGAATTTAAACCCTAAACGTACTGCAAGGGAGTACTTTAGATTTGAGAGATCAATCTGTACAAGTCCAGCCTAAACCAAGAAATGGTCGTTCCAGACTTGCTTCGGTCACAAAGTGGAGGAGAATGGGTTGGTTTTGGGGAGGGAAGCAAGGAAAGTGATGAGACCAGAATAGTTGATTCTGGAAGAGTAGTTGTGTTACGACTTGTATCAGAAAGTGGGAAGCTAACAGATGGAAAGCTAGCAAGTATTTTCTGAGTGTTGTATTCTCTTGGCTGAACTTGTTGTTCGGTGGAAATAGGTAAGACCTATTTATACAAGTCGAAGTGAAACGTACTCTGGTCTCATTAAGGAATGGAAAAATGGGTGAGTAAATGGGAGGAGGTGGTAACAGTTAACGCATGGAATTGATGTTCCATAAAACCGTTAACGCATGGAATTGATGTCCCATAAAAGACCGTTTCACCATTAACTCCTTGTATTTACTAACCGCCTCATCCTTATGACACTTCCTTATGACGGGCGTAGTGTACGCCGCACGCAATAAACCGCCAAACCAATACCCAAAGAGGATCCCCCAGTTTGTGATATATGTTGATGTCTCTAGTGTTTTTGTGGAAAACATGTAGCATATTGTAGTTGCCTGGCAAGTCGAGCTTGGGAGGCTTGCTAGCTTGGTGACCTTCGACGGTCGATATTTTGCATCTTAAGAGGAAAGGTAGCTGTTGATCGTCGCACGCTATCGTTTGTTGGTGGCCGAATACGGAATGCCAGCACGGTGACGCGTCTAGGTTTGCATGCCATTGGCATCACATGATGGCGCGACTAGGTTGTCAAATCATTGGCATGGCATGCCTTGGCGCGGTTTGTCGTGACCAAACTAGGGTTTTGGGTCAAAGGTTACCATGTGTTGTCTGGTAACCTTGGACGGCTAGGATTTGCTCCTGGGATTGAAGGGCGACCGTTGATTGTCGCACACCTTCGTTTTGGTAGTCGCGTAAGGAAGGCCATCATGGTGGCGCGGCTAGGTTGGCATGCCGTTGGCATGGCATGGTTTGGCGTGGCCAAACTTAGGTTTTCGGGCCAAAGGTTACCATGTGTTTTCTGGTAACCTTAGATGGCTAGGATTTGCTCCTGGGATTGAATGGCGACCATTGATTATCGCACGCCTTCGTTTTGGTAGCCGCGTAGGGAAAACCAGCATGGTGGCGCGTCTAGATTGGCATGTTGTTGGCATGGCATGGTTTGGCGTGGCCAAACTTAGGTTTTCGGACCAAAGGTTACCATGCGTTGTCTGTTAACCTTGGATGGATAGGATTTGCTCATGGGATTGAAGGGGGACCGTTGATTGTCGCACGCCTTCATTTTGGTAGCCACGTATGGAAGGCCAGCATGGTGGCGCGGCTAGGTTAGCATGGGGCCATGGCAAGGTGCGTTTGGCATGACACGGTGGGACCAAAGGCTTGGCATGGTGGGGCCAAGGGTTTGGCATGTCGTTGGCACATGGTGCGGCTAGCATGGCTAGGGCCAAGGCAAGGTGCGGTTCGGCTTGGCATGGTGGGGCCAAGGGCTTGGCATGCATGGTCGGTTTGGCTTGGCATGGTGGGGCCAAGGGCTTGGCATGGTCGGTTTGGCTTGGCATGGCGGGGCCAAGGGTTTGGCATTCCGTTCGCACATGGTGCGGTTAGCATGGCTAGGGCCAAGGTAAGGTGCGGTTCGGCTTGGCATGGTGGGGCCAAGGGTTTGAGATGCCGTTGGCACATGGTGCGGCTAGAATGGCGAGGGATAAGGCAAGGTGCGGTTCGGCTTGGAATGGTGGGGCCAAGGGTTTGGCGTGACCAAGCTAGGGTTTTGGGTCAAAGGTTACCATGCGTTGTCTGGTAACCTTGGACGGCTAAGATTTATGTCTTAGATGGAAAGGCGGTCGTTGATTATTGCAGACCTTTGTTTTAGCAGCCAGCGTTGTGCATGGCGTGTTGGGACGGCAAGCATGTTTGGCATGCTTTAGCGTGGAGATATGGCTGGCATGGTTTGCCATTGGCACAGTGGTGTGGATGGCATGGTCGGCATGCCCTTGGCACGGTAGTTGTGGCTGGCATGGTTTTCCATTGGCACATGAGTGCGGTTAGCATGGTTGGCATGCCTTGCGCGGTAGGTTTGACTGGCATGGTTTGCCATTGGCACATGGGTGCGGTTGGCATGCCTTGGCGCAGTAGGTGTGGCTGGAATGGTTTTCTATTGGCACATGGGTGCGGCTAGCATGGTTGGCATGCCTTGGCGCTATAGGTGTGACCGGCATGGTTTTCCATTGGCACATGGGTGCGACTAGCATGGTTGGCATGCCTTGGCGCGGTAGGTGTGGCTGGCATGGTTTGCCATTGGCACATGTGCGTGTGGGAATTAGGGTTTTGGCATACCGAAACCTAATTAGCATTAAAAAGAAGGTAGCCTGGTAATTTTCTCGCAGAAAAATTAAAGGGTTCAATAAATGTGCTTGGCTTGCACATTATTACTCAAGTTATGTGACGTCATTGTCTGACTAGGGTTTTACGATTTTACCCCTAAGTTAAAAACCACCATCAACATTAAGTCCCATGCTTAGCTCGGAACAGGTGCCTTTTTGCGAGGTAAGCATATGATGGTGACAGACGAGACATAATCGAAATGTAAATCATGCAAGATGGTCAGGAAGATCTGTCTAACCTTTTTCGGGAAGCAGGGAGAATCTATGATCCTCGTGTTTGGCAGCTTTGCGTATATTCCCTTTGTGTTGTTGACCGTGAAGTGGTGAGATGAAAAATTGTTAGTTCAGTCTAGCTACTTATCATCTTGACTGGGTCAGGGAACATCATGATGTTAGCTTGGAAAGTTGTTGGTGTTGGCATGGCAAGTCATGGCATTGACGGCTCGACATGATGGGTCACGTCAATGGAGAAGACGGCTTGGTGCGGTGGTGATTTGTTTTTGCGGGCCCGATTGCCACTGTTCTTGTGTAGATAGAATTGGGAGTTTTCTTTTTTTCAAAATCCGAGAGCGATATGCCCGTAAAGGGGCGTTACACCTTATTCTCAGGTTACGTTTTCGGTTTTGTTTCTGAATCTCACTGCTGGTGGTCAAAAAAGAAAAACGCGAGCAAGCATGCCCCAAACACGTACTTCCACGTTTTCTCAGCAAACCCTAATTATATCGCATAGCCAGGCATGAGGCTTTCCCTTTTGTTTACTGGTAGAATTTTAATTAAGACCGGACATCACGCCTCAATTCATAATTAGTAGAAAGCTTTCCTTTTCGGGATTGCATCATTCTGCCGATCATAAGAGATGATCTTGGATTCTTCATTCGCATAGTTCGTCTTGAAATCGTGTTCACCCTCCTTGCAGGTATCGTCTCGTGTTTTCTTCTGGTTTCCATTTTGTCTTCTTCCTTATGTATGTTGCCGGTGTAAATAGGGTAAAAAACTTGCCTACTTTCTCAGGTTTCGTAGTGCACAATGGAATCTTTCAAAGGCATCCGTACCCCTAACCCTTCGGATAAAAGCTTTGGAATCGCCGAAAACTAGTCTTCTTCTTATGAGGAGGCTTTAGATAGAATTGAATCTTTGTTCCATGAAGTTTGCAGAATTATTCAAGGCCTTACTTCCTCCTATCTAGGTGAAGTGCGGGTGCGCGTTCAGACTTTCTTGGATTCGGTGAACATGGAGGGGGAGTGGGAGAGTGACGAAGCGCTCCGGTGTGCTGAGAAACCTCAGTGAGGTAAAACTTCTTCCCGGCCTAGTGCTAAGGCGGAACATACCGCTTCTAGGTTGAAACGATGGAAGACTGAATCTGTGAAACTTTTAGGGGGAAGCCAACGCAACCTTCTTGTTCAGGATGGTATCATAATTCTCAATTCTGATGCGGATGAATCGGGAAATCCTCCTCTAAAGGTCGCTGAGAATACCTTGAAGGAAGATGTTGCGTTTGATGATATTGAATCACCCTTCGGAGTAGACGCCGAAACTGCTGTCGGTGACATTGGGGAAGTCATGGTGGCATGTGCATGATCGGTTATTGAGGCAGCTTCGGGGTGGGATGTTGAGGTAGCTACTGCTGATGCGGCTGTCGGATGGAACCTTTGTTGCCCGAAAGATTGTTGAGGAAAGTGCTTGAAAGGAGTTTTGACTGAGGCGACTCGCGCGTCAACTTTCGATGACTAGCTTATCCTTTTATTGTTTCTATCTATTGTGTAGTCATCCTGATGCTTTATAGACTCATCTTTACCTTCTTTGTATTCGTGGCGAAGTTAGAGCTTCGCCAATGAGCATTCCGTTTGCAATTTCTTATTTTCGAATGATTGAATAAGGTAATTC
Source organism: Papaver bracteatum (assembly GCA_023529315.1). Classification (NCBI taxonomy): domain Eukaryota; kingdom Viridiplantae; phylum Streptophyta; class Magnoliopsida; order Ranunculales; family Papaveraceae; genus Papaver; species Papaver bracteatum. Next base: position 118,250 of record JAJJWX010003223.1, on the reverse strand, counting down.
TGACACGGCTTTAGCTTTCTGGTTGTGATATGATGGTTAGTGGATTCTCAATGATTTTGGATTGGTTCAGTATATTTTTCTGAGATTTGGGAAAACCCACTCGAAAAGAAATGCATTTTTTTTTAACGAAAAACGAAACTCCGGAGAAGAATACAAAAATAGTATTCATCTCGGGGAAATACAAATATCAAGAGAAACTATTGAATGAAATACTAAAGGGAGAGTGGCTGGGAAAATTACAGCATTTTAGGGATTAGAAATCTTGAGACATCGCGAGTGAACTATTACACCTTCCGGCTTGTCTGCGTTGATGAGCTTGCAGTATCCTCCTAAAATAACGCCTGCCACCAGATAAGGTTCGTCTTCTTTTTCCTCAGGCAAACCAATCCGAATAGCTATCTTTACCATCATCTTCCCAACTTGAAACGAGTTCACTTTAACCACTATATCTCCGATTGAAAACGGGTTTAGGTGTTGTGCAACTGTTTGAATCTTGGTCTCGTTGGTTTCGATGGAAGCTTCCAAATTCTTTGCAAAGCATTTGAATGGCCCAGCGCCCTATTCACATCTCTTGACAGCGTCCTCGCCAGTAATCGTGTTGAGTCCCCATGACGGAACGGGGGAAGAAATGACTGGTTGTAGAGAAGATCGTTCGGCCAGACTTACTTGCGTTTGGAATCCACGAGTTAGCGCCAACAGGTCTTCTCCAGGCATCCAGGTTCCATCAGCAACTCATCGATGCGGCAGAAAATGGGACGGTTTGTTGGAGATTCTTTCGGGCGTTGACATTGGTAGAGGGGATGTGCCCAATTTCTCCTTGTTTTCGAGTACCCACAGGTTCCCCAATATCAGGTCGTAATCCAGTTCTTTGACAATATGAACATTTCCACGCATTATAGCATCTCCTATCTTGACCTCGAGGTTGATATAGTCGTCCGCGTTCAAGGCTTCCCCTCCTGGGTTCTCAATCACGGATAGGGATCGGGTAGCCTCTTGTTTCGTAAACCCCGCTGCTTTTAGAGTCTTGAAAGTAATAATGTTGAAGTCAGAGGCCGTGTCGACGAGCGTGTTGTCGAATTCAATACCTCTTAAATAAGATGTGGTCAGCAGTCCCAAGTTGTCCTTTCCGATCCCGCTTGCTTGGGGATCTTGGGCTCCTGGCTTGACTTCCATGGAGAGAAAAAGCCTTTTGCCTGACACGACGCAATTGAGAGCCGTGAAAATATCTTGGCGTTGCACCTTGGAAAGGTAGAGAATTTCGCATACGTGTTGCATCATGGATTTCACGGTCTCATGACGGAGTCCCTAAAGACCCCACAATTCCTTTCTGGGAGTGGGTCTCGATGTACTCCCTCGCTTCCTAGTTGGAGTTCCCCTGCTTCTATCTTTTCTTTGAAGATATGTTTTAGTCTGTTTCAATCACTGGCTGGTTGGTGAACAAATTTGTGGTAGTGGCAGTATTTGGGGATTGCCATCTCGGCCTCAGTCGGTGGGCATATGGGAGATGGTAGTCTGATAACATCATCTTGAATCCATGCTTCTAATAGATCGATCACCTCCTCAATGGGAAACGGGAAATCCATGGTATTTCCTTCAGTTTCGTGATGACGCATGGGAGATTTAGCGGCGGCCATCCGTGGCGGAGTTCCCCATTGTGCTGGTGCTTCACGTTTAGGCTGCAGTTCAGCAGTTGGAGCCTTTATTTTCCCTCATTCGTTTACTACGCTTATAGAGGAGGGGACAATGTTAAATTTCTTGCTGAGGAGACATATATTCCCACGAGTTTCGCGCATGTCTTCGGTTCTGGTCGGTCTAGCTCTTTCCAATAACGCAGGTGCTGTCGTTGCTGATCGTCTGGTAGCTTCATGGATTTCGGAGAATGTTTGAAAACGCAGGTTCTCTAGTAAGACATGGTAAATGAGAGCCATACTGTTGATGCATGTATTCACCAGCTGTGCTCGGTCATGTTTGGGTCGTGATAGTCTAGTGCTTGAACCCTGAATCTCTTAACGAAATCATTCGGATGTTCGTTGTCTCGCTGGTACATTCTTCCTAGGTCCGAGAAGGTAACTTGTTCAGAAACGAAGAAGTACTTCTTGTAAAATGTGGTAACCATGCTACCCCAGTTGGGAATGCTATTTGGCGTGATGCTGTTGTACCACGTGTACGCTCTTCCGATAAGAGATTTCGAAAACTCCCTCAGACGGAAAACGTAATTGTATTCGTTTTCGCCTAGGGATTCGAGAAAACGAGAGACGTGTTCACGTGCATTTCCAGTGCCATCATACATGGTGAATTGGGGAGAGGAGTATCCTCTTGGGAGAGGAATTTTTTATATTTCATATGGGTAAGGAGGTTGATGCTGATGCATGTCTATTTCATCATTCTTGACTCGATTCCGGAGAAGTTTCTCCAGATCCTCTCGTGTGACAAAATTGGATGGATGACTTCTTTCCAATGGGGGTCTGGCACGAGTCTCATCGTCTGCGGAGACGCGTTCCGCCGAGGAGCTAACGTCGGGGGTGTTGGAGGCGTTTCTAAATGGCTCTGGATGGCATGGCTCACGCGGCAGCCGCTCTGTCAGGGCTTTGAGAAAGACGAGTACTTCTTTCTACATCAAAACCATATCCGTTTGGGCTCTGGAGAGAACCTCCTGCCATTCCATCAAATCAATGATGTTGATATACGGTCGTATTCCTCTGGTTTCTTCGGTTTCTCTCCCCGTTGGTGGGGTAGTTGGAGTCTTAGTGGCGGTTGGAGGCTTCATATTTGATGAAGCGTTAGGAATGGTAGCGGCAGCCCTGGCCCTGTTGACTGACGGCGTTACACCTGAAGGAGCGCTTTCAGTACTGTAAGGATTAGCGACTTGCACAGGGACGTTAAAGGCGGAAGCGGCTCTGGCCCTGGTGATCGGCGTTACACCCAAAGGAGTGCTTTCGGTGCTACTAGGGTCAGTAGATGACATAGTGATGTTGTTGGAAGTAGTGTTAACACCAGGGACAGATTCTGCGTTGGTATTCTCGGCAGCTGATCCGGATCTGAGTTCCACCATGTTGGAGTTGTAAGTGAAAGGTGATATCGGAAATTTGGAAATCGAAATCGCAACCGATAGATTGATCTCCCACTGTGGTCTCCAATTATTGGTGGGTGAAAATAGTTTCTGCTGATTTCAGTTATTTCGGGTGTGTGTGGGTGAGAAACGAATTTAAACCCAAAACAATGTACTGCAAGGGAGTACTTTATATTCGAGAGATGAATCGGTACAAGTCTGGCCTAAACCAAGAAATGGACGTTCCAGACTTGCTTCGGTCACAAAGTGGAGGAGAATGGGTTGGTTTTGGGGAGGGAAGCAAGGAAAGTGATGAGACCAGAATAGTTGATTATGGAAGAGTAGTTGTGTTACGACTTGTATCAGAAAGTGGGAAGCTAATAGATGGAAAGCTAGCTAGTATTTTCTGAGTGTTGTATTCTCTTGGCTGAACTTGTTGTTCGGTGGAAATAGGTAAGACCTATTTATACAAGTCGAAGTGAAACGTATTCTGGTCTCATTAAGGAATGGAAAAATGGGTGAGTAAATGGTAGGAGGTGGTAACAGTTAACGCATGGAATTGATGTTCCATAAAACCATTAACACATGGAATTGATGTCCCATAAAAGAGCGTTTCACCATTAACTCCATGTATTTACTAACCGCCTCATCCTTATGACACTTCCTTATGACGGTCATAGTGTACGCCGCACGCTGTAAACCGCCAAACCAATACCCAAAGAGGATCCCCCAGTTTGTGATATGTGTTGATGTCTCGAGTATTTTTGTGGAAAACATGTAGCATATTGTTGTTGCATGGCAAGTCGAGCTTTGGAGGCTTGCTAGCTTGGTGACCTTCGACGGTCGAGATTTTGCATGTTAAGAGGAAAGGTAGCCGTCGATCGTCGCAAGCTTTCATTTGTTGGTGGCCATATAGGGAAGGCAAGAACGGTGGCGTGGTTAGGTTGGCATGCCATTGGCGCATTTTGTCGTGACCAAACTAGGGTTTTGGATCAAAGGTTACCATGTGTTGTCTGGTAACCTTGGAAGGCTAGGATTTTCTCCTGGGATTGAAGGGAGACTATTTATTGTCGCACGCCTTCGTTTAGCTAGCCGCGTACGGAAGGCCATCATGGTGTCGCGGCTAGGTTGGCATGGCCAAACTTAGGTTTTCGGGCCAAAGGTTACTATGCGTTATCTGGTAACCTTGGATGGCTAGGATTTACTCCTGGGATTGAAGGGGGCCATTGATTGTCGCACGCCTTCGTTTTGGTAGCCGCGTAGGAAAGGCCAGCATGGTGGCGTGGCTAGGTTAACATGGGGACATGGAAAGGTGCGTTTGGCATGGAAAGGTGGGGCCAAGGGTTTGGCATGTCGTTGGCACATGGTGCGGCTAGCATGGCTAGGGCCAAGGCAATATGCGGTTCGGCTTGGCATGGTGGGGCCAAGGGCTTGGCATGGTCGGTTTGACTTGGCATAGGGACCAAGGGTTTGGCATGCCGTTGGCACATGGTGCGGCTAGCATGGCTAGGGCCAAGGCAAGGTACGATTCGGCTTGGCATGGTGGGGCCAAGTGCTTGGCATGGTCGGTTTGGCTTGGCATGGCGGGGCCGAAGGGTTTGGCATGCCATTGGCACATGGTGCATCTAGCATGGCTAGGGCCAAGGAAAGGTGCGGTTCATCTTGGCATGGTCGGGCCAAGGGTTTGGCATGTTGTTGGCATATGGTGCGACTAGCATGGCTAGGGCCAAGGCAAGGTGCGATTCAGGTTGGCATGGTAGGGCCAAGGTCTTGGCGTGACCAAGCTAGGATCGTGACCAAGCTAGGGTTTTGGGTCAAAGGTTACCATGCGTTGTCTAGTAACCATATATGGCTAAGATTTGTGTCTTAGATGGAAAGGCGGCCGTTGATTATTGCAGGCCTTTGTTTTTGCAGCCAGCGTTGTGCATGGCATGTTGGGACGGCAAGCATGTTTGGCATGCTTTAGCGTGGAGATGTGGCTGGCATGGTTTTCCATTGGCACAGTGGTATAGCTGGCATGGTCGGCATGCCCTTGGCGCGGTAGGTGTGGATGGCATGGTTTACCATTGGCACATGGGTGCGGTTAGCATGGTTGGCATTCCTTGGCGTGGTAGGTGTGGCTGGCATGGTTTGACATTGGAACATGGGTGTGGCTAGTATGGTTGGCATGCCTTGGCGCGGTAGGTGTGGCTAGCATGGTTTTCCATTGGCACATGGGTGTGGTTATCATGGTTGGCATGCCTTGGCGCCGTAGGTGTGGCTGGCATGGTTTGCCATTGGCACATGGGTGAGGATAGCATGGTTGGCATGCCTTGGCGTGGTAGGTGTGCTTGGCATGGTTTTCCATTGGCACATGTGGCGTGGGAATTCGGGTTTTGGCCTACCGAAACCCTAATTAACATTAAAAAAAAGGTACCCTGGTATTTATGGGTGAAAACTACTTCTGCTGGTTTTGGTAATTTGAGGTGTGTAGATGAGAAATGAATCTAAACCCTTAACAAATGCACTGCACGAAAGTGCTTTTGATTCGAGAGATCAATCTATACAATCCTGGCCTAAACCAAGAAATGGCCGTTCCAGACTTGTTTCGGTCACAAAGTGAAGGAGATGGGGTTGATCTTAGGGAGGGAAGCGAAGAAGGTGTTGAGATTGTGAAGGTGTAGGCTTTTTTATGACTAACTTGTAACAGAAGGGTGAGCAGGCTTACGATTAATGCAAGCAGGCTATGGGTGTTTGAATACGTTTCGTATTAACACATGGTTTATGTCTTGTTCTGTTTTGGAAATAGGGAGGAGAACCTATTTATACAAGTCATTTGGGCCTTATTCACATCTCTCATGGGAAGTGGAGAAAGTGGAGTGATGGAATAGTGGAGTTGTGTGTTAGAGGCACACGATCAGTCTTGCCCATACCTCCCATCATCACTAACCATCCATGTCTTCCTGACACGTTCTTGTGATGGCGCGTTGCACGCTGTAAAATGCCAGACCAATACCCCAGTATGTATCCCCCAATTTGTGACATGATTGATGTCTTGAGTGGATCGTGGGACCCACAGAAGGTAGCACACATTGCTAGGTTGAAATAACTAGGTTATTTGGAAAGTGTATATTCTATGCATGTGATGCATCGAATATATTCAATATGCATGAAGCATCGCTGTTTTAAAGATTAACGGAGTAAGTCACGAATTAAGCGTCTTAAAATAACAACTCGTCCTGCCATTTTCAAGTGACCGTTTGGAGGTTGCATGAGCAATCCATGCCTTGGCCAGCCACTTTATGTGGAAGAGTGGCATACAGTGATCACAGTGATATCTCACTTGTCACCTAATTCCCATTCTAGGCTATCAGTCCAAGCTAGCGAAGTTGGACGGATGAGATGGCCTGTGACCCTAATCTGCGACCGTTGGGTTAGGGTTTGGGAGGTATCCAAGATGCCACTTTCAGCTCGACCGAATTCAAGCTTATGGAGCATTTCTGAAGGGACCGATTGGTCCTACAAGGAGGTGGCACGCTGGTGTTTACTCCCTTGCTTGCTTGACTCGCAAAGGTCCGATCCAGAACACTCAATTTGGCCGGCAAAGATGAGTGGTCGAGATTAGAATTCAGCAAAAATCCTGTCACAAAGGATTTGTTAAGGCATCATGTCACACCACCTTTGGGCACGCGAATCGAGATGCCTGACCAAGGCCGTCTTTGGCCGATCACTCAGGCATTAAGCCAGGCCCACGGTGGTCATGATAGCATGTTAGGCCTCCCTTGAAGCTTCATCTTTGCCTTCCATTCAAGCCTGCGAAGATGGACGCTCGAGATGATTTTGCGACACATGATTGGTGTCGCAAACCCTAATTAGGGTTTCAGACCAGCTGACTTGAACCAAACGGTTTTGGTTGTTGTACGCCTCCTTTGGGGAGGCCGATTGCACATAAGATATCTTGGGCCGGCGGTGAGCATATGTATGATTGCTCCATGGCCCTGGGCGCAATCTAAGCCATCCAACCATGCCTGCGAAGTTGGATGGCCGTGATCGTTTTGGACCTCCACGGCTTATTAAGGCATCAAGCCAGCCTTGTTTAGGCAACCATTGCTTGCTACACGTCTTAACTATAGGAGAACCGATCAAGCAGGTGGAAAATGGGCTCGCCAATAGGTGTTCCAATACTTCACCACTTGATCGAGGGGCGATCTAAGCCGTCCAACCATGCATGCAAAGTTGGACGGTCGCGACCTTTTTTAAGATTATTTTTCCACAATCTTATTCATGCTAGCTGCTCTGCTCCATTCCTGCTCGACCATCCCCTTTCAGGGTTGGTGTTTAATGTCTATTTTGGGGCAAGGTACGCGTTCGACCGACTAGGGCATAAAAGGGCTGGCTGGTGGTCCTTGCGGTGATAACCTGCTCCTGCTAGGGTTAGTCTAGGCTGGTTAATTCATGCGGCTAACTTGCGTGGCCGTGATTATTTCTGAGACTGATATGGACAGTACAGATTCAAATATGCTTGATCGGGCTAGTATAACACACCGAGAGATGATTCTCTTTGTCAGAGAGTGTTGTAATGCCTCACTATTGATACTTGGATATTCATGTTACTCTGCTGAGAGTAAAAATCAGTCATCATGCCGCACCAAAAATGAGAATTATGCTGAGAACAACACAAGAAATACAAGGCGTTTCACGCATTAACTACTAATGCTAAAATTCACAGAATACTTTGGGATTGTTACTACATGCTCCATTCTTGGTGAATTAATAAAGCGAAGAAGTATTCATCACTTATCAAATGGCCTTATCCATTGCAGGATGGTTGTACAAAAATTTAGTTTTATAACTTTAGCCCTGAACTAAAATCCACCATCAACATTAAGTCACCTGCCTAGCACATGATGGTTACACTATTGTGGGGTAGGCATGAGATGGTGATATATAAAGATAAAACTTTTGAGACAAAGTTTAGATGTTACCAGGAGAGATGAGTTGTCCTGTGCTTGGAGCATGTCACGTTTAAGAGGCATCCAGGTGAGCGTTCCCCTAGCATGATATCGGTCTTGCCTGCTTCAATCGACCTTTTTATGCCTGCTTCGGTCAAGAGCCTGCTTCGTGCTTTCTCCACTTGAATTTCGGTCTTGCCTTCTTCGATCGACCTTTCTATGCCTGCTTCAGTCGAGCGTGGGACCTTATGTGAGCATGCTTGCTTCGAACATGGGCAGCTGTGTATGCTTCGATCAAAAATGGGTCCACCGTGTACATGTTTCAGACGTCGGCCTTGTCATGTGCCTGCTTTTCCCGTACGGTTGATGTGCTTGCTCGAGCATCATCCTTGCTACTTCGACCAAGCACCGACCCTTCTATCTTGACCAAACACCAGCCTTGCTGCATGCTTCGCTCAAATTTGGGACCCACTGCGTGCTTGCTTGCTCAAAAAATGAACCTTGTGTGCTCAAATATGGATATGGGTCCTGCAGAGAGCGTTGAAGCAGCTTCTGGAACGAGCAGGTCTCGGAGAGTGTTGAAGCGTTGGAGTTGAAACGCCTTCTTCTGGAGAGAGAGCTTTGAAGCGGCTTCTGCTGGAGGGAGCCTTAAAGCGGATTCTGCTGGAGGGAGCCTTGAAGCGGCTCCTACTGGAGAGAGTGTTTAAGCGGATTCTTCTTCAGTTTGGTTTCCCCTTGCGAATTACATGCTTCTTGATTGACTATCTCTCTTGTGTTGAAGAAGTTCATTACTGACGGCGAAGGAATTTCATGCTGAGCCTCAGTCCCCAAGTGTGGTCTACGTGGATCGATCTTGTATGTACGATGGGTCTTTTATACGTAGCGGTAGTTGATATGGTGAAGCTCTGGATGGTATCAATCGACAAGTAACAACGGTTCTTGGCAGCAGTTGTGATCAAAAGAGACTGTCAGGGAGAGGCATGGTGGAAACTTGTACGAACTTGGTACTCTTCATACAATGGAAGAGATCGTCTCGTTATTAGAGGGATAAGCTGGAACCGATGGCTTTCTTGATGTTTCTTCATGGAATAGAGAAGAGGGAAATAGTCCCAAGTCCATGAATATCTAGAGCTTTCAACTTGATAGATGTTGTCACGCTAGGTTCATGAGGTCGTCTTTACGTCTGCTCTCTTGAGTATATCCTCGTCTTTGGATATCTTGGAATCATAATGATAGTGTGCTTGCATCTATCTAAATTCACCATCTTTGAGAATAGGCAGTGCTAAGCAGTCCCCAGTCATACTCCTTTGGTAACACAACTACTTCTTCTACGGGAGACAAATTCTGATAGCGTCTCTCATTGACGTAGTTACCGTCGATCCAGATATGAAATATCTTGGACGTTGTTTCACCATTGTGGCAGTCGTGCATATGGTACTAGAGTTTGGAGTTGGTGATCTTGGACGTGCAGGATGTTGTATTTCGGTGATTTTCCTCTTGCTGCTTCATCAAAAACTGCTTACAAAATGCTGAGCATCTAGAAGCTTCACGGAGTTCAGAGGGTGTCTGAAAGCACAGGCTATTCGACAAAGCATGATTGACTGGTACCATCCTATTGATGCAAAATTACACAACTTGTTATTCAGTCACATTTGGATTGTGACCCTTCAGCTCCTGAATTTGGGACCTCTTGACATAATCATTTGGATGTTCGTTTTTTCGCTGAAGCATTCCTCTTAAGTCTGTCAGAGTGATTCACCCAAGCTGCGGATTTTTTCTCGGCATGATGATACGTACATCGCTATCTTCTTGAGGATGCTCCCTTGAGGTGTTGGCTCCAGTAGATCTGAAGATGTCCCGGGCTCGCTCTTTGTCAGGACAAATGGCATTACAGTATAATAAAATTTCCGAGAGGAGTTCGAAAAGTTATCTTACTCGCGTCATGCTCATACATCCTTATCTGATTGTAGACGTTATATCCATCCATGAAGGAGAACGTGTTGTGTCCGCTGGTGGAATCTACTAACATGTCGATGTTAGGTAGAGTAAAATTATCTTTTGGGCAGCATCTGTTCAAGTCTTTGAAATCTACACAGCACCTGATCTGTCTGTTTTTCTTTTTCATCGGAACCACATTATCCAACCAGGTCAGATGATGGATGGGCTTAACAAATCTAGCAGTATCTGAATCTCAGTCTTGATTTGCTCTTCTATCTCGTGCCTAAATTGCCTCGTAGATTGCTTGATCTGCTTGGATCCAGGTATGACATGTAGATGATGGGTAGCCAATTCTTCGTCTAGACCGAACATTTCTTCATACGTCCAAGGTAATATGTCCTGGTATTCTTTGAGAAGTTTCTCGAGCTCCATGCGTTCATCCGTGAACAAGGTTGAGCTGATGGAGATAGGCCTGGGAAATTCTTCATTCCCGATATTAACGATTTCGAATTTATCGGTCGTGGAGCTGGTGCCGTCCTGCAGATGTCATGGAGCATCCATCACCTTTTCCAGTGGCTCGTCGTTGTTGCAGCATTCTTTTGAGCGGAGAAACTGGGTAGCATCCATAGATTCACATGATGAGGAAGAGTTGGGACGCCTCGTCATCAAGGATTCATCATGGGGCTTAGTCTGCAATGATGCAAGCCGGTCTTCCTCCTGGATTGACGCCCACATGGGGAGTGGGATGCAATGAACTCTGTCCGATTCCTCGGGCAGAGCTTCTCTTGGCTCAAATAATTCCACTCCACATATTGGTGTATAAGGAGACAATGATGCAGGAATACAAACGACTTCTTTATTCAGCATAGTCTTCAGGAATTGGTGATACGTCGAGGGGATGACCCTATTGTCGTGAAGCCATGGTCTCCCCAGTATCATATGGTCGTCCGACTCTTTTTCTATGACTTAGAATTTCACCTTTGATTGGATGGGCGCTACAAATAAGTTCAGATTGACATACCCATATGTGTTGGTTTGGTTTCATTCAAAGTCTATCATCGTGGTAGGCTGTCGTACGATCTTGCTTGGGTGAACCTTGGCCGTCCTGAGTGTCTTGAGGGTAATTACATTCGAAGATGCTCCGGTGTCGATGAGGGACCTCTTGAACTTAGAATCCTTGTTATGTGCAGTAACGTGTAGGGCCCGGTTGTGATCTTCTTCCGCCATCATGTCTTCTTCTGTAAATGTAACGTTATTCGCATATATCTCCGATGTTTTGGAGGCTTCTGGGTGCAAAGGAGTTAAATATACATCCAAGGTTATCTGGTTGATTGCAGCAAACGTCTCTGCCCACTGATCCTTCGAGAGGTGTAAAAGTTCGCATAAACTTTCCACTATAGAAGAAGCCTTCTGGTCCACCGGCATCTGGTTCATAGTGAAATTGTTGACTTGAGGAGGATCGTTGTGAGGATCAATCCCCAATGTAGAAATCACCGTGATAGGGGAACCGCTCATATATGAAGTCATCTTGACGAGGAGATCGAGTATGTCATTTATCATTTTTTTTTATCAAGCCCATGTTCTTCGTGTGAATCTCCTGCACCCGTGCTAACTCGATCAATGTTGGTATTCTTGCGGTTACACCAAGAGACACACCGTTGGGAGGAGGGGAATCTTCGTTGGAGGAAATTCGACCTGAATTCGAAATTGTTTGGTGAGTCCTAAGACCAACCATTTTAAAACCAAACAATGGGATTGGGTATTGAAGAAATTGATATTGTAACCGAGAGATTAATCTCCCACTGTGGTCGCCAATTATTTATGGGCGAAAACTACTTCTACTGTTTTTGGTAATTTGAGGTGTGTAGATGAGAAATTAATCTAAACCCTAAACAAATGCACCACACGAGAGTGCTTTTGATTCGAGAGATCAATCTATACAATTCTGGCCTAAACCAATAAATGGTCGTTCCAGACTTGTTTCGGTCACAAAGTGAAGGAGATGGGGTTGATCTTAGGGAGGGAAGCGAAGAAGGTGTTAAGATTATGAAGGTGTAGGCTTGTTTATGACTGACTTGTAACAGAGGGGTGAGCAGGCTTACGATTAATGAAAGCAGGCTCTGGGTGTTTGAATACGTTTCGTATTAACACTTGGTTTCTGTCTTTTTCTGTTTTGGAAATAGGGAGGAGAACCTATTTATACAAGTCATTTGGGCCTTATTCACGCCTCTCATGGGAAGTAGAGAAAGTTGAGTGATGGAATAGTGGAGTTGTGTGTTAGTGTCACACGATCAGTCTTGCCCACACCTCCCATCATCACTAACCATCCATGTCTTCCAGACACGTTTTTGTGATGGCGCGTTGCACGCTGCACGCTGTAAACCGCCAGACCAATACCTTAGTATGTATCCCCCATTTTGTGACATGATTGATGTCTCAAGTGGATCGTAGGACCCACATAAGGTAGCATACAGTGCTAGGTTAAAATAACTAGGTTATTTGGAAAATGTATATTATATGCATGTGATGCATCGAATATATTCAATATGCATGAAGCATCACTGTTTTAAAGCTTAACGGAGTAAGTCACGAATTAAGCGTCTTAAAATAGCGTCTCGTCCTGCCATTTTCAAGTGATCGTTTGGCGGTTGCATGAGCAATCCATGCCTTGGCCGGCCACTTTATGTGGAAGAGTGGCGGACGGTGATCACGGTGATATATCACTTGTCACCTAATTCCCATTCTAGGCTATCCGTCCAAGATAGCGAAGTTGGACGGATGAGATGGCATGTGACCCTAATCTACAACCGTTGGATTAGGGTTTGGGAGGTATGCAAGCTGCCACTTTCAGCTCGAATGAATTCAAGCTTAGGGAGTATTTCTGGAGGGACCGATTGGTCCTGCAAGGAGGTGGCACGCTGGTGTTTACGCCCTTGATTGCTTGACTCGCAAAGGTCCGATCTAGACCACTCAATTTGGCCGGAAAAGATGAGTGGTCGAGATTAGAATTCAAAAAAAATCCTATGTCGCAAAGGATTTGTTAAAGCAGCGTGACACACCACCTTTAGGCGTGTGAACTGAGACGCCTGCACAAGGCCGGCTTTGGCCGATCAGTCAGGCATGAAGCCGGACCCATGTTGGTCATGCTAGCATGTTCGGCCTCCCTTGAAGCTTCATCTTTCCTTCCATTCAAGCCTACGAAGATGGACGCTCGAGATGATTTTGCGACACATGAATGGTGCCGCAAACCCTAATTAGGGTTTCAAACCAGCCGACTTTAACCAAATGGTTTTGGTGGTTGTACGCCTCCTTTGGGGAGGCCGGTTGTACAAGAGATATCTTGGGCCGGTGGTGAGCATATGTATGCTTCCTCCATGGCCCTGGGCGCAATCTAAGCCATCCAACCATGCCTGCGAAGTTGGATGGCCGTGATCGTTTTGGACCTCCACGGCTTGTTAAGGCATCACGCCATCCTTGTTTAGGCAACCGTTGGTTGCTACACCGATTGACTATCGGAGAACCGATCAAGCAGGTAGAAAATGGGCTCGCCAATGGGTGCGCCAACACTTCACCACTTGATCGAGGGGCGATATAAGTCGTCCAACCATGCCTGCGAAATTGGACGGTCGCTACCTTTTGTAAGATTAGTTTTCAACAGTCTTATGCATGCTAGCCGCTCCATGCATGCTTGACCATCCCCTTTCAGGGTTGGTGTTTAACGGCTATTTGGGGGAAAGGTATGCGTTCGACCGACCAGGTCATAAACGGGGCCGATGGTGGTCCTTGCGGTGATAGCCTGCTCCTGCTAGGGTTCGTCTAGGCTGGTTAATTCATGCGGCCAACTTGCGTGGCCGTGATTATTTCTGAGATTGATATGGAAAGTCCAGATTCAAATATGCTCGATCGGGCTAGTATAACACACCGAGAGATGATGCTATTTGTCAGAGAGTGTTGTAATGCCTCACTATTGATACTTGGATATTCATGTTACTCTGCTGAGAGTAACAATCAGTCATCATGCCGCACGAACAATGAGAATTCTGCTGAGAACAACACATGAAATACAAGGCGTTTCACGCATTAACTACTAATGCCAAAATTCACTGAATACTTTGGGATTGTTGCTACATGCTCAATTCTAGGTGAATTAATAAAGCGAATAAGTATTCATCACTTATCAAATGGCCTTATCCTTTGCAGGACGGCTGTACAAAAATTTGGTTTTACAACTTTAGTCCTGAACTAAAATCCACCATCAACAACTGGTAATTTTCTCGCAGACAAATTAAAGGGTTCAATAAATATGCTTGGTTTGGACATTATTACTCAAGTTCTGTGACGTTACTGTCTGACTAGGGTTTTATGATTTTACCCCTAAGTTAAAAACCACCATCAACAGCCATTCCCAGTGAGTGAGGTAATGATCATCTGTGATGGAATTGAATAACTAATTTGGCATCTCCTTCAATATGAATTTTCTTCATTTGCAAAGCTTTGGCCCATATGAGTGCTCCATTTACTGATCTGCATTTAGCTTTTTCTGGAGTTATACAATCTATTGCAAATGTTCCTCTAATCCCTCTGTAGTGCCCTGCATGATCTCTAAAGACCAGACTAGTACCAGATCTATTAGCAATTGTGCAAAAAGAAGCATCTATATTGAATTTAAAAATACCAGAATATGGGAATTTCCAGTTTGATGTTTGCAGTGAAGATGTTGCGTTATCAGTTTCATCACAATTATGCAAAGTATTATTAGAAGGACATAGATTTAGATAGTAATTTATCTTATGCATGGAATTAAAAGGGTTTAGAGATACTCCTTTGAAGACAGAGTCACATTTATCTTTCCATAATATCCAACTACCAATCATAAGCCTGTTCAACCATTGTTCTTCTCTAGTGTTTTAATTAGACTGAAACCAACTTATGCACCATTGAGCCACTGATATATTGCTGGAATTAACTACATCACTATCTACATTGATACTTCTCCATACATCCCTTGCGTGTCTAGATTCAAAAATAAGATGTTCAATTATCTCTTCTACTTCCACAACTGCCACATATATTGTCAATATCTGGATTGGAGATAGAAATCTTATTCCTGGTTTGAATGATGTCACGAATGCATTTCCAAACAAAGATTTTAACTCTATGTGCTACTTTACACTTCCATAGTGACTTCCAGATATTACTTGGGACTGCAATACCATTGACTTGAGCGTCACTTTGACACTTGGCCAACATGTTATAAGTACTTTTTACTGAGAAGTTGCCATCTTTGGCTGGCATCCAGATGACTTTGTCTTCTAGAGAAGTATCTAAGAATATCATAGTAATGCGAGCAGCAGTGGGAGGATCAAAAAGCTGATTAACCATGGTGATGTTCCATGAATTTTTATCTGGAATAATTAGCTCAGACACAAAAGTGAAAGAAGAATGCATATCAGAATCAGGAGTGGGAGGTTGATGCATACCAGAGACCCATCTATCTTACCATAATTCTTGTTCTTTTACTGTTGTTCACTTCCATGAAACAATTTTCCTGCACAATTTTTAGTCCTTTCTCAATACCTTGCCAGACCTAAGAAACACTAGATTTATTAGCAGTATAATGAAGAACATCGGTGTCTTTGAAGTATTTTGGTTGAAGTAATTTGATCCATAACTGAGAAGATTCGGTACAAACTCTCCAAGCTAGCTTTGTTAATAAATCTAGATTAAGTATTTCAAGATCTCTGAAAGCCAAACCACCAATATCCTTGGATTTACATAACTTAAGCCAGGCCAGAGGATTGTGACCTTCATTTTTTTTATGACCCCAAAAGAACCTTCTTTGTATTGAAGTTAACTCATTAATAAGCTTCTTAGGTAACTAAAAAGTACCCATCTGATAAAGTGAAAAAGAATTTAACACATGCTTAATCATAATTGATCTACCAGCTTGTGTAAGGTTGCTAGAAGACCACCCAGATAATCTATGATGAAAATTATCTTTGATATCTCTGAAAGACTCTTGTTTGGAATGACCTAAAATTAAAGGAGATCCCAAATACTTGTCCTTAGAATTCATAGTACTGACACCGAGAATATGTGTGAGAATAACAACATTCTCTGGTTTGGTGGATTTACTGAAATAAACAGAAGATTTATTAAAATTGATAACCTCACCTGATTGCAAACTGAAATCCTGAAGTAGTTGCAACAAGTTGTTAACTGAATAAAGTGTTGCTTGAGTGAAGATCAAGCAATCATCTGCAAAAAGAAGATGATTAATAGCTGGTGAATTACTACTTGCTAGTACTT
The DNA here is from genome assembly GCA_023529315.1 of Papaver bracteatum. Lineage (NCBI taxonomy): Eukaryota > Viridiplantae > Streptophyta > Magnoliopsida > Ranunculales > Papaveraceae > Papaver > Papaver bracteatum. The sequence continues at coordinate 102,023 of JAJJWX010003223.1, read as the reverse complement.
TAATACCTAAAATAGTTTTCGCTTCATTATCTTCAGTGAGTTGTCTGGACAGAAATTCCATGGCCATAATGAATAAGTATGGTTACAGTGGGTCACCTTGCCTGATGCCTCTAGTGGGTTGAAATTCAGTGCATGGTGATCCATTTAACATGATAGAAAGTGAGGTTATACTAATGCACTGATAAATCAATTGACAGAAATCCTCAGAAAATCCAAAATAGTTAAGTACCTTGATTAAGAAACTCCATCCAAGCCTGTCAAAGGCTTTTGATAAATCTAATTTGAGGGTCATACAACCATTTTCTCCTCTCCTTTTCTTCATTGAATGAATAATTTCATGTAAAATAATAGTATTGTCACTGATCATTCTGCCTGATACATAAGCTGCTTACCTTCTCACTAACTCTACGTGGAGTAGGATTCCGAGGCACATAGTGTTAATAATCATGATCGATGGGTAGCATATACATACAGTAATCATATCGTGTGAAGTCTGATTGGATTGGTGAAGTGGTTTTATCTCTCCAAAGTGGAGATTATTGGCGTATGTGGCGCGATAAACCACATATGTATAGCTAGGAATAGTCCCACATGGAAGAAAGAGGATTACATGTGGAGCTTAATAATCTTGGGCATCTCCTTACGTAGCACCGAGGACTTTTAGATTAAAACCGCACACCTCTTATCCCAAGGTGGTCAAGCAGGGACGACATCGGTGCTATGTGGTCGGGCCCATAGTAGGTTCCTATGGTCCATGAAGATCCTAACATCGTTCACTGAAATAAGGAAGATGCAGAAAGGTAATACCATTTCAAATGATCGATAAGATATATCCAATAATGTTTTTTTTTGTTGGGAAATATGTAAAAATTAATGCCGATATTATTTCATGGATGGATTGAGGTTACATTTCGATAAAGGGGAAGGATAGTATGGGAGAATGCCAAGGCGGAAAATGCTAAAAAAGGATTTGTGGAGTGAAGAATGAAAATATCTATCGGGTTTTCCTTTACTTTTGTAATGATAAGAAGGGTAAACTTGATATTAATCAAAAAAGTGAATACTCATATGTCGTAAAATGCATAAATAAATAAAAATTATGCTCGTGTCGTTATGGCACGGGTTAAGCCCTAGTAAGAAAAATCATGCATTAAAATAAGATGGGATCAAAGCTTATGTTTTTAGACCTTTTAAAAGAACGCGCAATTGGGGGATACCCAATCTAATTGGCGGATATAGCTACAGGACAAAAACGGTGTCCCAATAGCAATTCTGGGTGTCCCCCTATGTAATTATTTTTTTAATTCCTAATCTAGCCCTCACTAATCCTAATTAGTGATTAATTTTAATTATTAAAATGTTAAGTATAGTTATAAGATTAAGTTAGTGTTTTTATTTGTTTTTGGGTGAGTGTAGAAGGAGGGGAAAAAAATTGGGAGGGAATTTTTTTGATGAAAATGGATGATGATTGTGAAGAGAGAATTGCTGCTGCTTAATCTTTAGCTCAACTACAACAAGGATCATATCCTCGATCTTCTGATAATGAGAACAACTCACAATTGCAAGTTTTTGTGGAACCAACACCCTTGAATTATGATTTTTACGAGCATGAAGAGTTTTTTGAAGAACCTACACAAGAAAGTAAACTTGCCCACCATACAAGCATCCCCAACACACAGGTAAAGCTGCTGCGAGGTTGAAAATTTGATTTTTTTCTTCGAACCCGCCATTTTTCAAATTGAAAAACCTCAGACTAAGATAGATGTTGTATGAATACAATGCCGGAACATTCAAAACCTGCATAGTATTCATAGTTCGACAATGCCGGTACCACAATATCCCCCATATTGAAACCAAAACCGGCATAGAATTCAAACCAAAAACTATACCGGGATCGCATGAAAAACATACAGAAGAAGTCATGCAGGGCATGCTCGATAGAAATCTATCAATGCAGTACTCAAGTGATTTTTTTTTTCAATTTTCTGGATAATTTACATCATGTGCCGACAGAGAAATTTAAGCAACATACTATGCCGGTAGCTGTACCGACATGCTCGAGAATTAATTTACTGTTCCGGCAGGTGACTGATTAAAACCAGAAAAAAATTCAAAACAGATTATTTTTTTTAAATCGCCGGAAGTGATGAAGACCATGCTGGTATTGATGAAGACCATATGCCAGAAAATGTGTCGGCATGCTCGAGAACTTCCTATCAATGACGGTAGTCAAGTGAAAAAAAATCAACTTTCTGGATACTTTTCATCATGTGACAGCATATAAATTTAAGCAACATACTATGCCGGCATAGGTACCGGCATGCTCGAGAATCAACTGACTGTGCCAGCAGTGGACTGATTAAAACAAAAAAAAAAGTTTTGAAGATCAAACATTTATGAAAGTTTCCAAACATTTATGAAAGTTTCCAACAAATGCCGGCATGGTTTTTTCGGTTGAATACTATGCCGGCACAGAGCTATTTCAGCTGCAACAATGGTGGATTCAAAGAAAAGAAAATCAAACTTTCAACCTCTTAGCAGCAGTTCCCTCTTCACAATCATCCTCCACTTTCACCAAAAAATGAAATTGTTGAATCATCGTCGACGAAGAACGGATGAAGAATGATGAAGAAGAAGATGGAATTGAATTGGGGGATATAAGAATTTGGTTTTGGTTTTTGATTTTAAAGTTTTAGGGGAAGGGTATTTTGGTATTTTCATAATAAAAAGTCACTCCTTATCAGCCACCCCTGGTTGGGGGAAGTAATCATTATCCCCCAATTAGATTGAGTATCCCCTAATTGCGCGTTCTTTTAAAAGATCCTCTTACATAGCTTTTAAAAGTTGAGAAATTTTGGAAATACTTTTAAAAATATTTTATCAAACACTAATATGAAAAATGCAAGAGGCAGGTCAAGGGTTCAAGTCACATCACTCACTCTTCTTTTAAGCTCAAGGATCCTCAAAGTGAGATGTTGTTACTTCGCAACTGTGCCGGTGTTTCTAGATTATATTTTGCACTGCGAACCACCAATCCTGCGGCGTTACAATAGGCGTCTGATCTTTTTGATGACCATTTACTCAAGTATTTGAGGCTTTTAATCACGGGTGATGGATCTGGTTTCGGGCCTTTGCAACAAAGATTGGCTACCTTGCCAATCAAAGATGGTGGCCTTGGTATTTACACTATGGCGGACACTTGCACTTATTGTTTTCTTGCTTCTCAGAGCCAGACTACTTCGGTAAGAAAGGTAAAACTTGGTAATTTATTCACGGATAATGGTCTTGCTTATCATTCGGCTCTTCAGAATTTTATTCAGGTATGTGGTTTGCCCTCTTCTTACTGCGTCGATGTTACTGCCCCCTCTTCTTTGCACTCCTTGGAGGTCACTTATTTTGATAAAATTAAGAAGCAAATCCCTGTCCAATTTTCATTATCTGCAAGAGATTCCGTATTGTGGCAATGTAACCGAGTTAAGCATGCATAAGATTACCTTTTGGCTATCCCCATCAGTGGGCTAGATCAGTGCCTTGGTCCCAGACAGTTTAGAGCATTAGTTTGCTATCGACTTGGTATCCCCTTGTTTGAGGAAGGTGGTGTGTGCTCTTGTTGTAATAAACCTATGGATATTTTTGGCGATCATGCACTCCATTGTGCTAAAGACGTGGGTCTCAAGTTTCGACATGACCTAGTGAGGGATGTAATTGCAGACATTTTCTACAAAGTTGGTGTACATGTGCGTAAAGAGGCTTCTTTGGGTCTTGTATCGGATAGCAACAAGAATTTACGTCCAGCTGACATCCTCGTCCTTAATTGGGAAAACGTCCAAGATATTTGTATGGATGTCACAGGTGTATCTCCTTTCACAGGTGAGGGGGTTCGTTCTTTCGTCCCAGGTCAAGACATTTTGAAAGCAATTGCGCGTAAACGTGCTAAATATTTGGATGATTGTTCTTCAAATGGATATGGGTTGGGTGTTCTAGCTTTCACCACTTTGGGAGATCTTGGTGAGGAGTTGATTTGTTTTTTTAAGCGTCTAAAGAACTGTTTAGTTAGTAATGATACTGGCAGTGGTCTAGGTAATTTTATTTTTCATAGGTTGGCAGTTGCTATTCAGAAAGGTATTGGTGCCCAGCTTGTCGCTCGGTTACCACCAAAGCTGTGTATGAGTCCTAATTTGGACCATCTTTTTAAATTAAAATAATTTATATATGAAAAATAATTACTATATATATTTTTTATAAGTGTTTTGTCGAAAAATAAAAATATTACCGAACCCAGCCTTAGTATACTGCATTTTTGTGATATTAACAAAGATGAGCTCATCAAGATTCCTTTCCGAATTTCAGTGACATCATACATTATGTTGCCATTTATTTAGGTGTTTCAACATTCATAATAATATGAGCACTAGAAATAACACCAACCAAATTCCATTCCATGGTGGTGAGCACCAAGTTAAGTTCATAAGATGGTCTGTTTATATGAACAATTAATTGGGGATATGGATTTTAATTGGGGGATATGAATTACTCCCCCAACCATTTGTGGCTGATAAGGGGTGTCTTTTGGGTGCGAAAATACCAGAATATCCCTTCATTAATTAAAAAACATTATGAAATTACTATTTTGCCCTTTCCACTAAACATTAAAATCAAAACCCAAAATCATATATCCCCCTTCTCAAATCGAGATACCGACATAGGCTTATGTTTAGAATTTTTTTTCTTCATCGTCTTCCTCATCGTTCATTCTTCATCGACGATTAATCGTTGAATCAAAAATTTCTTCGTTGACTAACCTACCATAACCATGCCTCCACGAAAGAAATCAAAAGCAAAACGGAACACTAAATCGATTGCTCAACAAACACATGAACAACGAATCGAGAACATTGCTCAAGAACTAGAAGAGGAAGAAGCATCCAACTCGGATGATCAACCAATCATGGCTTCTCTGAGAAGGTAAGTGTTTTTTTAGCTCATTTATGATTGTTTTAATCGATTTGTAGCCATGGGTTTAGGTTAGAATCGCCAAAATTGGTGAAACTGTGGAGTTGCAGAGAAAACCGGCATTCAATCTTAGTTTGAATACCAAGCCGGTTTAGAAACCGCATAGACTTTTGGTCGAATACGATGCTTAAGTTTAACTTCCGAACTCGAAATATCAATACCTAAGATACGATAGTAGTTGAACACCAAACCTAGCTTGAGTTCCCGAAAATTAGATTTTAGGACCGGCATTCGAATTGGGTTGAAGGATATTCCGCTAGTCAACTAAAAACACACAGAATATTATTTTTTTACCGGCATTATATCTAGGTTTCGTCATTGCTTGTTTTGAAATACCGGCATCGTAGTTCAATTCGTGTATGCTTAGGTTTGACACTTGAAACATTCAAGAAGAAAAACTCGAAAACCTAAGATGCTCGATATTTGAACATATATGCTTTGTACATGTTACCGCATTAGTTGTTTTAAGAATTTCAATGCCGGTTTACAAAACTGTGATGACTTTTCTTATGTTTGTTTCGTTTGTTTATGTTATAGGTCAAAAGCCAAAGTATCGAGGAAAATAAAGGTCTTATTCTCACTAAAAAAGGAGAAAGGACGGTCTTGATACTCCCAGTCCACGCCTCCTCCGGGGATAGATGCGGGTCGCAAGAAGCGTTTAGGGTTTCAAACAAGAGGGTTAGATTGGGAGAGTGGTGGTGAACGTAATGCACTTAGAATCCGTGAAGGTACATTTGTGAACGATGAGAATGATGAAGGGGACAGTGAGGATAAAGATGATGAGGTTCCCCCAAGTCAATTATCAATCCAAACCGAAGTTGGTGAGACTAGTCAACAACCAACACAAGGCAAGGGCAAGGGCAAACACAAAGTTAAAGGTTGTCACCTTCCTCACATTGATGACATGATACCCGACCGCGATGATGGTAAAATTTGGGGTCAAGCTCCGGAACCGAAAGTACTCTTTGGATACAAGAACTCTTGGGCTCGTACAATCTTTCAAACTTATGTAAGTATTTTTTATTTTGTGCATGTGCATTGTTTTATTTTTTTACATTATCTCTTAATCGTATTATGTCTTATTTGTAGGATCATACTAAGGTCGTGCGTGTTTGTTTAAAACCAAGCCGCGGTGAGTGGAAATTATCGTTGGAACATGAAGATGTCCAAACATTAGTAAAGAACTCGGGTTTGTATTCTTTGGTTGAAAATTACTTGAATCCAGAGATCATCACCGTCAATTGCTTTGTCGAAAGGTATCATGGTGAAACCGATACAATGCACTTCCCGTTCGGGGAGATGACCTTGATTCCTGAAGATGCTTATGCCATTCTAGGCTTGAATGTTATCGGAAAATCAATTTCAGAAGGAGTTGAGTCTCGGGACCTAGATTGGCTGAAGTTGCACGATTTGACCGAAAAGTTGTTTGGTTGGGACTTCAAAACTTCTTCGGATAGCTTTTATGTAGCATCGAACGGAAGTAAGACGAAGACATTCAAGTCGACGATGCTTAAGAATATGTTTGAAAATACAAAGGCTAGAAGCTTGGAGGCTGGATGGGACCACCGCACAGATTCGCTATACCGCCGCCGTGCACTGTTATACCTCTTGGGCACTAGGGCATTCCCTGACAGTAATGGAAACCGGGTAAGTGCAAACTTTCTCCAGTACCTTGACCCGTTGGAAGGTGTGTGTGGCTATTCTTGGGGCACCGCGGTCATGGCACATTTGATGGCGTAGATGAGAAGGGCTTCATTGGCTAAAACAAACCAATTTGTCGGAATTTCACTATACTCGGGTACAATTTTTTTAATCTATGTTCACATGTATTTATTTAACTTTTGTTCACATGTATATTGTTCACATTGGATTAGGTGTGGTGTTATGAACACTTCCCAACCTTGTTCAAGGACTTGCCCATTCTTGAAGATCAAAGACCTTCCCGAACCCGATATCCCTAGAGCTCGAGGTTCGAGTTTCACGATAATCCGAAGCCCGGTAACAAAGGTCGAGTCATCGATATGAGATTGGCTCTGGATGCTATGAGGAAGGAAGACGTTGTGTTCGACACTTATAAGGAGATTAGAGGATACCGTCAAATCCCAAGAGATGTTGCATTGTACCATGGGCCTTTGTACCACCCAAGAGGATACATCATGGCCGACCCATGCCGTGTGATGCGCCAACATGGATTTAAACAATTATCCCGTTTTTGGTCGACCTCTGATGATAATTATCTTCTTTACTTTTCTCGGTGCAATTCAACTCCCAACAAGTTGCATGTAGTGTATGATCCAGAACCGGAACCAACACATTGGAGGGAAAGAGACCCACATCGTTTGGTAGATATTAGTAAGTGGGAGCTTGCGGAAAATGGTTATGAAGTTGATGACAGCTATATGAGGGATTACCTGGAATGGTCACATCCTTATGTCGTGCGCCCTCCCTCCGTGGAAGCTCCACACCAAGAAAACCCTCCTGTTGAAATTCCTCCACCTCCACCACCTACGATGGCCCAACTTCTCAAGACTTTCGGAATGGTGGTAAGTTTTCTTAATTGGTTATAGTTATTAAATGTAAACATAATCATATATTAATATATATCCTGATTATGTATTTGATGTATTAAACTAGCGACATCGACTTGGCAAGGTTACGAAAATGTTAGGTTGCAAGCATAAGGATGGAGTTGTGCTATCTCTTCAAGAAATCAAGGAACTCGAGGAAAAGCTTCATAGAATTGAAGAAACCGACCCTACTGTCAAAGCTATGTATGGGGAAACAAGGAAGGCGCCAACCCAAAAGAAACAAAAGACTAATTAGTGATGGTTAACTCTTTAGTTTTATGGTTACGTCAAAAAAATTTCAAACTTGTTTTGGTTTGTACTGTGGGTTAACTCTTTATTTACTTTGGTTTATGTTGAACATGATTAGAGTTTTGGTTTTAAAGTTAAAATGTTCCGTCATAGGACAGCTCATTGTTTGAAATACCGTTACACATACCGGCATTTCTGAATTCATCAGGTTTCACAAACCGGCATAGTAAAATTCAAAATCAGACATGTACCGGCATTGTTGTGTTTGCTAAGGTCTATGCCGGTATTCAAAATCTCCAAAAACTATTAAATAAGTGACGAAAACCGGCATATGAATATTCATTTTAAGAATGCTTGGTATTCAAAAACTCTTTAATTATCTCCTAATGGAACTGTTCCCAAAACCGGCATTGAAGTTATTAAACATTGTATGCCGGTATAGTAGTTATATTTGGTTCCTCAACCTGAATAGAATTTCCTCAAAACCGCATCATCGTTGTATTACGTTGAGTGCCGGAACATAGTCTTACGTAGTTTTACTTCATCCATTGTCTGCTTTTTCAATTGAATAACTAACGGCTAGTTTTTTAAACCATACTCTAGAAAACATTAGTTCCTAAGCGTGGGATCCGAGTTTCTTATTGTGCCGTTACTAAAGTGGAAAAGAGCCGTTATGACTAAATCTATTTAAAGGAATGGATACACCCATTGCACTTGATACCTCACGATATATCTCCAATGGATTATTACTCACCTAGCTGCCAAGTTCATCAATTCCTCGAAAAAGAAAAACGTTTGAGGAGCATATTGTCCACTCCGACAGAATTCAATCATCAACCACGACCAACTCCATTGCCACAATACTAGAAAAACTAAGAAGGAAGGAAGAAACCACCAACTCAATTGTCGCAATGGAGGAAGAGATAAGTAAAAGGAAGAGAGAAGAAAAAGAGGAAGCAAAGATTGAACGTTATCGTCAAAAAATAGATAACATCGTAGCGGAAGCTCGGAAGAGGTTAAACATCAAAAAGAAGCTAAGATAGAAGCAGATGTTGAGGAGGAAACAGAATGGATTAGAAATTACTACTTAGTATTGGATTTGGTGGAGGATGAACGCCGTCGAAGTGTTTTGGGGCCTTGTAATGAATGGTTCTTACAAGCATTACACTAAGTTAACGGTAAGAAAAAAAACTGAATACGCTGATCAAATAGTACGCATTCGAACAACTCTAGTCATCAAATCATGTCTCAAATACAACGAATTACTATCAAGATACGGTGGTGATAGGTATAAAGCTCGGATGCATATACGAAGTGGAGAAAAGAGCCTTTAGGCATTTCAAGTCGCTTTGCTTGTTCAATCTAATTCCAATAAATTATTTTAAATTGTATTACTATTGATATCTTTAATTCTATGTGTAACGTTATTCCCTTAAATGATGTTAGTTGGAAAATGCTTGAGATCTTATGTTTGTGGTTAATGATGTTTATTTCGTGAAATTTCGTTCAAATACCAAAGAATGACTATGAGTTAAAAAATAAGAAGTTATGAAATCTTAAAACCGCATCATGTATATGTTTACGAAAGATGCCGGTTTACCCACACTAAGAAGTTAAAAAAATAATGAACTTGTAATGCCGGCATCACCGGTATGTAATTGTCAATGCTTTAGGTATTAAAGGCGTTTAAAATTTCATTCAACTTGGTTGACGGTTAGAATTTCATTCAACTTTTTTTACGGTTACAATTTCATTCAATTTGTTTGACGGTTTCCAAATATTTAATGAGTCATTGGAAGGTTACAAAATCGTGGGTTTCTTTAATGATGGTTTCAAACTTCCAAAGCTATATAAGTGACGGTTTTGGAAAGAAACTATTCGTTCTATTCAATCTTTCCCTATTTTTTTCATCTATTATACCAAAACAATGGTTCGTCGCAAATCTCGTGATAACCCCAATGCAGAAATACCTGTTGATGCTAACAAACCCTGAAGAGTCTCCTGGTGAGGCGGAAGTAACATATTTGATTCGGTAAGTCATGTATAACACAAAGTCTCCCGTTGAATTGAAGTAGTTTTAGGGTTTATCCAATAATATACAACACAAAGTGAAACTTGATAGGAGTTCATGATGGATTAAAATTTCTTTTTAGGGTTTTGAAATTGCATTCTAGTCAATTGAGTTCAATTTGAAAAACAAAAAAAAAATGTTAAGTTTTGGGTAAAAAATTACGAAAACCGGATTCCAAAAATTATCACAGGTATGCTGCTAATTGTTCCTAAGTTCACGGTATGGTAACATACAATGCCGGTTTTTGTTCCCTAAATTTTTTAAATTCCTGGATACAATTCAACAAAAACCGGCATCTTCGTATTAATTGATATAATGCCGGAATAAAACCGGCATAGAATAGTATTAAGCCGTGAATGCCGGTTTTGTGTGTGTTCATTTTGTATGCCGGCATGCACTATATAAATCCGTTTAACGTGTTGGAACATAGGTCTCACGCACCAAAAAAGGATAAAGGAAAAGGAATAGCGGCTACTACAGGTGTCTCAACTCACACTGATGATGATGATGATGAGAATCAAACTCCACAAGAACCGGAACAAGCGGTGGCTCATCTTCACAAGCGGTGGCTTAGGACAAACTAATGATGAAAAGGCACCCCCACCTCACTTCCCCGATACGTTAGACTTAATTCCTCACGAAATGATGGAAAATATTGGGGTCAACCTATAAACCCGCAACTTTTATTTTCGTATAAAGACTCTTGGGCTCGATGGATCTATCAAACTTATGTAAGACGTTTGTATCTTGTTATTCTATTATTTACACGTGATCAATTTAATAAAGTTCGTGATGATTTTATAGGACCACAGAAAGCTTTGGCGTGTTAGCCGCCATCAACAATCGGATGTCCGGCTTTTGGAGGATGAGTGTCCGGCTGTTCAAGAAATAGTCAAAGCATCCGGGTTGTATCCTGCGATAGAAAATTATGTGGCCACCGATACCGTCACGGCAAACTGCTTTTTGGAGAGGTTTTATGGTGAAACCGACACCATGCATTTTCATTTTGGCGAGATGACCATTATCCCCGAAGATGTCCAAAGGATAATAGGACTAGAGGTTCTTGGGAAACCTAAGGTAGAAGACAAGTCGAAGGACCTAGGGTGGGAAAAGATCTATGAGCTAACCGAAAAGTTGTTTGGATGGAACAAGGAAACCACGATGGAAAATTTGTACAAGAAACAAACTTCTCGGACAAAGACTATAACATTCGTCAACTCACTCAATTGTTTGGGAATACAAAGAACAAGGAATTGACTCCCGCACAACCTCAACAAACTGCCGCAAACATATATGTTGTTCATTTTGGGAACCGCTATATTCCCCGACTCTAATGGTAACAGGGTGCATTTGAACAACCTACAGTTTTTGGATCCGTTGGAAGACGTTCATAAGTATTCATGGGGCACCGCTTTCTTGGCACATTTTTTTGCAGAAATGCGTCGAGCTTCTAAGGTGAAAGGCCGTCAATTTAATGGGAATTTCACTGTGATTCAGGAATGGTGAATTACTTATTTTTTGATTGTTATCATTACATTTGTTAGTTTCCAAATATTAATTATCTTATACATTTTATGGGCACAGGTGTGGGCTTACGAACACTTCCGAGATTTGTTCATTGGGTATAGAGGATTGAAAATTTGGAATGACTATGAACCTAATATAGCTCTAGCTCAGAAATACTTCTTCCGCAATACCCCTACTCCTAACAAGAAACGATTTTTACAAATGAGAGAAGCTTTGGACTCGTTTTCTGTGGAAGATGTTGTGTTTGACCCTTATAGGAATGTCAGAGGAGTTCACCTTATGAGACATGATAATGTTTCATTTTACAACGGACCGTTATTTCATCCAAAAGGATATGTTATGCATAACCCTATCCGCGTGATGCGCCAACTCGGTTACAAGCAGAAAGATCTCACAGATACATCATATCATAAATATTCTCATGACTTTACTAAATGCCAATCATATGAGAGCCATACTCACGGTATGCTACGACCCAAAACCAATTCTTGCACATTGGATCGAAAGGGAAGAAGAAGAACTTGTCTTTGGATAGGGATGATTGGGAATTGGTAGAACGGTGTTGATAGTGAACCCACATTCCTAAGCGGGCATCTACAAGACTCACATCCTTATGTTATACGCGGATACTGTAGCGGTCCCGCCACCACCACCACGTCCGTCCACAACTCCAGATATTGTACCCGCACTTATACAAATTTCGTTATATTGTTGGTGCGTTCATTACTATTCTCTTAATCTAAATCTATCAAATTATAAAAGCAGTACATACTAAATACATTTTGAAAAATATCCATTAATAGCGTCAGTGGATTGGAAACTTGTCAAGGTTCTTTAAGAAGAAGACCAAGAAAGGAGAGTTGCTGACCCAGAAAGAAATGGAGAACGTCATCCAAAATTTAGACCAAATAGAAGATACTGAGGCAAAAGACTTGTGGGGCGAAAATAAAAAGAGGGTATACAAGAGGCCAAGAACCGAGTGATCGTGTGTCCTTGATAGTACTGTTGTTGTTTATGTTTGTTTGTGTGGATTGGTAATCTGTGAACATCTTTGCTTCATTTGTTTTCGGTTTGGAACATCATAACTTTACATTTGGTTTGTCTAAACTTTGCTTATGTCATTTTATGGGATTAGATCTTTGCTTATGTTATTTTATGTGTCTTGCAATATCCAATTTCTAAGTTTATTTTTTTAAAACCGGCATAGTATTTATCCTGTGAACCATGCCGGTTTCTTTTTAGTTCCATATTGAAAAAATAGAGTTCTGGCATAGTAGAATTATCTTGTGTACTATGCCGGTACTCTAAAATTCCTATGTGAATAAACTTTCTATGTGTTCTACCGGTGGTGTTATGCATTTTTTTCCAATGACGGCCCCAAAAAAAATATCTGTGAACTTATGGTGTTATTTCGGCACAAAAGAGAACATATATTGAAACGCCGGTACAAGTACTGGCATAGTAAAGTTTCAATCAAATCACATTGGCACATATGGTTTAATGATTACAATTCAAACTTCCAAAACAACAAAAAGGGGGCGTATAAGTAAACCACATATATCCAAATTACTCATCATCACTTCCACACGTATGAAGTTGCAAGTCATCCTCTTCAAGAGGTTTCTTTGATAATGCCAAAGCATCCCATAATTGGTGATTCTCCTCATTCAATGCCATCCATCCCTTCCATATATTTGGATCAAGTTCCTTGTTTTTAACCATCCCACAAACAGGTGGAAATGGACAATTGTCCTTGAGTTTTAGAATAACGAAATGATTGCCGTTCACGTACGCCAAAACAACTCTTCTCATCTTAAGGGATCCCTCGCATTTTTGCCATTTTGGTGTAAATGTTGAGACTATGGTGGGGAAAAATAATGAACAACACAATTAAATGTATCCGCTACTAGATGCCCACAAAGCGGCATACTCATCCAATATTGAGAAGGAAGAAATGTCATTTCCTGCTTGGGTCCTAACACTTGAGCACACATATCATCAAACACCTCATCGTGACCAAGCAATTGCTCATAAAAGCTCCTCTTCTTCACAAGTTGATCGGCCATTCTCATTCTAGCATAGCGGCATGGTGTCATTCCTTTACTAACATCCGTCTCGAAGATTCCTAATTGTTCGGTCACGGCATGATATCCACAATTTCCATCTCCATCGACATCATCCGTGTACGCAATAAACTCGCGAATAACCTCAGGAAGTTGGCCTATGTAAGACTCTATCTTCGTATGATAACTTCTAATGGTCCTACCTGTTATGGGATCCTTATACATCTTCATATTACCATATTTTAGCTTAATTATATCCAAACCATCATCTTCAATCCATACACTCCAAATGTCTATGGTATTAGACGGGAGAATATTCTTCCTTGGCCTTCCTCTACCCCTTTTCCTTTGAACCTCGGCTACATCGACTATTGGTATAGGTTCGGATTGCTCAAAGACATGCCCTTGGTTGCTTAATGTTGGTACCTTCGTAGGCCTTCCCATTTTCCTTTGAACCTCCGATACACCGACTATTAGTGTAGCCTCGAAATGCTTATCTTGTTGTCCTTGGTAGATTAATGTTGGTACCTTCGGCGGCATTCCCCTTTTCCTTTGAACCTGGGATACATCGACTATTGGTGTAGGTTCGGAATGCTCACCTTGTTGTCCTTGGTAGATTAATGTTGGTACCTCCGGCGGCCTTTCCCTTTTCCTTTGAACCTCAGATACATCGACTATTGGTGTAGGTTCAGAAAGCTCACCTTGTTGTCCTTGGTAGCTTAATGTTGGTACCTTCGGCGGCCTTCCCCTTTTCCTTTGAACCACGGATACATCGACTATTGGTGTAGGTTCGGAATGTTGACCTTGTTGTCCTTCGTAGCTTAATGTTGGTACCTTCGGCGGCCTTCCCCGTTTCCTTTGAAACTCGGATACATCGACTATTGGTGTAGGTTCGGAATGTTGACCTTGTTGTTCTTCGTAGCTTAATGTGGGAACCTTCATGGCCTTCCCTCTTCCTTTGAATCTCGGATACATCGACTATTGGTGTAGCCTCGTAACTCGTCGATTGTTGTTGACTTGATATCGGTTCCTTCCTCGGCCTATCCCTTTTATTTGGACCGGAGTTTCCAAATCTTGCTTCCAAATCTCACTTGCACATAGATCTCGTTTTTTTGTTGCCGCGAGTTCCTCTTCACGGCAGTCATTTCTTTGAATTCTTTTCTTTGTTTTTTCCTTGGAATTTTAGTTTGTGGTCTACCCGGCGGATCTCCCTTTGTTGGATCTTCACTCTGTGCTATCCATGGCCGTGTAATTAGTCTTAGTTGACTCAAAAATACTTGTCGGCTAGCCGAGTTGCCACGTGAGTAAGCTTCAAAAAATTCTTGGGCCTCCTTTGTATCCCATGGTGATTGTCCAGGAACTTCGGTAGGGGGAAGGTCGAAAGATAATTGCTTCCAAAAAGGATCAATAACACCAATAGGTATCACTTATTCATACTTCACAAGCATATGTCGACACGGAAGCCCCAAAGAAGACATGTCGGGACAAATACACACATCACCCGGTTTTCCATAATATTTTTCATATTGCATTTGTCTCATCATATGTTTTATTGCCCACCGAGAGACGTTAAACTCTATTCCTTGGAGCAACTTAGTATGTTTAAGAAATGGAGTCATCCTATCCATGGAGCTTTTCTCAAAACCCTTCTTGATCCTATCAATATCGGCCTTAAAGTTTTGTTCCATTGCCTCGGCGACCGTAACCACGTTTCCTAGGCCGGACTGGATGAGATCTTTAAATCTCCCATGTGAGGACTCCGCTATACTAGTTGCTTCATTCCCGTAATGTCTATAACGATTTGTCCACGCACGCACAAATTTTTCCTTGAACTTATCCAACAATTTATCCCGACAATATGAAACGGCACTTGGATACACTTCTTTATAGATGGCAATAAACATTTTCAATCTCTTTTCATACATGTCCTCGGTAAGATACCAATAAACTTTCTCCCAATCCTTTAGAAATTCCAACCACCTTTTATGGTTTTCATCGTGTTCTTTGTCGACTCGCTCTTTAATCTTTCCTCTTTCATTTTATTCTTCTTCGGGTGATAGTTTCTCATTACGAACATCTTCATCAAGTTGACCAACCATTCTTTTTTTAATATCAGCCTTAGAGGGTTCAAACAAAGCATGACAATGTTTTTTCACATTTTCACCTATATGAAATGTACATAGGAAATTTTGTGCATCCGGAAATACGTCGGATATGGCATTCATTAGTGCGTCAAATTGATCGGTTATGATGACCTTTGGACCACGATTTTCCGGGAACAATAATTTCAATTGTCGCAATGCCCAATGATAATTGTAATCCCTCTCGTTTTCCATTAAACACCAAGCCAATGTGAATGTTACCTTGTCCGATGTGTGCCCCACGATGTTGAACAACGGCATGTTGTATTTGTTTGTCTTGTACGTGCGTCCATCATAAGAACATCACAACACGTATGAGCCAATTGTGAAAGCAAAGGATGCGAAATGAATATTTGAAGTGGCTTCTCGTCCGTACCTCTTTTAATGATACGCGTGTAGTTGTGATCCCAAACTATCTTCTCAAATTCTTGCATAACATTCCTCCCTTCCCATTCCAACCTTTTAATAGTTTCTTGTGCGCTATAAATTGTACTTAGTGAAGAAACGTTCATCTTATCCTTTGCCTTGAAGGTTCAAAGAATCACTCTTGGTTTGATACATGCTTTTGTCATCATCTTGACATCCTCGAATTGATCAGGTTTTAGCTTCGCAACTAGGGAGTGACCTTCAAAATCTTTCGGATCGGGGTGGTTGTGACGGCCAAACCACACCTTACATTCCCATTCTTTTTCTTCTTTACTTTCTCCTCTTAGATAGAATACAAGCTTAAAGGGGCACTCATCCTTTCTCGTAACTGTTTTGTATACCCTCTTAGTCTTCTTTTCATATACATAACCCTTTCTCTTATGGCTATTCTCCTTGTATTTTCCGCTTCTCTCACAAACCATCTCAAAACGAACATCTGAATGTTGACTATTCCTCACTAAGACGCACATGTTCTTAAGAGCCGTCTCTTTTGCCCAAGCAATTACTTCCTTTTCATCTTTTATTCCCTACATAATAATGAGAGATACAAGCAAATCCCAACATTAAATTGTAAAAACTAGGTGGAAGACTTGTTTGGTAACATACCCGAGGTATTTTATAGTGTTCTGACATATCCCGATGGAGCGGTTTGGAGTTTGGTTGATCGTTGTACAGAGTTATCTAAATGAAAATAAAATTGGATTAGTTAAAACCGGCAGTGTCGATAAGTAAATTAAAGTGCCGGTTTTCAAAACCGGCATACAAGGTAATTGTCATTCTATGCCAGTATTAAAACCGGCATTTTTACAAATTAAGTTACTATGCCGGGGATATAGTACCGGCATACATAGATCAAAAAAGGAATGCCGGTTTTTAAGTTCAAAATATAATTTGTTTCTGTATGTTTTTCCTATTAAACCGCACCATCGACATGCAAGGATCTATGCTTGATCACAAACCGGCATGGTGTGTCATGTACGGTTAGTGCCGGTTTGAGTATTCCATACAATATTCGGTGGTTGGTAAAAGTATAAATTCAAACCGGCATACAATCTTGGTTTGAATGGTACGCCTGTATGTTCTTGAACAAGTTGGGGATATTTTAAACCGGCATTCAAATTTGTATGAATACAATGCCGGTTATAGAGGTTCCTGGCATGGTATTCATATAACGCGCATGCCGGTTTTCTGCTTTTTCGGACAGAAATGGCGGTTTCGAAAAAAAAAAAACAAATTTTCGACCTCCTTGAAGCATTACCTGTGTGTTGGGGATGCTTGTATGTTGAACATGTTTACTTTCTTGAGTTGGTTCTTCACATAACTCCTCATGGTCACGAAAATCGTGATCCAAGGGTGTTGGTTCATCATATAACTCAAATTGGGAGGTGTTATCATTAACTGAAGATTGAAGATATGATTGTTGTTGTAGTTGAGCCAAGGATTCAGCAGCTGCAAGTCTCTCTTCAAATTAATCTTCCATTTTCAAAAAAATAATAATTCTACTCTAAAATTTTTTCCTTCCTTTTATCCACAAAAAATTAAAATAAACTCACAAAAACAAAATATATCCCCCAAATCATTAAGATTTTACTAATCTTAATTAGTACCTAATCCTAATTAGGGAGGGTTAGATTAGGAAATAATAAATTAATTACATAAGGGGTAACCCAGCTAGGATATTCGGATCCCTATTTTGTCCTCTAGTGATATCCCCCAATTAATTGTTCTTTTTTTTATTTTGCAACTTGTATGATAGGTAGCATTTAGTCTTGCTTGACTTATGGTACCCATCCATATACGACTTCCGCACACGTTGTGGCTACCCTATACCTGCCGCAATCATTTTGATTTTTAAACGATAAAGAGGTACTTGACCGAATCGTGTGTTCCGTTATCAAGTATAAATCATCGAGTTGATTATGTAAAATCTCATACCCTTGAGTATTGTTCACTTGATCGCTCAGAGCAACTGCAGTGGTGTGACCATACCCAAAGACCAAAAACCAAAAAAATCAAAAATCAAAAATTTGGATTTAGTCCGTGGTGTTACACTATGATTATAGATTAAAATTTAGTAAGGCGCAATTAAAGTGACGCCCCATTCCAAGTGCATTTTAAAGTTACGCTCCACTCCAGGCGAAATTTAAGTTATGCCCCAGTTCATTTTAAACGTAACTTCAAGTTGCGCCCCACTCCAAACGCAGCTAATATTTGCGTCTCACGTCGGGCGTAGTTTTAAATTACGCTCGACCAAAACCAAACTAAAAACCAAATATGGTTTGGTTTTTGGTCTTTGGTCTAGTTTTTAATCTTTACTCTTTCCACTGCGTCTTGTTTTTCGACCTAAATTTTGGTTATAATCGTCGACCGTGAATGATCGTATGGACTATAAACAACAACAATATACGGCCAGTTGAGTATTAACAATCTTATCACTGTTATGGTATGTCCTTGAAGGGACAGTTGACCATTAGAAATATTATACCCATTTATGGTACGTCCTAAGGGACAGTTGACTATTAGCAATGTTATGTCAAATTAACTATAACATTCCACATTCTTTAAGTTAGACGTAACAAAAGAATTAAAGTATTAAACTCAAATTTCAGAGCATAATGTTCTGTTTTCAACGAGTCGACAATCAGGTGTGTGAAAGTTTATACTTTTGCTTATGGTTGTGAACACGAGGACTACGTAATGGTGCCAA
Source organism: Papaver bracteatum (assembly GCA_023529315.1). Taxonomy (NCBI): domain Eukaryota; kingdom Viridiplantae; phylum Streptophyta; class Magnoliopsida; order Ranunculales; family Papaveraceae; genus Papaver; species Papaver bracteatum. The sequence continues at coordinate 83,259 of JAJJWX010003223.1, read as the reverse complement.
CATGTCCACAACCAAACTACGCATGTACGGGGTGCATGTATTGGGGTATGAATATAGTGCAAGATGCCTAGATAGACGTTGATTCATTGATTCCAAACCCGCGGGTTTGTCATGATCTTGTCAACATCTACCATTGTAGATCTATGAAAACACATGGATACGAGAATATACCAATACAAAAATGTAAATGAGACAACTATTTATGTGGTTCAAATCTAAGGCCTACATCCACACAGTCTCGGGGGAGATTTCACTATGTGGTAAACGATTACAAGAACAGTCGAAAGACTTTCGGTCTCTCTGGAATCCGAAGGCTCATGCTCATACTTACTTCTCACTAATCTCTCCTTCTCTCTCCCTAAAATTGCTCGACCCCCTTCCATGTAACAAGAAGAGTCATATATAAAGCTAATCAACGTGGGACCCTTAGAAAAGAGCTGTTGTAATCTTATCTTCTTGTGTTTTGTGCACAGTCCGCGGACCTCTTGGTCATCCCGCGGCTTCTATGCTTTCTAAGATCCTCACGCTGACCCATCTCTGTCTCATTCGTTAGTTAGCCATTGTGTGCCCTACGAGCGAGACTAAATGCGAGTGGTTGGGGCGGTCCAGTCCTTGGAATGTGGTGTCAGTTTCCCTGTTACGCCTGTGTACCATTCATCTTTATGACGTGGCCTCCACGTGGGCTTGCTAGTGCACGTGGCGAGGGAGATACATAAGTGTACTTACAATGGTCGTAAGACATTATGCTGAACCATCCTTCTTAAAAAAAAAAAAAAATGCAAGTCGCACAATATTAGGAAGCTTCAATTTGGAACATTCCCAAGGGCCAAGTCTATAAGAAAGTATTGGTTAATTTGAATAGACTTTTCTTAGCTGTAACCTAAACATCGAACACACTGGATTATCTGTTAATAACAATGAAATTAGAATACTTCATACTGTATGAAGCTTTCAAATGAATCTGGACGATATTAGAGATTAGCACCTTAAGTCAAATTGATTTAACCAGCCAAGCATAACTGTACATCGGACTAGACTCTTCTGAGTCGTCAGCATGGTTTGTGGCAAGCCGCCACATGTTTTCCTATTCAGCGCCACAAGGCTTAGAAAAGTCTATGCCGATGACGGTACCAACAAATCCCGTTACTCCGTACGTGGAAAAATCACCCTGCCAAAGTAGCCTAAGATATTTCAAATCAAAATCTATGTCTTTTTCGATCAGATAATCCCCCTTTGTTTCATTTTTATGCTTGGAAAATGGATCACTAAAAATATTTTAATATTATCCGACTATATTATCCTCTGCATCTGAAGCGTCTCGTGTCCGTACGCGTACCATTCAGCATCTACAGATTCGGTCCCACACGAATCAGAGAAGTTCTGAATCACAATCACGATTCACAAATGACAAAACTTTTTGTTAGAAATCATAATATATATAGACCTCCATTTCACTTTCTGTCCTTCTCATTTCCAGGTCTAAGTTAGTAATTACCAGCGATATAACCTACCGGCTACCGGACTCAAGAGTGCAGTACTGCAGTGGGATTAAGATAGTTTTAAAATGCGCAAGGACCTGGACGATTGCTTACCAGATAGAAGTGATCCGGCCAATACGGATGTATACAGTCGACCAAGAAAATACAACCGCAAGTAGATTGCTAACTGCCATCTTTTGTCGTGACTAAGTCCTTGTGTTCTATTCATGCCAAAGTGGATGCCTTTGGTATCCATGTCACCATGTCGAAGGTGTATTCCAGACTTTGTATTAAGAAGAAAATAAAGTAGGTATAGAAATCAGATTCCTCTTGAAACGCAAAGACTTGTACAAGTAAAGAAACTAATAATTTTATTTAGCGTGGTTGTGGAAACTACCAATTACCATCCTAAATACTATCTCCCCGTTTGATTGAATATTTGATTCTAGTTATCAGTCATTTTAACAATACTTACTGGATATTCCGCATCGCTTCAACTTTGCCTAACAGAATATACTTGTTTTGTACCTCCTTGAACAAACAGAAGTCTTCATCTTGGTCACAACTCACAAACAGAAGTGCAAATGAAATGAGAAAATATGGAAAGGCGCTTTTCAACAATACTTACTGGACTAGGTGTTTAACCAATAGCAAAATATACTTCCTCTACTGGCAAAAGAAAAAAAGAAGAAGAAGAAAGAAATGTTGTTTCTTTTGTTTGTTTCTTAACGCAGGGTGCACACAAACACTAGTGACTTGATAAGCCTGGCGAATTTAGGGGCCAACGAAACGGATTTAGGGGTCATACTAAAAGACAAAAAAGGTCACCCAAACGTAAAAAGGGGTTATCTCTTAACCGATTAAGCCGTATTGGCGAAACTACCCTTATGCATTCGGAAGTTAAGGACCAAAATTATCTTCCGAATGTAGAGGTTCAATCCTCGACATTTGGAAATTGTTTGCCACTATCCGGGGGTTTCGGGGGGGGCGTAGTCTCGTTACAAAATTTTCTGGTTTTGATCTTCAAAACCTATTTTTTTTGTTCTAATCAGTCCACTTCCGGCACAGGTATAGGTTAGCCAACACACATTCGGAGGTCTAGGTTTATGAAATATCTTCTGATTATTGCACGTTCAAAACGAGAAACTTCATTTTTCCCAAATTCGGATTTTGGGCCATCGTATATTCGGAGGTTTATGCAAATGACTTATCCTCCGAATATGACAGGCTCAAAACCAACCACGCCATGGCTCTAGGCGGTTCCAAGGGCCATTGTAGAAGGTTAGCCAACACACATTCGAGAAGATAAGCTTTTACTTATCTTCTGAATGTAACAATTACAAAATCTCCAAAGATTAGTGTTTTTTCGAAATTCAGAATTTTGGGCCAATCGGAAGATAAGTAAAAACTTTTACTCCCGAATGTAAAGTGGCCCAAAATTCTGATTTTCGAAAAAACTCATAATTTGTATTTTTTTGGAATTTTTACATTCAGAAGATAAGTTAAGGATATAACCTCCGAATGTAAAGTGGCCAAAAACTCCAAAACTACATTCGGAAGATAATTTTGGTCCTTAACTTCCGAATGTATAAGGTAGTTTCGCCAATACGGCTTAATCGGTTAAGGGATGACCCCTTTTTACGTTTGGGTGACATTTTTTGTCTTTTAGTATGGCCCCTAAATCCGTTTCGTTGGCCCCTAAATTCGCCAGGTTGATAAGATAAGAATATTTTCCTTTCGGTTTTGAAGAAACAACTTAAACTTTATCAAATAAAAACTTTTACATAAAATAACCTGGCCAAATTGGGGTATACCCCGATTAATTAGGGTATACCTAATGAAACAAAAGTTAGGTCATTTTGAAGTAAAATAAACCACCCTTTAACCTTTGTATTTTTTAAAATGGCTAATCTACCCCTATTTAATTAACACTAAAAAAATTAATTAGCTTAATTAATTGAGTTTAGATTAAATTAAAAATATTTTTAGTGATTTGATAAGAATATTTTTCTTTCAGTTTTGAAGAAAAAAATTAAAAAATTTCAAAGAAAAACCTTTAGACAAAATTAGAAAACCATCGTTAGTACAAAACAAAGCTAGGATAAGTTTGCATGTGTTAGTGGTGGTGGTCAAGATTTGTCCTGGCAAAGATAAATCAATGGTTGTGGTTCTCCTGACCACCCCTACAACTCGCACGTGTGGCAATAATTCCAATATTATGAATGAAAAATGAATACTCAAGTCAAGATATGGAATTTCAAAAATTATAACGGGGAGGTTCGAACTCATGACCTATTGTGTCATAAGATTGGCCTCTAACCAGTGTTCCACCTTGGTTGAAATTGATAGAAAAGATAAATCAACAGTGGTGGTTTGTTCAACTTAAATACCATAATTTCTTTATTAATTAGTGTTTCACTAATTACACATAATAAATAATCTATTCATTATAAAGTGTTTTATTAATTAGTGTTTCACTAATTTCTCATAATAAATGACTAATTATTTTTTAATTATAAATGTTTTCTTAATTAATTACAATATTTATTTCTATTAATAAGTAATTTTGATAAATAATATAAATAGACATTTTCAATTTGGCCTATTTTAGGTTAATGAGTAGTAGAAGAGGTGGAGGCATTTTCTGAAATATTAGTGGTGGTTAAGGTGGTGGTTAAGGGCGGAGCCAAGCACAATTATATTTATTTTTGTTCTTTTATCGTAAAATGGGATACAAAGTCCATTTTTCACATGTATCCAACTTGCCAAGAATTTTTCCTCCCCCTCTCCTCAAAATCCTGGCTCCGCCCCTGGTTTGTGGTGGAAGAAGTAGTGACGGTGAATGCTGGTGAGTAGTGATGGACAATATTAATTTTATGTTATCGTTACAACATCGATAACATCGTAGTGTGGAAGATGTGGTTGGTTATTTTTAACACTTTTGATAAAGGAAGGTACCATATATTTGAGGGATGATATCACACAAGACAATATTCATGATCGTAGTTGGATCACCCAAATGGTACCCCTGTTATCTTTGGTAGTATATCGTATAAATCATGATTTTTTAATGTTAAAATAAAATTGATTGCAATACAAAAAAGAATATATACACGAAAAAAAAATGAAACTAATCAATTGACGAAATTTTGTTCAACCTAAACCTCATACATGGCATTTGTGATTGCAAATTAGAATTGTGTCCAACAACCTACATGGGATGGGTGGCAGTGGTGGAGTCAAAAATTGACATTGAGGAGGCCTTTTTTTAAAAAAAAAAATGTAAACTTTGGTGGACTAAACCATAAATATATATGGACAAAGTATTATATTTATAAAATAAACTAAAAAAATTATGTAGTTATTAAAAATTTAAGGGGTTAGAGTCAGGTTAGTCAATCCTTGGCTCCGCCACTAGGTGGTGGTGGATAAAAAAAGTGGATTCATATGGTTTTATGGTGGTGGCGGGTATTGGTGAACAAAAACATATTATGCTGATTTCGTAACGCCACAAAATGTGTAACGTTATTTTATAAAGTATAAAACGTGGTGGATCATTCTAATGTTAAAATAAACTCGATAAAACACATGTCCATTTTAAAAAATTGGTGCAGTTAATTTCCATGTTATGTAATAACTAAACGAACGACACGAATCAAGATTAGAACATATGCAATTATTTATTATTGATTTGTTTATGTAAAGAGAGTGGTCAGGATTTTTCCTTGGAAAAGATAAATTTACCGCTGGGGTTTGTTCAACTTAACCATTTTTAAACATTTTATTAATTAGCGTCTCATTGATTGTTCATAATGATTAATTAAATTTCGATTATAAATGTCCCTTTAATAATATAACACAAATACATAATTTTATTAATAAATAATTTTACTTAAAACTATATTAATTCTAATGGTGGTAGTGGAAGTAGGGTTAGTATAAGCGGTGGCGGGTGTTTGTGAACGGTGGAGGCGGTAACATTACTATTGGTGGAAGAAATAGTGGCGGTGGATGGTTTTTATGGTGGTGGGTGTTGGTAATAATAGTGTATAATAATAGTTTTTGCTTTTTAGTGAGTTTTATTGACCAAGTAAAAAAATAATCTTCACAAAACATGCAACATTGTATTGTGAATGATGTAATTGGTTGTTTTTAGCACGATTTATAAGGACAAAAACTAAATATTTCAAGGATAATACCGGAACGTATGAGACAATGTGATCATGACTGTTCGATCACCCATATTATATAAAGGCGATTGGTGTACCCGCGTAAGAGAACATTATCGCTCTCTCAAGTACTATTACATTCTTTTTCCTGAAAGACCATCAATGTCGAGTTGTTTCGCGACAACTACCTACAAAGACAACAACTTTCACTCAATTCCCGATATAAAACCTTATTGACTGGGAAAATGTATTTGCATTCTAAAATATTTGTTTAAAAATTATATTTGTTCATCAAAATCATCATAAAAAACTATAAATCATAAATAAATTTCGCCTCCGATGTTTATAGAATATTTTTTATATTTTACATTCTCAAATCATGCAACCTCTTGATGACAAATCAACAATATCAAATTACGGATCAATATGTATAGCTTTCATTCACTGGGTTAGAAGGTAGAGTAGACACAGATGGGTAGATCACACAAAGCAGAACATGACTGAGAATACTTCAATAATTTGGTCAAGAGATAAGGTCAAAAATTTAATATTAACTTTCTATAGGACTAATTAGATCGACTTCGATAGGAGCTGACTAAAATATGGATTAATAATAATTTTCACGTAAGACAATTGCAAAACATAGTTTGGCTAACTCTGCCTATGTAAAAATTCGTCAAGATTTGTCCTTCCTCAATTGTTATGTTATGTGAGAAGAAGGTGATATCTAAAATTGAAGTATAATTCAAATTTATTAGATTCATACCATTTACAACTGGATGCCTTGAAAAAAATTGACGTGTTATTATTATTACAGTCAAGGGATACATTGACCACACTTGCGCAAATAGCTCACTTCGCAAATGATTGGTGTTGCATGTACTGTCTAGAATGCAACGAGGAATTTGAGGAAACAAGGCACCAGAAGCAGTGTCCGGAGTATTTTGGATATAGTAACTTAGACCCGATGTAATACTTATGTTCTTTTCTTTTTTAGTTTTTCCACAACCTATTTATTTAAGAAAAATGAACATTGCAAATACATAACATCAACAAAAATTAGACAGATTGCGTTTGACAATAATGGCTACTGATGGTCCGGAAACGGCAAAAGAAAGGAATTGTTGTAGAAGAATTGTTGGGATATACAACGGATTACTTGGTATGAATGAAAGAGGTATAACTATTTTGATTCTGAAATCACATAAAGTTCACAGTAGAAGATGACATCAAGTTTAAAGTTAGTAACAAACATAATATGGCTAACTAAAATGTTAAAAACAAACAAAATATATAAACTTAGAAAGCCGTGGGACTTGAAGAGGCCAATTTTGAAAACTTCAATCTTAGAAAGCAACGATTCACAATACCATAAAATGTTTTTTATAAATATTCAACGTAGAATATGTCAACTTTTGGTAAAAGATTTATTGACAACCTATTAATTTGAAATAGGACCAGGGAGTACAATATGTGTTCAAGGTTCTTTATGAGGTAATGTGTCGCCAGATTGTATTCCAAGTGAAGGTAGGAACATACGGAAGTGACAAAATGTCCAAGACTTTTGAAGTTACCAAAGCCTTCACAATACTTTGTTGAAGATTTAATGGCAGATGTTCGCATATATACAATCCCTTCGAAAAGGTAATGGGTACACATTTTAAACATTGTCATCTAATGGGTGTTGAAAAATTACAGGAAAATCATGTCACATTGGATAGTTTGTATCATTCGTTCAATGAAAAAAATATTATTCTCTTCCTATTTGGAGGATCGACAACATGACCATGATAGATGAGTCAGCTGGAGCGAAATAGGAGCATGTGGAGACTTTTATGGACGGTATTGATTAGTTAATTTCACTGAAATGAGCGCTGCTGACGACATATTTCCAAAAAATATTTAAACTTGCATGTTCATGTAGAGCATTATCTCATCATAAGCAATGAACCTAAATAAAAAAGTGTCTGGAAGTTAAGATTATATTTCTTTCGTTTGAGCAAATCTCCGGCGGTAAAATATTAAAGAAAAAAAGAGAGAAAAACCCCAACTATTTTTATTACAAATACATATTAAATCATAAGGAGTTGATGATAAATATTCGGGACACAAATTATACGATATATTAAAAATGAACCAACATCATGGCCCGTGCCGTTATGGCACGGGTTAAGGGCTAGTTATATACGAATGAAAGCTTTCCATCTATGGAGAACAAGGTTAGTAAGAATATCTTTAAAAATTTCCTAAATTAGAACATCACAACATGACAGTGGACTTCACTACAAGAATAAGCTCTCCCCAATTTTCAACTTTTCCATCAAAAGTGAACTTATTTCTTTCTTTTTTTCTTTTTTTTTTTCCAGCTTTTCCATCGAAAGTGGTCTTATTTCTTTCTTTTCTTTGAGTACTAGTTTTTCACTCGTGTGATGCACGAGTATGAGACTTACAAAAGAAATATTGGGTCATGTTTTCAAATTAAGTTCATTAAAAATAAATTACGCTAATGAAAATTCAAGAAGTTTGAACGCCTTAGAAACTCACAAAAATGTAGTAAACTGATAAAAAAAATTATAATTTATTTTTCAAAAGATGGTCTTCTTTGACCCTTTCGAGCTCACTTTTATTTTTTATATACTTTTGTCTTTTTTGGTCCATTGAATTGTTACATTCGTTCACTGCGTCTGTAGAAATGTCATCGAGATCACGTTAGGTCATATTGTAAAATAAAATAAAATAATTAACCGCTTACCTTTTTTATAAATTGCTCTATTTCATTTATGCCATGTAATTTAGTTGGTATTTTATTAAGGTAAGTGGGAATCTAGCAAGATATATTTTACTGGTTAAATTCCTCATTTTTCATATTTTACTTGTTATTATGGACCACTTTGAACATGTATAAATAATGAAGCCAATGGAAATATCCGTAAGAGTCGGTCCAGCCCATTTCGGCCCACAAAGTTACTTGTTTAGAATGTTGTTTGAGATATGTCATAAATCAAGGCATGTTGTGTTGTGTTGTGCCTTGTTAGAGGGTGTGTTGTGATGTGCTAGATAAATAATCATGATATGTTGTGTCGTGTTGTGTTGTGTTGTGTTGTGTTGTGTTGTGTTGTGTTGTGTTGTGATGGCACACTTATACGTTTTCTAAATATAATATTTTTCAAATACTTCGATATTATACGTGTTGTATTGAAAAGTTACATAATTAAAATAAAGTTTCAAAAACTGGTTAGAATAAAAACTCTTTGTAATTTATACATGAAATGTGATACATCGTACCGTATCTTGTAGTGCATCTAGTGATGCATGTTATGACATGCTTCCTTAGTGTGCTTTCCTTAGTGCTTATTTGTGATGCATGTTGTAGTGTTTCACTATGTACATCAGTCTAGCCCAACACAGCACTCAAAACTACCATGTCACATCGTGTTATGCTAGGTCACGTGATACGTTATGTTGTTCTCCAGTTTTAACGTGTTGTGATATAACATAAACGTGTCGGAATGACCCAGTTTACACCTCTGCATGATATACATATCCAATTTCTCTCATGCACGTGTACTCAATCGTAATAATGTAACCTAAGCTTCTCTAATGGAACGTTAAGAAATTCCTATAACTTAGGCCTCATAGGATCTTTTAGGGATTAATAGCAAAATCTTCTCCAATGGGTATGTTAAAAGTGAATGTGAGGATAAATTTGACGGTAGTCATTTAGTAATCTTTCAAGTGATCCTATGATTTTAGAGGTCCTAGTCATCAATATCTAAAGTTTGAATCAAATACATAGTTATATAATCAGTGGTTCCTAATGTTCTCAACCAATAAACTATATACACCTGCACAACTAAATAAGTTGAGAAGTTCTATGATTGAAGGAGAATATTTCTCACCTCCTTAAATTTAGGAAATTTTGATTTACAAACATTGTTGTTGTTTTTGTCTTGGTTTGTGAAGAATTATTTAATAATTATTTTTATCTGAATCAATTTGTCGCTTTTAGTATTTGTGCATGAGAAGATTTTGATATATGTTTTTTTAAATAGATTTTGATTTGTTCCAAATAATCCGCCTATTAAAATAAGAGATTTTGATATTTTCTGTATTTTTTTTTTATTTCGGCTTTTGGAACATCACAAGGAACAATAAAATCCAAGTTTCTCATGTAATCTTTGAGTTTTCCCGATCTCAAAGATAAATTAAAGTTTATTTTCTTTAGATTAAAATAAAAAATAAAAAGAAAAATATATGTTTTTTAGGAATGGAGCGAGTATGTACTGCGATAAAAAGAACGTAGTGCATTATATGCAATATAATCATCCTCACCATGAGTCATGCCTTAAAAGCATCCCTATACCTTTTTTTCAAATTCTAAAACATACAATCTCAATTTATATCAACCGACTGGATACTGAGTTTTAGGACAATATAAAATCAAATTTATGTCATTCCATTGTCCTCGTCTAATTGATGCACAAACGTACATTCAGTAATGTCAGCAACATGATTTTCTCCAACTAGAGATTTTTGTATATCTCTTGCCTTGGTGAGGATCTTCCAGGAAGGCTATTGAACGACATTCACTGTGGACAAGCTCATATTTGATATCATTAAACTGTAATCAAAGTTTTGTTGGATTAATGCTTAAGATCCTTCACTATGTAGGAAATGAAAATATAAAAACAATGATGATAAATGATTACAAATGAAATTAGATAATAATATGTGCGACACTTACTTCCTTAATACCCCTTCGGCCTTTCCATATGCACAGTTCCCTTTATCGCAAATTTCTGAAAAAGAAGATAAATCCTTAAGTTTCTCATGGATAAACAAACTCTTTCGTCATCGTCATCACTTGGAACACATGAAGCAAATTAATATAAGCAGGAAAAATGCCAATGTATAACCCTCAACAAGTGCCGACAGCACTCTCGTTTGGACTGTCACAAAGAGACATTTTGATTAGGATTAAGTGAAGCCACCGAGAACTTCTCAGCACAAAAGTCCTCTCACTTGGTGAAGCCGAACCCTTGAAATTTGACATAAATGATCAGTGGTAAAGAAAATAGTTAATTAATATACTGTACGACTTGCAAAAAAATGAGCTGTTTGAATGTCTTATTATTTCATTTGGAAAAGCAAGCTCCCATTAAGACCAATATATATTGTATTGTCGGAATTTTTGAGAGGGACAATTTAGGGTGTCTTGATTTCATTAATTATTCATTCATCAGGATCTATCACAGAAGAAAAATCAAAATTAAGTAAGAACCGATCACTCACAGAGAGTAAAATAGACACTGAAAATTTTAATTTTTTATTTGCAAAGTCACAAATTTACCGTAAATCAACAAAAAATAAAACTCCGCGCGCATTTCATCAAATCAAATACCATATGCTTCAAAAAAAAATTAAAAAAAAAATCAACCCTAAAATCTCAAGATTGTATTTTATCAAAAGATATAATCTAGAATCTCAAAATTGTATTTCATCAAAAGATTTGATTGGAAAAAATAAAGAAAACAATCGAAAGTTAAAATATTACCTCGTTATGAAAAATCGGTCTCAGTTTGCATTGTGCGTCTATTTTTGATATCAAATCTATGCGTACTATAAAAAAAATATAATAAAATGAAACCCCATATTATAAAAAGATTTAATAATTAAAAAATAACAACGAAACTAGAAAAAAATACTACTTGGTTCAGAAAAACCTGCACCGAGAAAGTGAGAGGTATGCACTGTGTATCGATTTTTGATATCAAGTATGTGCATATCATACAGAAATGAAACGAAATGATTACTAATCACCTCATCGTGTACATCATATCACAGTTAAGACAATTTAAGAAAAAAAAAGAGGTATATGTGTGTGTTCAAAATAGATACCATCAAGATTCAAAGACTGATATTATCCTCCTATTTCACCTCAACTTAATGCTCAAGATCCCATTAGAGCCAATCGATTACACAGAACTGCATAACAAAAAGGGGTTGGAGCCCAGCTTGTTGTTCGGCTTCCGACTAGTTTCCTATCTGATGAGGATCCCCTTATTATCTAAATATAACTACGATTAATTAAAAAAAAAATTCAGACAACAAACATTAAAGCGCAAGAAAAGGAAAAAAAATCCGTAAGAAAAAAGTTTTTGCTTGAAGACTTTATATAGAGAGTCATCCAAATCTGAAAATCCCATAAAAATGGAAATAAAATTACTTTTGGCAATATTTTGTATATTTAAATTGCAGAACATTTATTTACTGCATTGTTTTTGTCCAATAAAATATTGTGCATCTCCCGAATCTTCTAGGAATAGAATTATTTTATATAATGAGGATTACTTTACTAAAAAAAAAAACGAAAAGCTCTCTAATTTTAGAGTTTCCAAAGCCTCACTTTGGTATATTACAAATTTCATGTTTTTTTAGGAATCTTTTAGAAAATATCTAAGATTTTTTTTTTTTTTGTAGTTTTTTGTGAAATAAGTAAATAATATTAAAAAGAACAATATTGGAAAAACCGAATTAAGGAAAATAATAGTGAAAATTAGGACGATTATTGATTGGTTTGTTGTTTTCTTTTTCATGCTTGTTTGTTATGAATTAGATTCCTTTTGATTATAATCTTTGCTTTCAATTACTTATCCAAAATACTAACAAAAATTCTAACTGATGTGCAGGACCACCAACAAAGATACGCGTAAAAGAGATTCATCGTTGTATCAAAAGGTCAGTAAGCTAATCAGTTTTTTTTTTTTTTTTTGGTATATTTTGGAGTTTAATTGATAGTTTGCGGTTGTAATTAGGATATTTTTATTTTTAAGAATGTAAACGGACATTGGACATTTGACGTTTTTTTTATTCATTATGTGATGATCATTCGATTTATTGTGGGATCGATACATAATTTGTTGATTATCATGGAAGAATTGTGGATTTTATGATTTAATTTGTTGATTATCATGATGAAATCGTGGATTTTTGATGATCAATTGTCCATTAATATATTTTTGGCATGTTATAAGATCTAAATATTTTAGGTTAGAAGAATATTTAAGATTTAGATATTTTATTATTGGAATAAAAAAACATTCTTCTTGAATTTTGTTGGCCTAAATTTAATAACTTTACAAATTAAAAATCTGCTGGGGTCAGAATCAACCAGAAGCGAGAATTAACGTGGAGCTCCGGTGAATGAGATTGCTTTAAAAAACTTTGTTATTATATTTTTCAGTATTTCCATCAAAAGTGGTTTATTTCTTTCTTTCCAAAGAAATTAGCAAATTACAAAACAATTTTAAAGTTTTTTTATTTAGTGGTTTATTTCTTTCTTTCCAAAGAAACTAGCAAATTACAAACGACAACAATTTTAAAGTTTTCTTATTTTTACCCCTAAACATTGTGTGATGCCAAGCGATAAATTTTGTTGAAAAATATTTGAAAAACCCCATTTAATGTTAAATGCCCTCGAAAAATAATTCCAAATCTACCAAGAGGTTGAACAATGGAAAAATAATTGGTTTATTGTTCCATCGACAATATCACGAAACTTGCTTCTCACATGTAGCACCACAACACCCCTTGCATGCATGTCCAAAAACTTTATCATCTTGAATTCTTGAATCGTTGGAAGCAGGAAGGTCTTATGAGGGTGTTAATCTGGCTTTTGCCTTAGTAGTAATCTCTCTAAAATAAAAATCTTTTAAATCTTTATTTTTGGATTGGAATTGGTTATTAATGTAAGAGAAAGTCCAATAGGAGACTGGAAAAAGAATATATTTTATATCCCACGTGGATGGACAAACCCTAAAACCCAGTTTTGGATGGTGGTGAAAAGGTTTATTGTAGAAGATTAAGCCGACAATAGAAGATATAAATGGTCATCTCAGTTTGAGACGAGTGTATCTTCTTCGGCAATGGATGAATTTCAACGACTATTATTTGTTTACTTCTATAAATAACACACCCCTTGAAATACTTAAATTACACCAAAATTCAACCTTCTTTTGAATTTTCTCCATAAAAAAATCCTTCTAATTGTTATTCTAGAATTTTGAATTCCTCAATTGAAACGTCTCAAAAACCTATTACACCTTTTTGTGAAGCCAAATTTGATAAGATATGTGTTGATTTAATTTAATTTAAATATATATATATATATATATATATATATATAACTGAAATAGTAAAGGGGAAGAGTAGTGCAACTTTTAGAAGTTAATCCAGGAAAATATTATGTTAAAAAGAAGAGCTCAAGTTTTGAAAATTACCTACCAAAGTTGCAAAAACAAAGGAAAACCATCCAAGAGCATGTTAAATGGAAAATACGTCAAATGAAGATAACCATGAGGTCAAAGATTGTCCGAGATTTCTATTGAAGTTCATATCTAAGTTTTTATTGTCTAAAAGTTTATATCTTGTAACAAATGAGGCAGTAATAAATCGAGAATATGTTGCAATATTTATTAATTTAAAAAATATATAGAACTTAAGAATTAGATTTAAAAAATTAATTAATCGGTACATGTTACATTTAAACTTATATATAATTAACTTGGTTTAACAACGACAAAATAACGCGAAACCATGTTTGATTAAAGCAGTGAAATATGGAGTATTTACAAAGAAAGTCGTTATCCAATGACAATATATCTTAAACAGTTATATTTATAACGGCTAAATTAGAAAAGTAACGGCAATTTTAAAATTATAAAATGGCTAGAAAATAACGGCTAAAATCTTTCTTATAAAACAACACACAGGTGAGCTTCTAAACACAACTTATTATAAAAGCAAAAGAGGTTTGTCCATTATGTTTCACGGATAACCACGGTCAGATGCAATGCCCTTGGATTTATTCTAAGTGTACACAAGTAGTTTGTTCAGGCATCATAATGGTTATTGAATTACAACCGGAAAATCTCAGGTATTTGCAGTTTCGAGATCCTAAATGTCTTGAAGAACCATGTATGCTAAATGATGTTGTGAAGGTGAATTCTAAAGAAGATGAAGAGAAGCTAGCAACACTGTGCAAAAACTTGAAACTTAAGTCAAATTGAAGAAGTTACACTGCCACCACTGTGGAGATGGAGATAACCAAAACACACATTTTTCACGGAGAATTATTGGATGCTCAAAACCTGGTTGCAAGGACTTAGATGCATTTCTACACTTCTACAGAAGAAGACACATGCGAAAATCACTTCTGGAAATGCCCTAGGTGTTTTTTGGTGGAGTGGACTTATTAAGTGTAGGAACTGATTCACTTTGTTTTAGGTTCTAGCTTGGTGATATGTTATGTTATGTCTTAGCTATGTGTTATATTGTGTTATCTTTGTTAAATCAATGAAAATGTCGTTGTATTTGCACCATCAGTATATTATCATAACTGATTTGAACATTTCTTATTTTTAAGCAAATACATTGGATTAAAAAATTACACATCATGAAGCTTTTGTGTTTATTGAAGCAAACTTCATAGGATCTCGTTAATTAATATCTGATTTAATAGCCGACTGGAGGACCGTCTGGTGGAGCAGTATCTAGGATGCAAAAGGGGTCAAACGTGTGAAGATCTCTAAGGATTTTGAAACAAGTTTCGTAATCGAATTATTTATCGTTAGGTAACTTCCATATGGATAGAATTATTTGTGTCACTTTAGCAGCACTTTCAGCATTCAATCCATAACGGTTAATGTGCATTGCCTGACTTAGGATTTCATGGCTAATTTTTTGAAAATGATCCGACAATACAGATGCATTAAACATTTTCGGATTCCTGTTTATTATACGAACACTGCAAAAAAAAATTTGACAAAAACCCTGATGTGACACGACTTGACAAACATTAGCTCTACAAATAGATAAATCATTTTCTTGAGTAAACCTAGTAGGATGAACTCTGGGATACATTTTTAGCGAATAGAGTGAGATTAAAAAAAAAGTGAAATTATAAGAAATTATGGGTGTAGAAGGTGTGATTTTAGAGTTGAAAATTGTTGAATTTATAAAATATGACACTAGAACCATTGGATGGAACTAGCAGATGTCGGCTTATTCAAGGACAATCGGCTCAACTTAAGACGACCATCGTCTCAACCAAAGCTGAGGCTCAGCTTCACGTGCTGGTTGTCTCACTGATCGACTCAAATTGTGATAAGATTTGCAAACTCTCGGATTTGAGCATTTGTCCATTCATTTTTCCCATGTGAAAAATAAGATAAAGCCAACTCTTGGGACCCTCCCTAACAAAAAGTATTAAAACTTTCCATGTTAAGAAATAGCATCTTTCAATTTCACAAAAATAATTAAATTATCGGAACCCTAGTAACTGGGGAAAAGGTTAGATTACCCATAAGAAAGAAGTTAATAAGTCAAGATTAAAAAATAACGGAAGATTAAGCTCAGAAACTTGAATACAAGGAGCAAATCAAACATAAGATTAAGCAAAAGATGAATCAAGAACTAAAGAAAATCGAAATCGAAAAATTGATGTTTTCCTTTAATACCATAGTAACATTCTGAGAAAAAAATATATTCGTTAATGATGTCTGAGTTGTAACAAAGTATTTATACTGTTAGAGCATAGCTCGGTTGAACTCACCAAGCGCTGGTATGTCAAATTTGGTTGTCATATTTTAGTATTAAAACTCATCTAGAGTCGCTTGATTAAATACTAGAGTCAACTTTGTTTAGGTTAGACTAGAAAGTCTATGAATGTTTAAACATACAAGTATTACTCCAAAAACCTGAAGAATGTGAAAATGTAATGAACTACAATGACGACATCATCATTCCACTCGAGGTTAGTAACATTGACTTGAACTGTTTCATTCCTGACGTATCTTTCAAGTCATGCTAAATTGAAAACATAACTGCGAAGCTGTATATACTATATGTAGGTGTAAATTATCCACAGATCCAGGTAGCAACATCTTAAGCCTTGATGCACCTAAAAACGAAGAGACGCGAAGCATACAAGGAAGATCAGCAGGCGCAAGATTTGAGGAGCCACGTGGATCGGGCATGATCGTTCCACATCTGTCGGACAAGACTTAACCCCAGATTTCTGACAGAGATGACAAGACAAGACAGGGTGGGTCAAACAAGGTGCAACGGTCATAAGGATAAGAAAATACGTGTCATATCGGCCCACCGCTGAGGCGACAGACAAGATGGGCGACATCGTGTCAAAAGAACACCAGAAGAGGTCGTCTCGGGCAAGGGACAGACGAAGGAATCAAGATGCATCGGCCATGCGCATGGAAGAAGGGGAAACGTAAGAAGGCCCGATCACAGAACTTCATAAAAGATATAACATGACCCACACCCTAACTTGGTTGTATGGAACCTCTCATATAAATATAGTGACTTGTATCCAAGAGAGGGGATGGTATTTTTTGGGAGAGAGAGAGAAACTCGAGTTTTCACCAAGGAGAAGAAAGTGAGAAGTAAGTTCATCTTTGTAAGGAAATCCGACTAAGAGCAACACCTTTGTAACACTTTGAAGTAATAAAATTCACCCTTTCACCTCCGTGGACGTAGGTAATCATACCGAACCACGTATATCTTGTGTTCATTGTTAAGTGCTTACTTTCATTGGACTTGAGTAGAAGCTTTCTATCCTTTGGATGTAGTTGGTAGTAAAATGCATCTACATTCTGGCGCCGTCTAATGGGAAATGACTAAGATCTCCGGATACCTTGCCGTGGAGACCTTCAGAGACGATCAAAATCTCATAAATACACGTTAATGTGTTGTGGTTAAAGCTACGATGAACTCTGTTGGCCGAAATAATGTTTTCTTTGAGTCATTTGTTGTGCATGTAAAGTTAGGGCAGTAGTAGTGTCTTCGGAATTAGAAGTTCTCGTATTCTCTTCGCCCGTCAACAGTTCGATCAGCCAAGAGACTTCATAAGCTCACCAGCGACTAACAGTTCGGGTTAGAATCTAGATGAAGGATCTGTTGAAAGGACGATTGTTTGTTTCCAATAGTTGAGTAATGTGTGACGTTAAACAAATCGTTCTCTAGCTATGGTATGGAGTTGAGCGTTTATATTTACCAAGGGTACACGTTTTAGATATCTCCTAGTGTGATAAGCTGCTAACCGATTATAGATTTGGCCGGCGGTGTAACATAAGTTTTCGGAAAGGTCATGATTAGGTCTCGAGAAAGTAGAGCTAGTACAAACTTAGTTTGAATCTTGGGGTTGCATGCCGTACCATTTAAGCATCACGTGCATAAGTTCAATGATTTGGAGCATGTAGAACAAAGGACAAACTAACTTAAATACATAGGTCGGGTACTGGAAGCGACATCGTACGGAGAGATATGGACGAATGAGAAAAAACTGACACAGACTCAGCGTAGGACCAAAACAGGATAGATAGGCGGACCCACCAGAGTAATAGGAGGAAATTTTGTGTCAACAAGAGTAGGCGTAGTAGTAACTGTGGTGTCAGTCGAACTTTTTGGTCTTTTGTTTGAACTTATGTTCCAAAAGTCAGGTCAAAGTAAGGTGTTCTTTGTATTTGCTGACATAGGTTGGGCGATACTCATTGACTACGCGAAGTACCTGATGGCTAGCACTTCAGGAACGAGAAGGATGTTGAGGAATCATACAGTAACTAGCAGCATCATGCAGGCAGGGGTAACTAGGCCGAGGCAAGAAGACAGTCGACAACCACCGCCCGAGGAATCTCATGCAGCTGCGCGAGGAATGCCAATTGTCGATGAGGAGGTCGATCTAGGGCGAGACAATAACACCCTACCTCTGGACCAAGTTATTTTGACTCATAGAAGAGTTGAACAAGTTGATGGGATCACAGCTTCAGACACCGATGACGATGAGGTAGCGCTTGCAGCACAAGCCCAGAGACAAAGAGCGAGGCAGCAAGTAGAGTACCAGGAAGCCCTAGCGAAAGAGCAAGAGCATCTCAGGCAGATTCAGCTGGGACGAGGAACAGCTAGCAATATCTGCCCAACACTTGTTCACACGGTTGGCCATGTAACCGGTCTGATAATACCCCCACCACCCCCTTATGTACAGCCTCGGCCACACATCCCAAATGGGAATTCTAGTCATGAAAGCACGGGCCCGACATTATTGGCCATTTTGGAGAGTCAAAGGAGACAAGAAGCGGCACTAAGAGAGCTCCAGCAATGGAACCTCGCTTTGGAATATGAGAACTATCAGTTGAGAAATCAACGAACCAGATCAAGAGTCTCGTCCAGCCGAGGAACATCGATCTACCATGACCGATCAGGTCACGCGCCACCTATGATGGGGCCGAGCAACCCTAATCAGTCCGACCGATCAGGACAGCCACCATCGCCTCCGGTACCCCCCACGCAAAGATATGGTTCACCCGAGGACTCGTCCACTGATGAGGATATGCGAGGTAGAGATGGGCAACAGGAACGAGCGACAGAGGACAAATTCAAGGAATTGGAGGCAAAAATCAAAGAGCTCTCGGGCGGAGGCGAAGAGAACAAATTGGCAAAAATCATGAGCGAAGCCGAGAAGACGTCCTTCTCTCAAGAACTCGAACATATGCCATTCCCACCAAAGTGTATATTACCTACATTTCCTTTTAGGTTCGATGGGACAGGAGATGCGATCGAGCATCTGAAGATGTACACCATGTCGCTAATCCAATGGAAGAACAACCCGGTAGTCGTCGTAAATTCTTTCCGGCTAGCACGAGGGCGAGTCACGAGACTGGTTCTATTTGCTCCCACCTGGGTCGATTAATGGGTATGAGATGTTAGTCGAAGCCTTCCTTGAGACCTACATGCACAACAGTCGACCTCGGCCTAGATTGAACAAGTTGTTTACCCTCGCCCGAAGATTCAGGGATAACTTAAGAACCCTGGCCGATAGGTGGAGGAAGCTATGTACTGACATTGGGAAGGTGCCGGTAGATCAGGCCATCTTTGGGTTTGAAAACGCGTTAGGGAGATCGGACCCCATCTGGATAGCCATGTTCTCCGAGAAGCCAAAAACCTTAAAGGAAATGAGAAAAATGCAGGAGCATTACATCGCTTTGGAAGAAATTCAGGCCGAGTCAAGAGATAGAGGAATACAAGAAGCTAGTGCTGAAGCGGGTATTGAAGCTAAAGCGGTCACAGACGACCCTATTAGGCGACCAGAAAAGATATCGGATCCACCCCCGAGAAGCAGTGAAAAGAGAGAGTGGATCGCTAAATGGAAGAATCCGAGGCAGGAAGCCCGATCGTATACCCCCCTAAATGCTCCTTTGGAGGAGGTATTCAAGGAAGTCGAGAAGAGAAACGATATCAACTACCTATCGTCGAGGGGAGTTCAGTTCCAAGAGACCAGGGAGCACCCCGAGTACTGTCACTACCATCAGTATAGGGGCCATTCCACCAACAACTGCCGAGAAGTAAAAGATATCGTTCAGCATCTTATCCGAGATGGGTATTTAAGGCAATTTTTCCGGCACCCACCACAGCCGATAGCAAAACCTGATGCACCAATTCATCAAGTCCGCATATATAGAACAACTCAGTTCGTGAGCACCATTTCACACTCGGCTATTCAAGACTATACGCTCGGCCCAGTAATTACTTCTAGGATCCATAAAAGGGATCGGAATGGAAAGGAAATATTTAGCGTAGCCAAGGCCCTACCTATGGAGCCTTGGATGGTGCAACCCATTTCGTTATCGGCCAAGGATGTCCCAGCAAATGGACAAGCACACAGTGACCCATTGGTCATCACCTTACTGATCGAAAATTTGGGAGTAAGAAGGATTCTTGTGGATAGCAGAAGCTCAGTCGAGGTGTTATTCTACGACACGTTCAGAAGAATGAAACTATCAGACGACATGCTCGTCCCCTCAACGTATCGCATCTACGGCTTCAATGGCACAGTAACTATCCCAGGGGCGAGATAACCCTGAGGGTCTCGGACGATGGAGGCTTCCTCGATACACTGACTACCTTTTGTGTAGCCGACGTCGCCTCACCTTATGAAGCGATTATCGGGAGGCCATGGATCGCTGGAATTAAAGGGGTAGCATCGGCATACCACCAGAGATTAAATTTCCCGACCTGCAAGGGAATAGATGAAGTTATGGGCGACTCCCAAGCAGCACGACAATGCATGCAAGTAGATGCAAAAATTAATGAGGATCGGCGAGCTCGGCAAAGGCGAGAGAAGAGTAAATCCGAGGAAGTAAAAGATGCAAAGGAATTGGAAGAGGTGATTTCACAAGTGGTCATGGCATATGACACCCAAGAGCGGGACCATTTATAGCAATCAAAGGAAGCGGCTATCTTCCGGGAGAACAAATCAAGTTTTTCGACGGTCGAACCGACTCGGGAAGTAAACTTGTGGACGGTAGAGGCGCCAAAGGTAGTAAGGATCGGGACATTGTTATCGGACGAACAAGCAAGTCAAATCACAACGGTATTAAGGGAAAACTTAGACGCATTTTCCTGGGAGGTGCGCGACTTGGAGGGAATTGATGCGAAGGTCTGATGTCACCACTTAAAAATTGATCCAAAGTTCAAACCAATTAGACAAAAAATGAGGCGCATCGCACCAGAATTACAGGAAGCAGTCGAGGCTGAGCTGAAGAAGCTACAGGAATCCGGAATAATAAGGAAATCTCATTACCCACAGTGTATATCTAACATGGTCGTGGTGCCAAAAAATAAAGGAGGGGTCAGAATATGTATTGATTTCAAATGACTTCAACAAGGCCTTCCCCGAAGGACAGTTTCCCCCTCCCGAGATAGATCATCTAGTAGAATCGATAGTTGGATACGAGGCGATGACCTTAATGGATGGATACATGGGCTACAACCAAATACCATTGGCGCACGAGGACCAGGAGCATACTTCTTTCTTCACACCGAGGGGATTGTATTGTTATACAAAAATGCCATTCGGACTTAAAAATGCGGGGGCAACATACCAGAGATTGGTAGGCAACATGTTTGAAGATAAGATTCACGACACCATAGAAGTCTACGTGGACGACATGTTAGTCAAGAGTCGTCGCGCTAAGAACCATTTCCGAGACCTTCAGGAGATTTTTCAGACAATGAGGAAACACAAGATGAAGATTAACCCCGCCAAGTGCGACTTTTGGGTCACATCAGGGAAATTCTTGGGGTATATCATCACACCTAGAGGAATAGAAGCGGATCCCGAGAAGGTCCGGGAAGTCCTAGAAATGCCGTCTCCCGCGACGGTAAAAGACGTGCAGAAACTAAATGGTTGCATAGCAGCATTGGGTCGATTTGTATCACGGTCATCGGACAAATGCAAGACCTTTTACGATATCTTGAAGAAATGAGAAAAATTCCAATGGACGGACGCCAGCGAAGAGGCCTTTCAAAATATCAAGTTACACCTAGCTAGCCTCCCGGTTCTTCAGAGGCCCGAGCCGTCAGAACTTCTCACCCTATACTTAGGGGCGACATCCTATGCCATTAGTGCGGTGCTAGTAAAATCGGAGGGGAATGTGGATAAGCCAGTGTATTTCACCAGTAAAACATTAAGCCCGGCCGAGAGAAACTATACAAGAATGGAGCAGATGGTACTCGTGCTAGCCTTTGCTGCTTCTAAGCTCCGAACATATTTTCAAGCTCACCGAATACGGGTGCTCACCAAATCGCCTATTGAAGTAGTGTTGGATAGTACTGGACGATCAGGAAGAATCTCCAAGTGGTAGCCATAATCAAACAATATGACGTGGTGTACGAGACGAGGACCGCGATAAAAGGGAAAGTAGTGGCCGATTTCTTGGAGGATTTCCCCCTTAGTAATGAGGATAAGGTAGAAGGTGTACCGTGAATGATTTAGGAACAAGAGGATCCAGCGGACCTATTAGCCGCCAATATCCCTACCCGATGGAAGGTCTTCGTCGATGGGGCGTCAAACAAAGATGGATCGGGCCTCTGGCTAGTATTTACCACACCAAAGGGGAGGAAGATCGTGCATTCGTTCAGACTAGAATTCAAGGTAACAAACAATGTCACCGAGTATGAAGCGGTGATCCATGCCTTACGAATAATTGTGGAGATGTGGCTGCAAGAGGTCCGCTTGAATAGCGACTCACAATTAGTAATTCGGAAAATTACGGGCCAATACGCTACCCATGATCCTGTGCTGCAAAAATATTGGGAGCTCGCTCAATTTTACATCAAGCAAATACCCAACATTAGATTCCGCCACATCTGCCAAAAAAATAACAGGCACTCGGACGCTCTGTCATACATCGCCTCACAGCTAGTAGACCCGAGCATCGAAGGCATACGTGTCATGAGGCTTATTATCCCGTTTATCCCAGAAACACCAGAAGTACGGGTCGAGGTGGCCATTAACACAGCCGAGAGATACAAAGAAGGCAACTGGAGAAAGCCAATGCATCAATACTTAGAGACGGGTGAGCTACCTAAGGGATGACCCGAGATAAACAAAATCAAAAGCAAGTCGGGCACCTACGAGCTGCGGGAAGGGATTTTATATAGAAAATCATACCTAGGACCGCTCCTACGATGCTTGAGTAAATAAGAGGGCCACATAATCCTTCACGAACTACATTATGGAGCGGCCGGAAACCATAGCTCGGGAAGAAGCTTGTCGGCCAAGGCAAAAACAATGGGCTACTTTTGGATATATATGAACGAAGATGCGAAGCAAATGGCGAAAGCTTGTGAAGAATGTCAGCGTTTCGGAAAGAAAATCCATGCTCCCGGAGTACCTTTAAACTCAGTTATAAGCCCGTGGCCCTTTGCTAAGTGGGGTGTAGACATTGTCGGGCCATTACATGTAGGAACAGGGAAAAGGAAGTATCTGATCATGGCCACGGACTACTTCACCAAATGGGTAGAGGCAGCACCGCTAAGACATATCCGAGACAAAGATGTTTTCAAATTTATTTGGGAACATATCATTTGCCGCTTTGGGGTCCCTGCATCTATCGTCTCGGATAATAGAAAGCAACTACAAAGCGAGAACATTGATCTCCTATTCAACACTTACAACATCAGAAAGAGCAAAGCTACCCCGATTTACCCCCAGAGTAATGGGCAGGCCGAGATCACTAATAATACTATCGCCGATAACATGAAGAAGAAACTAGATGGGGAATATGGAAACTGGTGTGAGGAGTTATATAACGTCCTATGGGAATACAGAACCACACGAAGGGAAGCTACAAGATTCTCTCCGTTTATGCTTACCTACGGAACCGAGGCGATCTTACCAACAGAAGGCATGATCCCTACCACAAGAACGGAAGCTTGGAGGGGAAATGTCTCGTCCTATCTGATTTTGGATAAACTCGACAATCTGGAAGAAACAAGAGAAATGGCGTTACAAAAAATGGAAAATTATCAAAGGAGGTTACAACGACAATACAACAAGCGAGTTCGACCAAGAGAATTTAACCCAGGGGAACAAGTATTGAAATTTCTGGCTGAATGGGAGCGAGACAAAAAGGGCGGAAAGCTAGCGCCAAAATGGGGCGGACCGTATATAATTGAATATAAGGTGGGCGAGGGATCGTATCGATTACTGCGACTCGACGGAACAAAAGAGCTCAAACCATGGAACATCAAGTTTTTGAAACTCTACCATCCTTGACGGGCGATACGGAAAAAAACGGTAAGCATACATGTATCCTATCTCTATGAAACCGTGAGGGGTATGAGATAGGACGTGAGCGATTAATGGTCATTCGTACTCGGGGCAATGCCAGTGTGGAAGTGCCGAGGTGACTTACACTCGAATGGTCATTCGTACTCGGGGCAAAGCCAGTGTGGAAGTGCCGAGGTGACTTACACTCGAATGGGCATTCGTACTCGGGGCAACGTTAGTGTGGAAGTGCTGAGGTGCCTTACAGTCGCCTGTATATTCGTACTTGGGGCAGTGTGCAAGTGCCGAGGTAGCCTAAGGGTTCTGGTGGTTGGAAACCAGTTCCAAAGGTTGTTGAGACGCGAGGTCTCCTCATCTAGGTGGCCTACTTACATTTGAAAGGTCTCCCCCATCGCAAGTGGCCGTGTCCACTTGCCTGAGACTGGTTGGTCGATAACCACTCAGGAATTTCGGGCCTAGAACTAGGTTGACTGGTACCCTTCCACTGAATCCAAAGAGATAGTGATGACATACCCCAATCAGGACATGGCATTGGGCCCGATGACCCTCCTTGTTGGGTGTGTTCGACAGAAATGATTAAAATACTAACTTACTTGAACAATAATTGCAGGAATAACATGCGAAACAAAGGATAATTCGATTGCGTCAAGCGTCTAAGTAAGAAAGTACGAAAAATGTCGTGTAACCATACGAAACGAAGAATTTAACGTAATAAAACAAACAACGTCGGACGACGCAAAGACCCCCATAAAAAACAAGCAAGAAGTGTAGCAGAAATAAAAAAAGGGACAAGTGTTCAAAGCGATTTACAACCCGACGGAAAAGGGCAACTTAGTGACGCGCAGCACTACAAAAGAGGAGTTCAAGCCTTCGGAGGAACAGTGCCGACCTTCTTCTATGCGACCTCGCGCCGCTTTTTCTCCACCCACGTCTCGATACCCGTCTGGAACTTCTCGTCTATCTCGTCCACATGAGCGACACGTTCATCCTCGAGTTGTTGGGTGAGCTGAGAAACGTTCCCCTCGGCGTCGGCTAGCTGGGAGCTCAAATCGACCTCGACCTGCTTCAATTGATGGACCTCCTGATCCAGCTCCTGAGAACGTTTTTTCTCGGCTACAAAACCACAAAGACAGAACATTATTCGTCGAACACGATTTAAAATTTTCGCAAGAATAAGACGTAATCTAAATCTAAGGAGCGGCCCCAACATATCGTCTAAGAGACCTAAAAGGGCTGGCAACACCGACTGAAGCGACTCTACCTACTTAGACAACTCATCCTCGGCCTTGGATAACTTCATGGTTAACTCGCTATAGTGTTGTTCGTTGAACTCGTTACTGGGGAAATATTTCTTATGCTCACTCCAATCCTCCATTAACCGATTGTGCGATACATGGAGCACAGCAAGCTGCGATCTATTCCATTCTAGCTCATCCCTCACTTTATCAAACTCACTCACTCGGCCTAGCAGATCATTATTAGCTCGCTCCACCACATCTTTGTCTCTTAATATTCGTCGACGATCTTCATGAAGGTCTCGATTCTGTATTTGCAAAGTGTTTACCCGTTGCTCTAGGTTCGTGGCCAGAGTACTTTGTTCAGCAGCAAGGTGTTTGGAAGAGCCCAGATGAGCTCGTAAATTGTCTATCTCAGCCGGGTCGTACTCAAACTGACGATACCGTTCTAGTTCCTCCTTGAGTTCTTCGATTTCTCCAGCCTGAAGATATATTTTGTCATCTTTGTTTGCCATTCGCCGATGGATATTCTCTACCAAATCCTTCTCAATATCACATTTCCTCTTCATGATCCTAAACTCTGAAGACGCGTCTAAGCCTACACTTCTTACTTTGGCTAGCAGAAGGATACCCGACTCAGGATGATGGAACGATAACCTCAATCAACATAAGTTAAGAGTCGCAGAATTGTGGCATACCTTGGGCATCGGCGAGTTTAATTTCTAGCTCGCGCGCGCGGCTCCTTTCACTCTGTAGCTGGAGTTAGAGAGACTCTAACAATTGCTTTTCTATGTGTCGACTGGCGGCATCTAAGCGTACCCGATTCAGGATCTAACACAAGTAAACGTGAGTAAGTTGTAAGCGATAATAAGAATAGAAATCATAGGGGGGCAACATTATGCTAAAACGAGCCGCTCACCACTGTGTCAAGAGTCTGGGCGATATCGCCATAGAGGGGCACTGCATTCAACATCTCTTCCTCAGTATACGCTCCAAAATCGGGTGAAGTGAGTCCACCCAAAGAATTTATGATAGGGCCAGAGACAGTGAATGAAATTGCAGCGCCAGAAGATGACCCCTCAGTAATCCGGGGCACGCGAAGCAGCTCTTCTGGTACATCAGTAACTACCTTCTCTACGACGGGCGTCTCCAAGGGCTCCTTCTGGTCTCCCACACCTTGCTCATCGCCTTTGTCACCCGAGATATTCTCACCAAATAGTTCATCTTCATCGGAAAGTTCAATGACTGGGGCCATCTTTGGCGGTGGCTTAGCAACTTTCTTACCTCTGAGGGGATTACGCCTAAGAGGATGGGGGTCAACCTCATCAACATCACCATCATCGCGCCTAGGGTGTTTCTGCACAAGATGTCTCGTCAGAACATGCGAAGGCAAAAAACAGGGGCAAGTACATATACTTATAAGAAAATCATCATGTTGGTTACCTTCCCCTGGTCTTCCTCAACCCTTGTGCCAGCACCTCTTTTCTTAGAAGATCTGGATCCCTTGGTAGAATCGCCCTGAGATTTTCAAACAACAAAAAGTGACCAGTTGATGCCCGAGGCTAACAAGATATCAAACAACAACAAAGGAGAAAACGCATACCTTATCAGCCTTGTCATAATTAACTACCCAAAAAGAATAGGGCTCTACAGGAAAAGTAGGCGACGGGAAGCTACCATGTAGAATGGGGCCTCGGACGAGAAGCGGAACTCGGGGATAAATCAGATCAGTAGAATGGTGGGCTCGCTTATTGGAACCATGGCCGATGGGATCGGCATCCAGCATCATCATGTCAACACCCTCGGGCATAGTTTTGACCCGATGAGGACTAGCAGCAAAACCAGCAAGATCGCCTAAGGTGAAAGTACCAGCTCGATAATTGACAAGGAAATTGGCAACGGTATATTCTGGAGCATCCTCGGGTTTGTAGGTCGACCACTCGGCAGTAGAACCATGACCATCTCGGCGATCCCTCCATTCGTTCATAATTCGGAAAGTATTGCCAATCCACTGAGCCAAAGCACGAGAGGGCTTGAGCTGGGAAAGAACTTTGTAATAAAAGGGGCTATCAGGGTTGTACAGGGGAAGACGAAGGCCTAGCTCCAGTTGGCCCTGAGTAATGACCACGCAATCAGCCGATTGCTCGTGCTTCGTCATATCATACTTCTTCAAAAGGATGTTTTGGACCTAGAGCAGGGTAACTTCATAATTTACAAGGTCGTACTTTTCCTTCAGCTGCTGAACGAACTCCTCGTCGGAAATATTTTTCACCCTTCTCTCGGACCTGCACTAAACATAAGGAGAATCATCAGGAAAGATAGATTTCATGGCACGAATATCGTACTCGGAAGGACTTTCGTAAGAAAACAGTGAAGAAAGGGAAAAAGCAGCAATCTCGGAAAAAACATCATCAACAGACCTTCTCTCAGTCATGGAGGGAGAAGAAGCCATTAACGGAAACAATGTAGAACTTGGTTCTCGACGAAGAGAGATGAGGCGACGAGACTGTGACAACGACTACTGTAGTAATCGGTGAGGAGAAGATGAAGGAAGAAAATCAAGAAAATTAGGGTTCCCAGAAGCAAAGAGGGATGAAGGAATCTGGGAGAAAAGTTGCAGCGGCAAGGAACAGAGAGAGAAAAGATAAAGAAGAAGAAGGAGAAAAAGAAGCGGGCTATTCAAAGGGGAAAAGTTGTAACCGACGCCGACGGTTACAGGTAATAAAGTGCAGTTAGTGGGGAATTGCATTGCGGGATTTGCGACATGGGCGAAGACGTGGGCAGTTGGGACGACGTTCTTCCACTCGTGTCTCCCCCACGAGCAAAAGAAGGGGCATAAATGTAGGTGTAATTTATCCACAGATCCAGGTGGCAACATCTTAAGCCTTGATGCACCTAAAAACGAAGAGACGCGAAGCATACAAGGAAGATCATCAGGCGCGAGATTTGAGGAGCCACGTGGATCGGGCGTGATCATTCCACAGCTGTCGGAAAAGACTTAACCCCAGATTTCTAACAGAGATGACAAGACAAGACAGGGTGGGTCAAACGAGGTGCAACAGTCATAAGGATAAGAAAATACGTGTCACATCGGCCCACCGCTGAGGCGACAGACAAGACGGGCGACATCGTGTCAAAATAACACCAGAAGAGGTCGTCTCGGGCAAGGGACATACGAAGTAATCAAGATGCATCGGCCATGCGCATGGAATAAGGGGCGACGTAAGAAGGCCCGATCATAGAACTTCATAAAAGATGTAACATGACCCACACCCTAACTTGGTTGTATGGAACCTCTCATATAAATAGAGTGACTTGTATCCAAGAGAGGGGATGGTATTTTTTGGGAGAGAGAGAGAAACTCGAGTTTTCACCAAGGAGAAGAAAGTGAGAAGTAAGTTCATCTTTGTAAGGAAATCCGACTAAGAGCAACACCTTTGTAACACTTTGAAGTAATAAGATTCACCCTTTCACACCCGTGGACGTAGGTAATCATACCGAACCACGTATATCTTGTGTTCATTGTTTAGTGTTTACTTTTATTTGACTTGAGTAGAAGCTTTCTATCATTTGGATGTAGTTGGTAGTAAAATGCATCTACACTATACATATTGTATATAATACTCTAGTGATGTGACATGATCATAATATATGATCATAGTATTAAGGAATTAGACTACGAAGTATAACGCTTATCTTTTGAACTTCGTAGACATGACATCAACATAATCTTGTATATAGTGTTATGATTATGTGAATGGGTTATGGTGAAGATTTTATCCTATGAAATAATGTTTTACATTTGTTTAAAGGAAGTACATTCATGAACTTGTTACGTGAATCCAAAGTCAAATCAATAGTTTTATTGTCCAGTTATTCATTGCATATCTTTGGATGACCAATATGTGTGAGTTGGTAGAATTGATCTTAACTCAGGTTATGTATATTGGTATAACCAATCACAATTCTTAGACTTATGATTTGGTATGACCGGTCCTGGTAATTGGTGTAACCGATCCTAAGTAATCATCATGAGATGGTATGGTCGATCCTTGTAATTGGTGTGACCGATCATAAGTGTTGTGTGACCGATCCTTGTAATTGGTGTACCCGATCCTAGTGATTGGTATGACTAATCACAAGTAGATACCATGTGTATATGGAACTGATCCTTGTAATTGGTGTTGAAAAAGCGGGGGTCTAACAACCTCACCCAATATTTCGATTAGCAATATGTATGGACAACTCCGAGTTGTTTTCTAGAGAATCAACTAAACTCAATCAATAGAAAATACTCAAGGAGTTATTATCTCAATCTCTCAATTTAATTTACTCAAGCAAATATAATTCGCGAGTCCTAATCAAAGAGATAACTTGGATGGTACCAAACACCAATATCCAAGTGTGAATCAAATCAACAACCAATAAGGTCGGATATTCTAATTGATTGAACAACGCACGACCTGTATTATTTCAATTATATAAAAATATAATGCGGAAAATAAATAACACAGACACCAGAATTTTGTTAACGAGGAAACCGCAAATGCAGAAAAACCCCGGGACCTAGTCCAGATTAGACATACAATGTATTAAGCCGCTACAGGCACTAGCCTACTCCAAATTAACTTCGGTCTGGACTGTAGTTGAACCCAATTAAATCTCACACTGATCCAAGGTACAGTTATTCTCCTACGCCTCTGATCCCAGCAGGATAATGCGCACTTGATTCCCTTAGATGATCTCACCCACAACCAAGAGTTGCTCCGACCCAAAGTCGAAGACTTTAATAAAAAAATCTGTCTCCCACGAATAAACCTATGATTTTTGTTCCATATTTTGATAAATCAAGGTGAACAGGAACCAATCAATAAAACCAGACTTATATTCCCGAAGAACAGCTCAGTTTTATCAATCACCTCACAATAGTCTCCATCGACGCAGCGAAAACAAATATTGTGGAATCACAAACGATGAGACGAAGATGTTTATGATTACTTTTATATCTTGCCTATCGGAGATAGAAATCTCAAGCCAATTATTACAATTGTACTCGTATGATAGAAATAGCAAGATAAGATCACACAACTACGAGAAAAGTAGTATCGGTCTGGCTTCACAATCCCAATAAAGTCTTCAAGTTGTTAACCTGGTTTTAGAAGAAGAAAACCAAAGGTTAAAGGAGAATCAACTCTAGCTTAGCAAACTAGTATCACACAGAATGTGTGGGGATTATATTTCCCAGTTGCTAGAGTTTTCCCTTATATAGTATTTCAAGTCAGGGTTTGCAATCAATGTTAGCTTAGTAATAAAGCATTCAATATTCACCGTTAGATGAAAACCTGATTAAATACAAGCTAATATCTCTCAACCGTTAGATCGAAAACTTAGCTTGCTATACACACATGTACTTGATGATTTTGGGTTTGTGTAACCGTACCCAAACGTGTACAATGGTTGGTTCAATATTAGTCAAACAAATGATAACTTTCATATCAACCATATTCTTCTTCACCATAACTAGTCCAAATGACTCAAATGAACTAGTTAGAGAGTTGTTCAATTGCTATGAGATCTCATGTACTACACAACACACAATTGAAGCAAAAACGATGTGATTCACTCGAATCGATTCATGAACTATAAAGCCACGGTTTGCAATAGCATTCCTTAAATAATTTAGATAAGTTCACGAATATCATTTTTAGACATAACCACTCAAGTTCGCGGACTGGGTTCGCGGACTCAAGTTAATCGGTTGGATTTCACAAACTCTAGCAGAAATTTTCGGGTTCGAGAACTTCCGTTAGTTCGCGGACTGAAACCGGGCTACAACTCCAGCAGAAATTCTCGAGTTCGAGAACTACGCACGTTCGCGTACTGGGTTGACTGCTCAAGTTCCGGTTTTACTTGATCAACAAAGTTCGCAAACTTCGGTTCAAGTGCTAATGACTTATACATATATGTGTTACCACAACAATCTTTATATCCCCCAATGGTTATATTGTCTAAACTCTTATTTCAATCATTGAAACATTCTCAGAGGACGTCATTTAGTTGTTATTCACAAACTATTTTTCGTCAGAGAGATTTCCAAAGTGATTGAAACATAACATGACTTTTGTCACTAGGTAAAGATGAACTTGGCTAAAGAGAAAGATTTACCAACACATATTTCGAGAAATTGATAAGCGAGATATACTCAGCTCGAAATATCACATGTGTATATTCTTAGTCTATATAGTAGTACGACTTTTGTCTCAAGATAGGAGATAGAGTATATAGACTTTTGAGTGATAGATAAGTTCAAGTCTCCACATACCTTTTAGTCGATGAAGATCCACTGGTTCCTTGAGTAGTCCTTTGTCTTGTATGATGATTGCCATGGAGTTCTTGAGTTCAACTACACTTTCTATCCTAGTCCGAGACTTTAGCTATAATAGACTAAAAATCAAGACTTTATAGTTTTGATCACTAACAATGACAGACATGCTTGATATAGAAACGCATGCGAGTTCGACCGAGCAGTGCTCTAACAGGTGTAACCAATCATGTAATTTATGTGACTGATCACAAGTAGGTACCATATTTATGTATAACCTATCCTAGTGATTGGTATAACCAATTTGAACCCATGTATGTGACTTGGAAAGACCGATCACAACTAACCATTGTGATTTAGTATGACCAATCACATAGTAGTCATGGAATACTGGCAAACCAATTCTAAATTCATTTGGAAGTGTGGTATAGCTGATTCCAAGAAGCAAATCCGTGTAAATATGAAATAAGGATTTGCAGTGAAAAGATGTCAACATAGTTTGAACACGAGCAGTAACTCTTATCATTTATTGTTCAAAGATATTCCTTGGTACTCAAGGTGATCCTGCGCCGAAATAAATTAAGAATCTTTTAATTAAGGTTTTTGATTTTATATGCTTTAATTACCAACAATTAATGCATAGCTCTAGAAAATAAAAATTAGTAATGTGCATTTACTAATTGTAGATTTTCTATAGAGAGATTTGGGAAAATATTGGACCAACATTTATTGGAATTATGCAAACCGAATTTGGGCTTTTATTGCATATCTTGAGAATATTTTTGATTTTGGAAATTCCTTGGTGTCCAAACATCCTTGGTTTATAAATACCTAAGTTTTAATTTCTAGCAAACTATCCTAAGAGCTAGGCAAACTTCATTTTTTGTTGTTTCTGGTAGAGCCATCTGTTCGGAGAGGAAAGTATCCTAACTAGGTGAAATCTCTTACGACCGCTCGTTTAAAGACTTCTGCGGGATCAAGAAGCTCTAAGAGTACCGTTGGTAGGAAACTAAATAACTGTAGTGTTATTAGTTTTCGTTTTGATTTGATTGACTAACGGTTGTTGAAACTTTGATTGCACCGAGTTTGTTTATTCTTGAGAATTTTCTCTTCTGATATAAGATTCACCCAGATTAGTTCAAAGTATCGACGAGATCTTTAGAACTGTTGTTAGATCTAAAGACATCTTGCGATAATCCATTGTTAACAGACTCCGTTCTGTGCGTGATTGATCACAAGAGATTCAAGTGGTGTTGTGCAGGTATTTAAAGATAAAAGAAGATTTGAAGACGAATAAGATTTCTTATTAGTTTTCGTATCTTGTGGATTTATTGTACAAACCTTGATCGGCTGGGAACCAACTAGAATCGATTTATCTTTGATATATCTGATTGATTAGTTGCGTGAGATCGGCATTCTCTATATTTCTCTTTGAGATCTATATTGATTGAGTGTGAATCTATACTTGACTATTTCATTAGTTAAAAGTTAGATTGATCTAACCAGACAAAGGAGTCTACTAGATTAAACGGAAGAGCCTTTGTCAACGACTCATCTATATCTCGTAGCAAGATTGATTAGAGTGGTTACCAAACAGATTCTTCATTTATTGTTTGGAATACGATCCAAAGGACTTTCTATTCACGTACGTGACTCTAGAAGTCGAAGGCGCATGGATACTTAAGGAACTAAGTAGCTAATTGTAGTTTGTTTGATCTCAACTATACGAAGTTGGTATTAGATTTTGTATAGCGGCTTAATTCTGAGAGTGTTCAAAACATGACTAGGTCCCGAGGTTTTTCTGCATTTGCAGTTTTCTCGTAAACAAAATCTTGCTATGTCTTTTACTTTAATTTCCGCATTATAATTGTTATTATAATTAAGTAAAATACACAAGTACGTTAACTCCGTAATACTTGATAGTGATCCTATAGAGTTTGGTTATTACCGAACCTATTATCAAGTAACACACTTTGTTGTCGTATTGTCTGGATCTTGTGTCCATAGTCAATCACACAAGTTATCTTGTTGTCGTGTTGTCTCGATCTCGTATCCATAGACGATCACACGAAGTGTGAACCGAATTGTCGCATTGTTTCGACTTTGTCCATAGACGATCACGTTCGGTAGAGGACTTATATGTTTAAATAAAAATATTGTGTTGTATTTGGGTACCCTCATTTTTTTCATATACCTAAACATTGTTAACAAAAAACCAAAATTTATTTTTAAGCAGAACAACAAAGAGCAACAAATAAAAATAGAAACGTATTAACACTTATGTCAGATACCGTGTAACAGAGGTGTAAGAGTACAACAAAAAGAGAAGAGGGTGAATCCGCTCACACTATCTCATACTTTGGACACCATATTAAAAAAAAAAATGAACGGTAATGAATGTGGAGCTTATATATTCAGGACATGTTCCTTACAAAGCTCTACGTTCTTACAAAAAATGAACACATTTCAAAACGTATAACACCACCAACTACTGATTTGATAATCAATCATTGCATATCAATGGATTTTCAACTGTTAGTAATATAGATTGTTAAATAGTGACGACTGATGTTTCTGAATACATTCTTTCTTTCTTTTTTCTTTTTTCTTTTTTGTGTGAGACAATGCGAAAATAATGGTGTGTGCCTCAAAAGAAAATATCTCTTAGTTGCGTTACTATATGTCACCATCACCAAGTTATACCCTAGTAATCCATCTGATGGTACTATAGAATTTGGTTGGCCATGAAATCCCTTAGGTATAGAGAGACATGGTCCTTTGGTAGCTTGAACTTTGAATCAACCAAAAGCTGCATAATTGTTGAAAAGTTAGAAAATGATATAAAGCATCTATTTTGGTTCCTACTGAAAAGATTAAAAAGAAAATTGTTCTTATTAGACCGATGTTGACCATGCGAATTACAACCCTATTCGCCGCTGCAAAAGTACTGATATTTTTCATCCGGAAAGATCTAGCGCCTGTTGGAAATTCTCAGTGGTATCCCCGTCATATACGTGCAAATGGCATGAACCCATTATCCATGGACAATCGTTGAGCCGAAGTCTGTTTTGCGCTATATGGATCTACTCGAGGAGGAAAAAACCAATTGAAAATTCGATTATTTTAGTCATATCAAAATGCCAGAGGACGCGTAAAACTGAAATACTAAATATTCGATTCTAGTTTTTAGCATTTCAAAATATTAAGCAAGATGTGAGAGGGAACGTCACGTTACTTCTCCATTTAACAGAACATGATCTTTTTGCACTTCTGCTGAGCCAACAGAAAGCCCCGGCTAATCACAAACAGGAGGGCTAATAAGAAAGAAAAAAATACTGAAAGGTGCATTCAACAATAGACTTAAAATCTGTGGACTAATATGCAAAAGCTTAAAGCAAGCAAGCAAGCCGCCAAACAAAACTTATACTATAAAATGTACTACCAGTACCACCCCTATTTCTCACCTATCACTCAGCGCAACACTTTCTTGCCATCCCACCCTTTCTCCCTCTTCTCTCTCTTCCTCTCTAACTTTCTCTGTTCCATTCCTCGAACCGATTGATTTTCCATTCTCACAAGGGACCGGTTACTTTCTCCGTTCTTGTTTCCAAAAAAAATAATATCAAAATCTCATAAAATATGGGAAACTTTAGAGACGATACGTCTCTGACAAGATCTCCGGCAGGGAAATGGTTAGGGTTTGTAACAGCAATATGGGTACAAGCAATATCAGGAAACAATTATACATTTTCGAATTACTCAGATGCTTTGAAATCATTAATGGCTTTAACACAATTGGAACTTAATAGTTTGTCAGTTGCTAAAGATATTGGTAAAGCTTTTGGTATTCTTGCTGGTTTAGCTTCAGATCGTCTTTCTACTCCTGTTATTTTGCTGATTGGATCTGTTGAAGGTTTTGTTGGTTATGGTGTTCAATGGCTTGTTGTTAGTCAGAGAATTCGTCCTCTTCCTTATTGGCAGGTTACTAATTTTAACTCCATTTTGTTTATTTTTACTCAATTTTGTTTCTGTAATTTTGTTTTTTTTAAATTCTTGAATTTTTTTCCTAAAGAAGCTGAAAGAACTACAACTGAGTCAAATCTTGATTCAGACCGTTTCATCATCTTGTTTCACGGATCTTGTTAGAAATTTGTAGTAATACACACTGTGTCTGAGGTTTTCAAATGCTGAAAACAAAGGAACATTGAGTTGCTTTGACTCGGCCGAGTTGTTTTCTCTGTTGCTGTTCTAGAAACTGCACTCTAGAAAGTTGGTTATTAAACTGCAAGTCTGCAACTATTTAATCACCGTTAGATTACAGTAAACAATAAAATTTGGTGAACGGAGCTTAAAGAGTTTTAATCTCACGGTTAAAATCTACACGTTAACACGTGTCGAAAATAATCTGACATGTTGTACATGTGGGCTGACACATGTGTGGTCAATCACAGGGTACTGTATTAAAATATTCGAATGTCCGTACAAGATTCTTTAACCATGAGTCGGATGAGTTAATGAGTTAACTCACTCTTACACAATTTTTTTCTAGTGCTTTGTTTTTCTTCATGAACAAACTTAATATTTATCAAGCAGTAATGATCTTAACAGTAGAATAACAATGATTTTAAATTTTCTTGGTTTTTTCAGATGAGTATATTTCTGTGCATGGGAGGAAATAGTACTACATGGATGAACACAGCAATTCTAGTAACATGTATGCGTAATTTTCGTAGAAATCGGGGTCCTGTATCCGGTATCTTGAAAGGTTATGTGGGTCTGAGCACAGCCATTTTCACAGATATTTGTAGTGCTTTGTTTGCTGATAATCCTTCAAAGTTTCTTCTCATGTTGGCCGTGGTTCCGGCCGTTGTTTGTCTTGCGGCTATTTTCTTCCTCCGTGAAGTTCCACCTACAACTACAGCTGCCCAAGAAGAAGAAGAATCCAAATACTTCAATTTCTTTAATATAGTGGCTGTCATAATTGCTTTATATCTTTTAGCTTATGATACCTCAGGGAAACATGGTCATTTACTCTCTATGTTTTTCGCTGGTGGACTATTATTTCTGCTAGCTTCACCATTATCAATTCCTATATTTTCTCTTTTTAAGAATTGGGCTCAAACACGTTTAGATTCAAGCTCAAATGATGTTGAAAGTGCTCATAACGATGAAGTTCAAGAACCTTTACTGGTTCAACAAGATACCCAGACAGAAACTGAACCGAAATTGGAGGTAGTAGAAGAAAATTTGGAAGGTGATGTTGTCACATATCAGAAACCAGTCCTTGGGGAAGATCACACAATTCTTGAGGCAGTTCAAACAATAGATTTCTGGATCCTGTTCACTTCATTTCTTTGTGGTGTTGGTACTGGATTAGCTGTGATGAATAACACGGGTCAAATGGGTTTGGCGCTCGGGTATGTGGATGTATCCATTTTTGTGTCGCTGACAAGTATATTCGGCTTCTTTGGTCGTATTGGTTCCGGAACTATATCTGAATACTTCCTCAAGTATGTAAATCCTCTCCTTCTCATATTTATTTAATTACTGATTTTGTTCAATTTCTCTAAGATTTTATTTGGTAATAATCTTATTCACTGAATGAAGTTTGAAAAACATCACTGTCTTGATTAGTCACCTCGTTTTATTGTTCATAAAAACTATTGACAGCTTTGGTTTTTAGTGTATGCTTTCTCTCATGACTTTTTGGTAGTGCGATTTTCTTATTGGTCTATTCGTTATCAAATGTGAGGCCTAAAGTCAGGGTAGGTTTAAGTTTGTCAAGTGCGTGGGTTAAAGTGCACATAGTAAAAGTCTGCTCTCTGGTATTATTTTATGTGGGCTCACTGCTTATTATTATAGAAAGTGCACAGCTTGGAACCATCTAAGATATGTGGTGATTTCTCATATCAGGACTTCAAAACAGAGATGCATATTGCATAATTTTGTAAAAATAAATTTGCTCCCACTTAGTTCATTTTTCACAGCATGCAGAGGCTTGAAAACTTTAGGGGTCGAGTCGGGGGTGGGTGGGGATCAATTAATGACTAGGGGGGAATTAATGATATGGGCATTGGGGAACTGATCATTTATTTGCTACTGAACTATGCATGTTGTTTCTGAGAAGTTGCCTGGAGCATGTCTCAATAGACGGGCCATTCTCTTTGAATTTAAGATCTTGACATTTTGTTTTACCTTTTTGAATTCTCTATAAGTTGCTGCCCGATGCAATTTCCGTGCATCTACGTGTTGGGACCAATGGGACTTCTCATCATGTGTGACAGCAAAATCTGGTCCAATCATGCAGGGACCGGAACACGTCAAATCTTGACTTGTAGTTATCTACCATTTATGGGAGTTATTTCGTACAAAAAGAGCTTGATCAAAAACTTTAGGCATGACTCTGCAATAATTTACTAGTGCACTAAGATAAAACAGAGTCGCTCTCTGGGAATTCAAGCTGTGTGTCTCATATCATTAGTTGAATCCAAGTTCATAATAACAAGTTGGTTCATATGCATTTTGTTAACGTAGTATTGAAGTTGCCCTCTTTTCAATTTTGAGTTAATGTTTGCTAGTTTGTTAAGGTTAGTGGATTTAACTTGAGCTGAAGCCTGCTTGGTCTCCTATGTTATTAGTCTTATGTTGGAAATGTCATTTCACATTGCATATAATAATATTGCACTACAGAATTTGAAACTGCTATCTCTTCGCATTATTTCTTATACCTGATGATTGGTTTTTATTGATCAACAATGCAGGAATGCTGCAACACCTAGGCCACTATGGAATGCAGCATCACAAGTTCTTATGGCAGTAGGATACATTATCTTAGCTATTGCACTACCAGGATCTCTGTATATCGGTTCAATTGTTGTTGGCATTTGCTACGGAGTTCGTCTAGCTGTCACAGTTCCTACTGCATCTGAACTATTTGGCCTTAAAAACTACGGATTGATCTACAACATCCTAATTTTGAATCTGCCTCTGGGGTCATTCCTATTTTCTGGTTTGCTTGCTGGTTTATTGTACGATGCAGAGGCAACTAAAACAGAAGGAGGTGGAAACACATGTGTTGGAGCTCATTGTTTCAGACTAGTTTTCGTGATCATGGCTTTGGCATGTGTGGTTGGCTTCGTTCTGGACGTGATACTTGCTATCCGGACAAAGAATCTTTACAAGAAAATTCAAGCAAGTAAGAAGTCTAGGAAGTCAGGTTTTGAACAAAAGAAAACAATTAAAGGTTAATTAATCCCGTACTTCATTTACGGAGTATTTTATTTGTACTTTCTCTTTCATTGGTTTCATTTTTTTTTTCTTCTGTTGAGATAAGTAAATTTGGGGTGTAAAGAAAATATCTCAACCCAGACCTTTGATTTTGGTCCAGGTTAGGGTTGAACGAGGAGAAATAATACCTAAATTAGGGATGGGTAAAATTTGCCCAAGTGACCTTATAGGTTAATCACCCATAAACAGTACGTTAGGAGTCAACTTGAAGGTGTAAAAAAATTAGAAGCATTTTGATCTTCTAATTGTTGTATCTTGTATGTTTGTATTCACGATTGTTTCTTAAATTCAATATATTTGTCTTAGTCTTATGAGCATAGTACATTCTTTCTTGGCTGTGGATATTCTAGCTAGTCAAGACGATTTTTGTCATTCAACTCTCAGGAGTGCACTGGGCCTTCCAGATATCCTGTGCAACAACAATCTTGGCAGCTTGGCTATATAGCAAGGAGTCAATGACCATCTTTCCATTATTTCTCCTTCACTTCGCACATTGATGTTGGTACAGGACTTGGGCACATTTATATTGCACTAGAAGGCCACCCCATCACCTAGGCAACCTGGTTTCCTATGCTACCGAAACGCTGGACCATGTAAATTTTAGGTCGGTCTTCAAAACATAATTAGGTCTATAAGATTTAAGATGACTACTCCCACTCCACCGATGATGAAAACATACACTTGTGCTTTACGCTGAAGGATTCACTTTTGTTTTTAAGAATGCGGTGGTGTTTCCTCCTTGAAACGTTTTCGAGGTAACACGCATACGCATAGCCCAATTATTTACATTATCTTGGCTTTCTGACTCTTGTATCACACTCACCAGTCACCATACGCATGCAAATTCAAGCCATTATTCAGACTTTTCTTACAGCATGTGCTGGCTGGATCACATATGCCCTCCTCCACAATCGAGAATGGTCCCGGACCACATGCTCTTTTGTTTGCCCTTAGCTGAAGTCGTCCATATATAGAGTGCGGACTGAGACCTCCGCTGCACCCCCTCCTCCGGGAGAAACATTTTTTTTTTTAAACAAGTGAAGCAGATGCCACTTAAATGGTTAAACCAACTGCTCCTAACACTCTTTTTAACTTTAGAAGATTAAAAACAATTTGCAAACAAAAGTAAGCAAACTCTGATGCTTACCGAGACTTAAATTCTGGGTTTTATGCTGTCAATAACACATTAACTATCAAGGACCATGGTCATATGATCAACTGGCAAAATGTTGTTCTATTCCTTCTTCTTTTTTTGGTAATCAGTTTATTCCTGCTAACACTACAAACTGTGCTTGTTGTCATTTCTCGTGGGCGCTATGGTGAAATGTTATTTATGCCTTCTTCGACCTGCTCTACTTAGAAATTCCATGCGATGGCAACACACTAATTTTGGGATTCAATATGTCATCACATGACACAGTCCCAGACTACCATATACAACCTCCATTCAGTTGATTGCAAGTGCTGTAACCAGAGGTACACCAAGATGGGACATTAGACTTGCTACATCAAACTCTTCATGTGATCAAACACGGGTAGTACTGCGTAAATAGGCTATTCCACTCGTGATGAGTAAATGAGGTTCCAAGCTTATTGTTTTTGTTTCTTCTCCATTTCTAATTCTTCTTTTTCATAGTAAAAGTCCACCTCGCTCTCTTTACTCTTTTCCTCTCCACGCTCTCTCATTCATCACTCTCTTTCGCTTTCTTGAATCAAAGTAAAATAGTTCGCCTATATAAATCAAACCCATGACCTAACTCAAACCCACTTCTCTTTGATATACAAACACATTAAGTATTCGAATTTCCATACTATATATATATTTGTAAACTCCGATATTCACTCCTCACTCTCATACTTTCAGTTTTCCACTGCTTCTCAAGCATATAACAAAGGAGCCATGAAATTCTTTGCAGTCTTGCTTCTTTTGATCAAGTTGGTGCTTTTGTTAAACTGCATTGCCCAACTATCTTTCTCTGCGGCTTATGGTTCTCTCTCTAGTCTCCCATCTTTTCGAAATTAGTCATTTAAGTTAAATAGTATTTACAAATGCTGTTATTAACTATGGAATTGGATGGATTAATGCAGATGGACCTCTATACGATTCTTCAGCTTACACGGAGGTAAGTAATACTGTCCAAATTGTCACGCCGATGGCAATTATTATGTGTAGATACGGCCTGGCTAGAAATATACTGAATGGTATATGTAATTGTGATGGTGTGTAGTGCAAAACGCAACCAGAGGATCCCCTGTACAATGGAGGAGTTCTCAGGCACTATGACCACAACAATGGCTTTAATCAAAAGACTCTTGATTCCAT
The DNA here is from genome assembly GCA_023529315.1 of Papaver bracteatum. Lineage (NCBI taxonomy): Eukaryota > Viridiplantae > Streptophyta > Magnoliopsida > Ranunculales > Papaveraceae > Papaver > Papaver bracteatum. The sequence goes on along the minus strand of JAJJWX010003223.1, from coordinate 41,802 downwards.
CACAACTCCGCAAATTTTTTCTCCGGCCTTTGTATTGCAGAATCTTAATCAGGCCACCAAGTACTCCTTCTCCAGTGAGCCTCTCTCTTTATCTCTTTCCTGAATTGCATAATTTTCTTAATCAAGGAGATAGTGGTGCATTGCATTACTACTGTCTCTAGCAATTTTTAAACACTTCGGTGGATCACATGTGAAACTTAGGGTCTTTTCAACTGCATCATTTCACATAGTGGTCCAAAAATGACAGTGTATTATAAGTAATACCCTGTACCATGATTTTAAGTGGGCGGTGAGTTTTGTCGGATATTTAAGTTTTTGAAACCCAGTGCCACTACAGAAGATGCAGAGTTTTCTTTAGGTAATCAGAATATTTATCAGCTTTTGATGAAAAAAATATAATTACCTTATTGTGACTGAAAACTTGCAATATCGATATAACAATTGGAATTTCATTCATCAACCCCATTGGTATACAATGTTTAACAGTAGTTTTATGAATTAACTTCAAGATTTCGACTAATATTTAGCGCTAATTGACTAACGAGATATAAACAGGTTGGGTAAAGATCGATGGTGATACAGAGTCGGCTATCATAAGAGCAAATTTCTGGTCAGAAAATTCATCATTCAAGTGCATTGGTTCTGTCTTGGCTAAGAGAGGATGCTGGTCATTTCTTAAAGGCGGTTTTGAAACCCGCTCGCCGTTGAATTTATCAGTAATATATTTCCAGGTAATGCTTCTTAATAAAGTTTTGCCATCTACTTTTGGTGCTGTCTCTAACTTCTTGATTGCTTGTATAGAAAAAAAAAAGGTATTAACTTAACATTCTTTTTCTCTTCCCCAAATATTGCAGAACTCTGAGGATTCAGGAATTGATATATCAATAGCAAGTTCATCTTTGCAGCCATTCACTGATCAGCAATGGAAATCAAACCAAGATTACAAAATCAACAGTGTATGTGGTTAATTGCTCAATGTTTTAATCCCTGCGTTCAGTCTAATTTGTGCGTGCACTAACAGCTATAGATTCCCTGCGACTGACAATTATTGCAGTCAGCTTTTTCTAATGGTAGGCTGAAATTCCTGAAGTTCTAGCTAGTAATGAGTCAACTTTTCGATCTGTACAGGAAAGAAAACGTGCAGTCACCATTCATGTATCAGCCAAAAACGGAACTAGACTTCAAGGAGCTCAAATAATAGTTGATCAAATCTCGAAAGAGTTCCCACTTGGCTCTGCAATAGCAAACACCATTCTAGGGAACTTGTCCTACCAGGTATGAACATTCAAAATTATAACACATCTGTATTATGAGCTTAACTAGTCACTTACCGAGCATTTTGACTTGACATTGTCAGAAATGGTTTTCCGAGAGATTCAACGTTGCAGTATTTGAAAACGAGCTGAAATGGTACACAACAGAACCTGAACAAGGCAAGCTAAACTACACGTTAGCGGACCAGATGTTAGAATTCGTTCGAGCAAACCAGATCGCTGTCAGAGGCCACAATATCTTTTGGGAAGATCCTGCTTACACTCCTGCATGGGTTCGCAACCTAACCAGCGATCAGTTACAGTCTGCAGTTAATTCGCGTATACAAAGTCTAATGCATAAATATAGAGGAGACTTCATACATTGGGATGTAAGCAATGAAATGCTTCATTTCGACTTTTACGAAGAAAAACTCGGCCAAAATGCGACTTTGAGTTTCTTTGAAACTGCACACAAAGCAGACCCATTAGCAACTCTATTCATGAATGAGTTTAATGTTGTCGAAACTTGCTCAGATGTCAAGTCAACTGTGGATACATTCATCTCAAGGTTAAAAGATCTGAAAAGAGATGATATTAGAATGGGTGGAATTGGATTAGAAGGTCATTTCAGTGTTCCAAATCTACCTCTAATGAGAGCCACATTAGATAAGTTGGCTACATTAGGTTTGCCTATTTGGTTAACAGAGGTTGATATTAGCAAGAGCTTCGACAAACAAAAACAAGCTGTGTATTTGGAACAAGTACTGAGAGAAGCATTTTCACACCCATCTGTAAATGGTATAATGCTTTGGTCTGCGATTCATCCGTACGGGTGTTACCAAATGTGTTTGACGGATAATGATCTTCGCAATCTTCCAACAGGTGATGTTGTCGACAAACTTCTGCAAGAATGGAATACCAGGGAAATAACTAATCAAACGGATGAGTATGGTTCATTTAGCTTTTATGGGTTTCTAGGTGAGTATAAGGTGAGTGTTAGATATGGTGATAGAATTTCAAATTCTACATTTTCACTATTGAAAGGTGATGAAACAAAGCATTTCAACATTCAATTGTAATATAACAAACCTTGTACCATTGATTAGGTTAGTAATGTATAAAGCATGTCTAGATTTGACACTGCCTTTTCTAGTGTTTAGTACTCCAAAACTCGGCCCTATGATTCTATACGGCAAGTTTATTATATGACTTAATATGTCATGCTAATCCAGTGCAGATGTTGTAATGTATGAAAATCCATTTCTTTTACCTGTTGTGTTATTAGTGTGACTTCCAGCGTGTTTGTTTTTTGCTAACACGTCATCTGGATCTGTCTCGGCCCCTGCATCACATGTTAGACCTTTTTAAGGTTGAGTCAAATTCAACTCGCGACCTGATTCGGACTCGATTGAGTCTAGGATTAGAATGTCCCCCGACTCATGGAAACAAACTACTGGCTCACTTTTTTTTTTCCCTAAGAAAAATACTTCAATTAAAAATCAAGGAATTACAGATGTTCAGTGAGGAAGTAAGGGATAGACCCCAACCATTCACCAGTGACTCTATTTGTTCTACCATGTTTGGCTGCAATATCAGCCAAATAAGTAAAACTTCTATTCAAGAATTCAAATTTACTAAACTTAAAAGATTCTAAAACTTATTTTCATTCAAGATTGACATATTATACCAGCTGGTTATTATTGGATTTCAAACAATCTATAACTACTTTAGTACTTAAGCATCACCGATGAAACATTTTCCTTTCCTTTCTTTCGATTCCGAATTGCAGCTTCCAGGAGAGCAAGGCTTTTGACTTCTTCCGCATTTCTAGCTATCCCAGAGATGATTTTGCATCAAAGGAAATTTCCTGCATTGTCATTCATGACCAGACCAATACCACACAAGTTAGAATTAGGGTCATGAGAAGCATCGCAATATACAATGACACAATCATCAGGGAGATCAATAGTAGCCGCATTATAATGCACACCCACTGGATTAGAAGGTGGGCTATCAATTTGTTAAACTTCACATTTTAAAAATTGTTATGTTTCGTTAATCATTTTGAAAGCCAACCTAGCAGTAGAATAATGATTTAGAGACTCAGGGCCGGTCCTGAGATTTTGCTGCCCCAAACGGGAAGTAAAAAATATTGCCCCCTCGGGACAGGCCATGTTTGTGTATTAGGTGAGTCTTTGGCAAATAAAGCTACCTCTAGATGCTCTAACATCTTTCCATGAGATGTAAAGAACAAAAGTTCAGAAGATATCATGAATGTATAACAACAAATAAGTCACGCACAAACAGAATAAGACTGCACAAGATTAAATCGGAATGCTTAATATAGTTCTTAAAATTAAGAAGGAAATCATATTACTTTTGCCCTAAAAATGCAATTAAGTGTGAAAACCAAAAGAGATTCAAATCAATCACATAATAAAAATAATAATCTAATTTATGATTGCATTGGGGTTATAGTTTTACTTACCGAGGAGGTGGTGGTTCAAGTGAAAGTGGTATAGGGAAAGAAGTAGGAACCAGAAGGAAGGAGACGAAGTTTTCTATAGAGTCCGCTAGAAAGAAAATTTATCTGTTTCTCAGACTTACTCAAATATTTGAGACTTGTTATATAATTATGAATAACCCATTAAAGGAACTAAGTTCTTACGATATGCCCCTAAATCTAATTAGGAATATGTCCTTTTATTTCTTGTAATCACAATTTAAACCTCCACATTTTTATTTCAACACAAACCACCCCCTAAACAAAATCTAAATTTGCTGCCCCAAAGTCAACCTTCGTTGACCTTCCCTCAGGGTCGGCGTTGACTTATTCTGAAATGTGAAAAAACATGTCTCTCCAGATGGTCCAAGCAATTGTGAAAACATCTACAGCCTTTTCTTTGAAATTAGGCGTAAATAACCATTTTGAAACCCAATCAGAAATGGAGATGCTCATGTTACTATCCTAAATCAACAGATCTCTATAAGGGGCAAGCAACCACACCGCTTTTTCAAAAGGGCAATGAAGAATGATATGCCCAGCAGTCTCACTAGCAGAACTATTACACATTCTATAGGTTATATCACGACCAGCACTGAACTTCCAAACATTACTCTTAGTGGGCAGGATTTTTAATGACATTTCCAAATGAATAACTGTACCTTTGGAAGAACCCTTAGTTTCCATAGAGCTTTATAAGTAGGGTTGATACTACTAGGGTTATACATATGTGCAAAGTGACCAGAAATGAGTTTATATGCATATTTCACTGTGAATTGACCATTTTTTTATGAAGGGCCAAATGATTCTGTCATTTTCTATGATGGGAATTCTAGTATTTAGAATCAACTGAGCATAATGAGGATTAAAATATGCATTCACTAAATCAGTTTTCCATCTTTTAGAATCCGGATCAATGAAATCAGACACATGATAATTAGGATTAGGAGCATACAACGCTATTGGGTGAACTGAATTTGGGATCCAATTATCCTTAAAAACTAAAATATGTTGGCCATTCCTTACTTCCCAAAAAGAACTTTGGAAAATAAAGTCTAACCCAAAGCAAATGCTCTTCCAAACCCAAGATAATTATTTTTTATTACGATAAAAAACATGACGATTTTTAAAATATTTGCATTTTAGTATAATGACCCACAACTCCATATGATTGTGAATCATATTCCATGCAGTTTTGATCAACAAGGATAAGTTGACGTGCTTAAGTTTTTTGAAACCTAATTAAATCTCCCTGAAGTTCATGAGAGCAGATGTTACTTCAATTTTTAAGATAAATACCACCAGGATACGATTTTCCCCACTAAAAGTCCCTCTAGGAACTCTCCATATGATTAATGATATTGTCTGGAATGGTAAAAGTGTTCATGTGATAAATGGTGGAAACTTTTAACACATGTTGAACCAAGATGGATCTACCGGCTTGATTTATATGTTTACCTTTCCACTTAGCCACCTTTTTATCAAACTGATCATTCAAATGGTTAAATGAATCAGTTTTAGGTCTAGAGATGAAGATGGGAATGCCTATTTCATTTAGAGTTATCTACTTGATATTTAAAGATCTAATGAGGGAAATGACATGCTCACGGTGGAAATTTTTACTAAAGAAGAAACCTGATTTTCGAAAATTAATGACTTGACCCGAACAAAGACTAAAATTCTTAATCATGTCCTTGAGAATGTCAGCTTCTTTGTGAGAAGCTTTAGCAAAAATAAGGCAGTCGTCTGCAAAGAGCAGATGAATGATGCTAGGAGCTTCTTTAGTGACTTTAAGACCATGAATAATTTGAGAATTTTCAGCATGGATTGAATATCTTTAGAATGCTTCCATATATAAAATTAAAAGGTAGGGGGACATGGGGTCACCCTGACTCACATATTTGTTGAGTCAGATTTGAGCCAAAAACAAATACATTGAGTCAGATCCAGATGAGTCAAGTGGTTTCAGTCAGATCCAGACGATTCAGATCAAAAATAAATAAATCATGATGTTACTTATTACTTTCAAAATAAGGACCCCAATGGCGGCAAATTGCTTTCTTAGGAGTCGTATGCTTGAATCTTACTCGAGCATACCTGGTGCACTAAAAGTGCATAAAAAGTACACTAATTTTGAATTGGATCGGCACTATGTCTAAAAATGTTTATTCAAACACTTATGGCTAAACACCTTTAGCTAGATTTTTATTGCTCAAATATAATTCTTGTTCCAAAACTAAGAAGGACACTTATCTTTCGGGATATACAGAGTAGCATTCCAGTTAGGCCAAGTACAATGGTTGTGCATTTCCCTTGGTTATAGCTTAATTGAAGCTAAGTGAAATGTGTATGAAGGTGCATCTTACCATGGGTGAGAGTCATATCTTAGCTTAAACACGCGGAAACTGAGATACAATAGGAAACTCAATTTCCTATTGGTGAGGGGTGAAAACGTGGGGGTACCAAAATACACCATCAACTTTTTCTTAGGAAACTTGTATGGACTAACTTAAATACAATTCTGAGAGTTCAACTTAATGAATCTCAATCAAGGAATAATATTTAGAGTTATATCTCTTTCTCTCACAATCAGAAAGTTTACAGAGACAAGTCCATGAACCTAATTTGCGTGTGAGAGTGCTTGGACGATTCCAAAGATCAATGTCCAAGAATCAATCAAGTTGTATCCAACAAACAAGTATGAATGTATCTACTTTGATTGATTAATATACAACCTGTGATATTTCAATTATAAAGATAAACAATATAATGCGGAAAAAAAATAACACACACCAGAAATTTTGTTAACAAGGAAACCGCAAATGCAGAGAAACCCCGGGACCTAGTCTAAATTAAACACCAAACTTTTTTAAGCCGCTACAGACACTAGCCTACTACCAATTAACTTTAGACTGGAATGTAGTTGAGATTGAATTAAACCCTCACAAGAATTTAGTTAAAGTCGCGTTCCTTACGCCTCATGAATCCTGGGAGGACTCCTTGTAATTGATTCCCTTAGCTGACGTCCTTTATAGCCTAAGAGTTTCTTCAACTCAATTGAAGACTTTAAACCAATCAGCCTCCCAAAGATAAGCCTATATGTGTTATTTTCTTTTTGATTGTATATCAAGGTGAGACTGGAAATCGATAGCAATAGACAAAGTCTAGATAACCTCAAAATATGTACTTATGCTTCCGAATAGCATCCTATATTATTATTCACCTCACAAGTATTAAACTTATGGAATCAACAAAGTCTGAGACGAATAGAACTTTGTGATTTCTATCTATCTTGATTGATGGAAAAATCTCAAAAATCAATCAAGTTCATGATACCCGAACTATCAAGATAAAAGATAAATGGACCTGGCTTCACGAATCCCTATGAATCTTTTTAGTCACTAAACCCTAAAATTTAAGAAGAGGACGACTCTAGTTTACAACTAGGACACACAAAGATAGTGTCGGGATTCAAAGTTCCCAGTTGTTTGAGGTTCCCCTTTTATAGAATTTCAAAGCTAAGATAGCTTTGGAACCAAGCAAACAATATCCACCGTTAGATGAATCTTTGAAGTGTATTAACATAACAAGATATACTCTAGTTAGGATGAACCGTGTACAAAGACATTGTTCATGGACGGTTAGCCAAAACTAGCCAATTGAACTACAATATTAATCATTTCCGTAAACACCGAAGACTTTTAAGTTTGAATCATAACCATAAGTTTAATGTGATCAATCATGTCTATATAGTTTTCTTAGAGATTTATTCAAATGCTAATTATGTCACATAAATTATTTTATGTGTATCCGAAACTATTCGACAGGGTAAGTACGCGTACCAGATACATGTACTTTAACCTTCTTCGTGACTATATTTTACAATGACAAATATAAGTTCCGGAACATACAAAAAAATTCCAGTTTGTGTACCGGGTATGGATACCACACCAGTTTCAAAACCAACAGTTCATTTTAGGTATGCATACTAGGTATGCGTACAATTCCAGGTTCACGAGTTCACATACTTTTTGTGGTATGGATACCGGGTATGCGTACCACTAAGTCGTTGACGAACTATAGCTATGTTGGTACATGTACTACAACTACGGACCTATAACAGTTTTCCCAGTTTGTGAAACTGGTATGCATACTGTCATGTATCCAGTTTTTCAGTAGTTCTATATTTCTCTCTAGATCAATTCGAAACATTAACATCAATGACACATATTATTTTTCCAGGCTATTTTCGATTGCTAATCTTGAATCATAATTTGGATTACAAATAATAAATTATCCTTAACCGAAATTCATCAAGTATGAAAAAATGTTCATTAAACTTAGTCATATATATTTCGAGAAAAAAAGAAGTGTGATCATGAGTAGATCGATACTGTGTCTCAAAAAAATTGGTTTATTTTCAGTTTATAAAAAACATAATAGATTTAACTTCTGAGCATATATGAGATATCAGTTCAATTCACATAAAGTAAAGGACACATATATCTCATAAGACTTTGCAATATATTAAACCAATAATGACTACATATTGCAAGTTCATCTTCTAAAAACTCTAGAATTTAAAAACATGCAAGATGAAAAACGTTGGAATAGATTTTGTAATCACAATTTATGCTAAACCAAAACCCTAGTTATCCTTCTCAAAAACAAGAATAAATTCTCACAGGAAGTTTCCTAGTATTTAAAATCTTTGAAAAATTATTTTTGTCTCCAAACTCCTAATCAATGACGGGCATAGGAACATACGATTCATGAATGAAAGAGTTAGTTACTTCAAACCTGGTAGGTTATCGATTGACAAGTGCTTATTGTAGTTTAAGAGATTTTTGTGGAACCATATTAGGTCCCAGCACTTCCTTCTTGGTTTTCTTAAGTTCTTCAAGAAGAGATTCAAACCTTTTCAAATTGGAGCGATCCGCTCTAGGTTTCTTCTTATTCTTCCTTTTCTTCTTAAGAGATGAGTCAAAAGGATATGCCATCTCTTGTTCCTTTCTAGTTGGATGAGTATCAACAACCATTGGAGCATAAATTTCACAAGAAGATGTTGTGCTTGGAGTCTCCATAATTTTGTAGGAATAAAATGGATTTGTAAAACACAAATATATTACTAAATAAGCAAGACTTCTTGTGAAAGAGATTTGAGTCTTGAAGTAGAAGATATTTACCATGCAGGGTTTCGGAACATTAAAAGTTCGTGTACTATAAAAGATACATAAAACCTAAGAAGAATGAAATTTCATTTTTATCCTTCCTTAAGTTTCCACATAGATCGAAATTTTCAATACCATTACTTAATACATAGATTAAGATGAACAAATAAAAGATGGACATCCAAGTAATAATATTCAAATTTGATCCAAAGCCCTGATGTGCACAGTTCTTGTTATCTCTTTTAAGGGCACATGAGACAAGATGCACGTTTAAACAAAATTAAATTGTGTTGAGGTGAGAAATAAAGTGCTCACCACTAGGTTCCTTCACGGAATCAGTATTATCCTTCTTTACGGAACGTTCAGCTCCAACCCTTCTCTTCGTTTGAGATTTACCTTAACCTTTGAATTAATCAATTTTTTAGCATGTGTTAGAGAATTGCTCGGTTGAACCCACCAAGCGTTGGTATGTCAAGTTTGGTTGTCATATTTTAGTGAGCCAAAACTCATTTAAGAGTTACTTGATTTAAATATACTAGAGTCAACTTCGTATAGGTTAGCTTAAAAGTATTAGGGTGAGACATTACAAGTATTGCGAAGACTTGAAGAAGTTAAGAAGAACAGAGCTACAACCACAACATCATCATTCCACTTGAGGTCAGTGATATTTGACTTGAAATGTTTCATTCCCTAACGTATCTTTCAAGTCGTGCATATTGAAAACATAAAACTACGAAGCATGAACACTCTAGATAGACATAGTATTAAGGAATACAATATGAAGTTTCTTGCTTAACCATTAAACTTTGTATATAATACATCGACATAATCGTATGAATGTTATTGTGATTATGTATGGGTATGAGGTGAGGATTTCATCCTAGGGAACAATGTTTACATGTGTTCTAAGGAAGTAAGTTCATGATATGTGTTGTGAACCGAAAAGGAAATCGCCAGGCGTTATTGTAGTTGAAGGAAATCCTACACTACACCCTTGCTAAGAATTTGTAATAACCAACTCAAATTTGAAGATTAAAAACGACACTTTATTATTTGATTTTCAGAATTGTTTACAGAAAACGTAAGAACTCAAGAATACAACTTTTCTCTTTTAGTTTCTCTCTCCTCAATACTTTCTCAACTCTCAAAAAATACATCTCTCCCTCTCTGAATCTATTAAAACTCTTTATGTAGGAAATGACATGATGGATGACAGCTAAGTTTTCCTTTTATTTCGGATCTACTCTGCAATCATATCGCGAGAGTCTTAATGTGGATTCTCGTAAGTTTTGTAACCATCGCAGAACAATCATGCTCTTCTCATGTTTCTTCAATCGTCAACCATTACGTCATTCTTTTGTGTTATTTGCCAAGTGTTGTTGAAGAGCTTGCGGTGACGCTCGCTAGGAAGTGTTGTTAATCTCGCAGAGAAGTGTTGTAGCGATATTCTGGTCCTACAGTTATTGGGTTTGTTATTCATTGCATGTCTTATGAACGACCAATATGTGTGATTAGTATAACCGCTCATGACTTGTTTGTGTTCTTGGTAAAACTATTCACATGAGGCCTGACTTATGTATTGGTATGACTTTTATTAGTGAAACCGATCTTAAGTAATCACCTAGGGTATGATCGGGTTTTGAGTGTCTGAACTTATTACTGGGAGAAGGGGAACCGATCCTAGTAAGAGGTGAAGTGCATCACAAGGGGAACCGATCCTTGTATGAGGTGCATCAAGGTTTAAGGAAGAAAGGGGAACCGATCCTATGAACATGTGCAACACGTTTTTCGGGAAGGGGGACCGATCATATGGACATGTGCAGTGCATACAAGTTAGATACCAAATATATGTGGGGAACCGATCCTAGTACCTATTCAGCCGTATCTTTGGTAAGCTAGTGTAACTATGCACAATACTCACATGGAGGTAGAACCGAAACTTGTTTTGGTAGAACCGTAAACCCATGAGTTGTGATTGAGTGTTACTTGATCAATTACGTAGTTCTTGAAAGTCAGATGAACCAATTCTAAACTTGTTTGGAAGCATGGTAAATCAGTTTCAAGTGAGCAAGTATGAAAAAGGACTTGCAAGAGTAAGATGTCGACACATTTTATTCTATATTTTTCAAAGATATTCCTTAACGGCTAAGAAGGAAGTAAATCCCAATATTGAATTTAAATAAGTTAAGAATCTTTTTAATTAAGGGTTTTTAATTTTATATGGAAAATAAGAATTAGTAATGTGCGTTTGCTAATTAAATATTTTCCAAGGATATTTCGATCATTATTTTTGGACAGTGCATTCACAGGAATTATGAAAACCGAATTTGGGTTAATATGGAAAAATATCTTGAGAATATTTTCGGTTTTGGAAATTCCTTGGTGTCCAAACTTCCTTGTCTACAAATACTTTGAGTTTTCATTTCTAGCACACTAATCCTGCGTGACATAGACTTCTTATTTTGTCTTTGCTACTGGTGAAGCCGCCTATCGGAGAGGAGAGTAATCTAATTAGGTGAAATATATTACGGCCGCTCAATTTAAAGTATTCTTTGGGATTGAGAATCTCTAGCGCAACCCGTTGGTGGGAAACTAGATATTGCAGTTTATCTTTAGTTTTCGTATTTATTTGATTGACTAACGGAGGTTGAACTTTGATTGCACCTAGTTTTTTTATGCTTGAGAATCTTCTCTTCTGATATAAGATTCACTCAAACTAGTTCAAGGTTTCGACAGGGATCTTTAGAATGTTGTTATATCTAAAGACGATCTTGTGATAATCCATTGTTAACAGACTCTATTCTATGTGTGATTGATCACAAGAGATTCAAGTAGTTGTGTGCAGGTGTTTATTGAAGATCTAAGAAGATGAAGAAGATATTGAAGATTTCTGACTTGGTTTTTATAATCTTTGGTGTGCACAATACTTGTTTGGGAAAAAGAGGATCCGACTATAATTGACTTATCCTTTTGGGTATTTTAATAGAATAGTTGAGGAAGATCGGCATCAATACGATTCCTTGTGATTAAAGGTATTGATTGGCTTAATCTTAAAGATTGCCTTTGGGTGATTGAACATAAGATTGATCTTGGAACCTGGCAAAGGAGTTTATGTTAAGATAAACAAGGGAACCTTTGTGCAACTCATATCACTTGGTTGAAGAGAGTTGATACCAAACAGTTTGTTGTTCCTTTACTGTTTGGAATACGAACCAAAGGAATTGGTCCAAGTACGTGACTTGTTTACAGGTTGGAGGCGTGGGAATACAGACGGAACTAGGTGAACTATAGGTTTAGTTGCTTGGTCAACTATACGAAGTTGGTTTATTTTGTATAGCGGCTTAATCCTGAGAGTATTCAATTCTGGACTAGGTCCCGGGGTTTTTCTGCATTTGCGGTATCCTCGTTAACAAAATCTTGTTGTGTCATTTACTTTATATTTTCGCATTATAATTGTTTTATTATAATTAAAGTAAATTGCACAAATGTTAATTCCTATTTACTTGATACGTGAATCCTATAGAGTTTGGTTAAGTCCGAACCTTTCTATCAAGTAAACACACTTTGTTGTTGTATTGTATCGATCTCGTATCCATAGGCGATCACACAAAGTGTGAACCAATTTGTTGTATTGTCTCGACTCAGTCTATAGACAATCACTTTTGGGGAAAGGACTTATAGGAAGGAAAAGTAATAGTTTGAGGTATATTTGGGGTACCCTCGCCTTTTTAGTATGTTTGGTTCAACGAATTGGATTCTTGGGAATCCAGTTCCTTGAACCAAATGATGCAAATCAACTCTCTGTAATTAAAAATATTGATTCTTAGGAATCCAAATCCCTCCAAAACAATAGATTTCCATTGCATTGGTCTAATAGTGCAATGGAATTGGATTCCAGGGTAAAAGAAAAGTAATTGGATTACCTCGACCAAATGCTAATGGATTTGAATTTAATTCCTTGGAATCCAATTATTCCAACCAAACGAGGTATTTTAGAAGAAGAAGAGTTAACTTTATGTACCTCGGGATTGGACTTTTGAACAAGTTTAAGCACATTTGCCAAACGAGGAGCCCTCCATTGCAGTTTGTTGACATACCTTAGCTTGTGTTTGTACTTGAAACATTGTATGAGTCTGTGACCCTCAACAGTACAATAAGGACATGTCGGTTTGGAGATAGATTCAGGAACGACCAAGTTAGTTAATATCGGTTGTACCGACCGATATTATCGGTTTTTGTCATGTGCCAAATTTTTTTTTTACGATATCTAAAATATCGGTGATACGAGGATTGAACAATAAAAACACTCATATTAGCAGATACAAACCGATATATCGGGTTCATCGATACACCGATAATATCGGTAAGGGTAATTTGGTAGAATAAATTATTTAGAACTTAACCCTTCCTCCTAATCATCTTCCTCCTTTGTACCCTTGTGAACTCAATCTGATTCAGTAAATAAACTTCCAACTATTTCATTTTTCAATATGGGTTGAAATTAGCTGAGACGATGGTGAAAATTACATAAGGGGGGATTATTGGGAATAGATAATGAAATGAGAATGGATGTGTATTGTGAAGCTTTTGATTTTGAGAATTAATGCATCATATGGCACCTAATTTTCCAAGTTGAAATATTTATAATATTTAAAATCTCTATTATTAATGATGTATCACCGATAAAAATCGATATAATCTTTTGTATAGGTATATAGAACCAGGACGATATGATACCGATGCACAATATTAACTACTTTGGGAATGACATTAGCAGCTAAACAAAGAGTACCTGAAACAATAACATAATTTTCATTAGTATACGAAAAATACATAACATCCTCCAATGATTTTGATGAAGAGTCATCAATTAAATTATCAAGATTGATATGAGTATTGCTACATTCATCAAAATTGATAATTTCTCCCAAGAGTGTTATACTTGATCCATCATCCTCTTCGGAATCATAAGATGTTTCATCAAGCATTGCAGCAAGACTCTTGTTGCCAGTGTATTTTTTACGATTTGGACACTCATTAGCAAAGTGTCCGAAACCTTTACACTTGAAGCACTGTGAAATATCCTCGTCATCATTATCGTTAGAATCTCTGTTTTGACGAAAATATGATTATGTGGCCTAGCTGACATATGAGGCTTTTCTATAGTGAACCGTTTATTTTGTCCCTAATAAGTTCTTTAAACTATCTTGTGATCAATGAAACTGAGTTATCAAGATTGTTCATAGAGCTATAAACACTTTTACTTTTAAGAGTTTCGGTGTTTTTCAGTGCCTTGAACGCAATATCCTTTTCGGCTTTGGATTGTAGTTCAAGATTAAAGATCTTTAACTTTCCAACTAGAGTGTTTCTGTAAAGAGTTTAAAGGTTATTTCCTTCCATGATGGCATGTTTCTTAGACTCGTATCTTGCTGGTAAATATCGGACAATTTTCATCACAATGTCCTTTTGGAGAATGGTCTTCCCTAATGCAAAACATGCATTAACAATTCCATCACCTTTTGATTAAACTCATCAAACGATGTTTTTATCAGACATACGAAGATTTTCCCAGGCAGAATTTAGGTTTTGAAGTCTAGCTTCTTTCTATGAGGTATCTCCTGAAAACACTAGTGGTACCAAAATACACCACCAACTTTTCCTTAGGCAACATGTATGGACAAAACCTAAATACAATTCCGAGAGTTCAACTTGATGAATCTCAATCGAGGAATAATATTCATAGTTATATATCTTTCTCTCACAATGGTAAAGTTGACAGAACCAAATTCGTGAACCTGATATACGTGTAAGAGTTCTTGACGATCTCAAAAATCAATATCCAGGAATCAATCAAGTCGTATGAAACAAACAAAGATGGATGTATCTACTTTGATTAACGTACATACAACCTGTGATATTTCAATTATAAAGATAAGCAATATAGTGCGGGTAAAAAAAGTAACACATACACCATAAATTTTGTTAATGAGGAAACCACAAATACAGGAAACCCCAGGACCTAGTCCAAATTGATCACCAAAATATATTAAGCCGCTACAGACACTAGCCTACTACCAATTAACTTCGGACTGGAATGTGGTTGAGACCGAATTAAACCCTCACAAAAATTCAGTTACATTCGCGTTCCTTACACCTCATGAATCCAAGCAGGACTCCGTGCAAATGATTCCCTTAGATGATGTCCTTTACATCCTAAGAGTTGCTTCCACTCAATTGAAGACTTTAAACCAATCTACCTCCGACAGATAAGCCTATATGTGTGATTTTCTTTTTTTATCATATATCAAGGTGGGACTGGAAATCGATAGCAATAGATAAAGTCTAGCTAACCTCAAAGCTGGACTTATGCTTCCCGAAGAGCAACCTAGATTATTATTCACCTCACAAGTATTAAACTCGTGGAATCAACAAAGTCTGAGAAGAACAGAACTTTGATGATTTTTATCTATATTGATTGATGGAGCAAGCTCAACAATCAATCAAGATCAGGATACTCGAGCTATCAAGATAAAAGATAGATGGACCTGGCTTCACGAATCCATATGAAGTATTTTTAGTCGCTAAAACTTAAAAGGTTATTAGGACACACAAAGTTAGTGTCGGGATTCAAAGATCCCAGTTGTTTGAGGTTCCACTTTTATAGACTTTCAAAGCATAGGTTTCTTTAGGTTTAATCTAAGATAGCTTTGGAACCAAGCAAACAATATCCACCGTTAGATGAATATTTGAATCTGATTAACATAAAAAGATATACACTATGGTTAGGATGGACCATAGTCGAACAGTGTAACATTCATGAATGGATAGCCGAAATTAGCCAACTAAACTATAAGCTTGAGCATTTTCGTATAACACTTAAGACTTAAATCTTGAGTCACAATCATGTGATCAAATATGTCTATGGTGTTTTTAGAGATTGTTCAAATGTTAATTATCTCACGAGAATAATTTTATGTGCATTTGAAATTATTCAATATGGTAAATATGTGTACTTAAACCTTGTTCGTGAACATATTTGTCATGGTATGTGTACCCTTAAGACAAATTAGAGTTCCGGAACATACATAACTTTTTCGGTATGTGTACTGAATATGGATACCACACCGGCTCCAAAACTGACACTATGCGTACTAGTTTGGGTACCGTTCCGGGTTCACGAGTGCATATACTTTTTAAGGTATGCATAATGGTATGCTTACTAAAAAGTTGTTGTCGACATATAGTTACTCCGGTACGTGTTCTAGGTACATGTACTATAGTTCTGGACCTGTAACAGTTATCCCAGTTTATAAGGCTGGTAAGCATACCATCTTCTATCCGAAATTACATTGGTTCTATATTTCTCTCTAAATCAATTCGAAACATTCCCTAATAACATTAATGACACATATCATTGTTCCATGCTATTTTTGAATGATAATCTTGAATCACAATTAAGATTACGAACAATGAATTGTCCTTAACCGAAATTCATCAAGTATGAACAAATGTTCATTAAGCTTAGTCATATATATTTCGAGAACTAATTACCAAGATAAACTTGACTCGAAATTCTTTAGTTATGCGACAACGTCTCATAGATATAGATATGGATATAACTTGAGAAATAGGTGGTTCAGTCTTCAATACCTTTTATTAAAGAAGTTCTCTAAAAGCTTCGGTTGATCTTCGCCTTCAAATGGTAGAATGCAATGATGACTGCCGTGATATCCGTTTCTTAACTACATCTTCTATCATAATATGTGACTTAGTTAATTGTAGACTATAAATCAAGATATAGTTTTGATAACAATCTTGAGATAGCAACACTTGTGAGATCGACCGAGCAATGCTCTAACATCTCCTTAGAATACGGTTTTTAAGATATTCCAAACATCTTTAAACATAGTGCATGAAGTCACGTGGTGCTGAAGATATGGGCTTATGGCATGGATAATAGCGTTTAACCTGTCAAGATTATGCTTTACAACACTTATCTCGGTATCACTATATTCTCCTAACAACTATTGGAGGATTGTATCCTGTAACTACAAGTTTCCATGTCTCAAAGTCACGGGCATGTAAAAAGTGTTGATGGTGGATTTTTGACAATGGATAAAATCGTAAAATCATAATCTTGCATATCCATGATCCAGTAATCATATAAATATTGAGACTCGTGTCTCTCTTTTAAGCATGAAAGCTCATGCCATGATGATCTCTGACTGAATGTATTTCCTCTCAGATCATCCATAAGAACATCTGACTGAGTCTATTTCCTCTCAGAGCATACATAAATATACAGTCTCTCTATTGATACCACGACATATTCCATCAACTGAGCAATTTCAGTAATCACTTCTGTATAAAATCGAAAATGGTTGGATGCTCCTAGATGTATTAATCACTAGTATAGAGCAATAATGTCTTCAGGATGTCTCGATGTTCCCTGATTATACAGAATAAATATTCAGGATGAGTATGGCACTTCTACTAGATCATACCTCGATTTTTGAATAATCATAATGCTCCTAGATAGCGTGTCTATTAGTATAGAGCCATCAATTAATTATTTCTATTCGTAAGATTCATCAATTGAGTTCCTAAAAAACATTATACGTACGTTCCTTATAATGTTTCGTTACTTCAATTCATGGCTTTTCCCAGTAGAATTCCATGGGTTAGTAATAAATATTCAACGTACGCGCATCTAAGACACCACCGAGTAAGCCCCGATAAAATGGTGCAAGTGTACTCAACAATGATGCACGAACGAGCACTTAAATGCACGAACGAGCATTCAAAAATATGGACGAATGAGGAACCTATGCAAAATAGGGAGGAAAATAATATTAAAATAAAATAAACAAGAGGCGTGGACCGGGCCCACCAACCGGACGGTCGCCCTCTTCTGTTACTTTATTTTTATTTTAACCTATTTTATTATTTTTCTTGTTTGAGCAAAACTCTCAGTTTCTCCATATTTCCTTCACACAATGAAAAAATAATATAAAATAGGGAAAAGTGTCACGAGACCGGGCCTACTAGCCGGCAGGCCATGCCCTAGACGTGGCCGGTCCCACACCCTATAATCCTTTATTTTTTTATTATTATTATTTCCTTCATCCCATTAAACTCCCCCATTTGAGAAAAAACCCTGATTTTTCAATATTTTCTCAAAATATTGCTCAAACGTTGAAAAAGCCAGAAAGTCAAATGGTCACATGGCCGGCTAGACTACTCACGGAAAATGTTAAACTATTATTATTTTAATATTCTCAAAATATTGATCGCACGAGCAATGTCCTACTTGCTCATTCAAACAAAATTGAGAGTTTTAGTCAAGATCAAAATCTTCTGAAAATCCAAAATATTGCTTGAACGCTCGTCAGAAAATATCAAAATTCTCAGGATTGAGCCACGAGCAACATGGTGACATGGGCATGCCACCTTGACCGACCAAGGTTGGCCATTTGGCTTGCAAGAAGCCGGTCCCACGCATATTCATAATTTGACCTAATTTGTTCATATTGGGTTCAAACTCTTTCCAAACAATTTGGAATTTCATCAAATGACCGTCAGCTGGTCCCACACCACAAGAGTCGGTTCTATGCCATCTTGGTAGGTCCCTCACTTCTCGATAATTAGGTTTTATTACCTAATGCTCAGACAAGCACTATTTAAATAAATGATTAAACCAGCATTTGATCATTCTTTCACCAACTGGTCTGCAAAGGACTTTGGTGCTTGTTCATTCGAACATCTGGGCACTACATGGTCGGCCATCATCCCAGGTAACTGTTCCCTCTCTCACTCATTAATTGATTTTCAGTAAATCATGAATTGATCAACAATCGATCAAAAATTAGGGTTTAAAATCGGATGCTCTTCAAAGCATAATTCCGAACAGATTCATATACTAATAATTTTATGTTGATCTAGTAATCAACATTCTAATTAATTATGCTTGGTCCAGCTACCGGTATTTTAAAATGAATGTTTTATTTTGGTCGTGCAACCAATAATTCATCAAACAAGCAATATTTGCTCAGACAAGTAATATTGATTCAACTATCAATATTCAGTAATTTATCAAAAGAGCAATATTTGCTCAGACAAGGAATATTGAATCAACTATTAATATTCCGTAACTTATCAAATGAACAATGTTTGCTCAGATGAGCAATATTTGCTATCAATATTTCGTAATTTATCAAATGAGCAATATTTTCTCAGATGAGGAATATTGATTCAACTATCAATATTCAGTAATTCATCATACGAGAAATATTTGCTCTGACTATCAATATTGATTCAACTATCAATATTCAGTAATTTATCATACGAGCAATATTTGCTCAGACTCAATATTCATCACGTTAATTCGAGAACTATGCATATGTCCCAGCAGACATGCTCAATTTATGAACCATAGAGCATTCTTCCATCATGCTCGATTAAAAAATACTAAGACTCATCGTCTAGTCAAGTCAACAACTGACAAAATACATGTCTGCTTTACAGACTCAACATTCATGAGACATCAATCGTCACATGGGAGGATATTAACTAAGGTTTTGGTTTGGTGGCCTACGGCATGTGTCTTCATCCACGATAAGATATGTGAGTAAGTCTTGCAAGCGGTTGATGAAGTTAGAAAATTAATGGATGGACGATCAACCCAGTCTTCGCACGACATGGAACTAGTTAAACCATGATCTCCCATTTTCCCACTCTTCCACTCAAACAACCATCACACTTATTGGAGATCAATGTGTCCATGTTCTAGAAATATAAATAATTTCTCTGAATTCATGATTGAACAAGTAGGAACCATACAAGAATTATCACAACAATTCTCATCTGAACAATCACTCTCAATTGAGCAAAATTCAAATTTATTTGAACCCAATAGTTCATCAATTTTCAGAAACCCACAACACATTTACGATTCCTTTGATCATCATTGATCTCACACATACTTCTCAGCTTCCCTCCTACAGACCGGCCCATCCTCTCTTGTGACCGAATTGACTCTGGAACGGCCATTGTCTTGGTTTAGGCTGAAGTTCTACAAATTGATCTCTCGAACTCAAAGCACTCATGTGCAATGCACCTGTTTGGAAAAATGTTAAAGGAATTTGCTCGGTTGATGAGTCTCTGTCTGCACGGTCGTCTCTTCGTTTCCTAAAAAACCAGTAAATCGTTTTCTCCCATCAACAAAAAGGAACGCATTAATTTTTTTCCACCATAAGTAATTCGAGATATAAAATACTGGCAGTACGTTTATCGAGATTGCACTCTTGTCTATATAGTCAGATTGCTTCAAACACAGACTTATTAGGTCTTAAACGTGTTTGTCTGCTCTGATACCAATTGAAAATGTGGGGGTACCAAAATACACCACCAACCATGTATGGACAAACTTAAATACAATTCCGAGAGTTAACCTTAATGAATCTCAATTAAGGAATGATATTTAGAGTTATATCTCTTTCTCCCACTATCAAAAAGTTTATATAGACAAGTCCCTGAACTAGATTTGCATGTGAGAGTGCTTGGACGATTCCAAAGATCAATATCCAAGAATCAATCAAGTCGTATCCAACAAACAAGGATGGATGTATCTACATACTTCGATTAATTAACGTCCAACCTGTGATATTTCAATTGTAAAAATAAACAATATAATGAGGAAAAAGAAAAAACACAAACACCAGAAATTTAGTTAACGAGGAAACGCAAATGTAAAAAAAACCCGGGACCTAGTCCAGATTGAACACCAAACTGTATTAAGCCGATACAGACACTAGCCTATTACCAATTAACTTCGGGAGTTGAGACCGAATTAAACCCTCACAACAATTCAGTTACAGTGGCGTTCCTTACGCCTCTTGATTCCTAGCATGATTTCACGCAATTGATTCCCTTAGATGACGTCCTTTACAGCCTAAGAGTTGCTTCAACTCAATTGAATACTTTAAACCAATCTTCCTCCCACGGATAAGCATATATGTGTGATTTCCTTTTTATTACAGATCAAGGTAAGACTGGAGATCGATAGCAATATAAAAATCTAGCTAACCTCAAAGTCCGGACTTATGCTTCCCGAAAAGCATCCTAGATTATTATTCACCTCACAAGTATTAAACTAGCGGAATTAACAAAGTCTGAGACGAAGAGAACCTTGTGATTTCAATCAATCTTGATTGATAGAGCAAGCTCAATAATAAAACAAGATTAGGACTATCAAGATAAAAGATAGTTGGTTCTGTCTTCACGAACCCCTATAAAGTATTTTTAGTCGCTAAACCCTGAAAGGCTTTTAGGAAGGGGACAACTCTAGTTTACAACCAGGACACACAAAGATAGTGTCGGGATTCAAAGATCCCAGTTGTTTGAGGTTCAACTTATATATAAACTTTCAAAGCATAGGTTGCTTTAGGTTTAATCTATGATATCTTTGGAATCAAGCAAACAATATCCACTATTAGATTTTTTTAAATGGAATAACATAACAAGATATATACTATGGTGAACCGTAAGCTAACCGTATACAAAGACATTTTTCATGGACGGTTAACCGAAACTAGACGATTGAACTATAAGCTTATAATGTGACCAATCATGTCTATATAGTGTTCTTAGAGATTTATTGAAATGCTAATTGTCTCACAAAAATAATTTTATGTGCATCTGAAAATATTCGACATGGTAAGTACTTGTACCAGATACATGTACTTCAACCTTATTCGTGACTATATTTGTCATGGTACATGTACCAGATACATGCATCTGAAAATATTCATATGTCATTTTCATAAACACTTAAGACTTTTAAGTTTGAATCACAACCATAAGTTATAATGTGATCAATCATGTCTATATAGTGTTCTTAGAGATTTATTCAAATGCTAATTATCTCACATAAATAATTTTATGTGCATCTGAAAACATTCAACAAGGTAAGTACGTGTACCAGATAGATGTACTTCAACCTTGTTCGTGACTATATTTGTCATGGTACATGTGCCGGGTATGTGTACACTTAATACAAATATAAGTTTCGGAACACACAAAACTTTTCCGGTTTACGTACCGGGTATGGATACCACACCGGTTTCAAAACCAAGAGTTCTTTTTCAGTATGGATGCTAGGTATGCGTACCATTCCAGGTCCATGAGTTCACAGACTTTTTGTGGTATGGATACCGGGTATGCATACCACTAAGTCGCTGTCGAACTATAGCTACATCGGTATGTGTACTGAATATATGTACTACGGCTCCAGACTTATAATAGTTTTCCCAGTTTGTGAAACTGGTATGCATACTGTCCTGTATCCAGTTTTTCAGTAGTTGTATATTTCTCTCTAGATTAATTCGAAACATTCCCAAATAGCCTCTATGACACATATCATTGTTCCAGGATATTTTCGAATGATAATCTTGAATCATTATTTGGATTACGAACAATAAATTGTCCTTAACCGAAATTCATCAAGTATGAGCAAATGTTCGTTAAGGATTGAAAAAGTGGGGGTACAACAACCTCACCCAATAATTCGCTTAACAATCTGTATGGACTAACTCCAATATATTTTTAAGAGAATCAACTAGACAGTCAGACTTAATCTTAATAAAAAGTATATCAAAGAGTTATATCTCAAATTCTCGATTTAATACTTACTCAAGCAAATAGAAATCTGCGAGTCTAATTGAATACAAGAGAAATTAACTTGAATGGTACAAAAGACCAATGTTCAAGTATCAATTAATTTCAATCAACAACCAATGGTCGGATTTCCCAATTGATTGATTCAACGCATAACCTGTGATATTTCAATTATATGACAAAATATAATGCGAAAAATAAATAACACATACATCGGAAGTTTTGTTAACGAGGAAACCGCAAATGCAGAAAAACCCCGAGACCTAGTCCAGATTGACCACACAATGTATTAAGCCGCTACGGACACTAGCCTATTACAAACTAACTTCTGTCTAGACTATAGTTGAACCCTAATCAATCTCACACTGATCCAAGGTACAGTTGCGTTCCTTATATCTCTGATCCCAGCAGGATACTATGCACTTGATTCCTTTAGATGATCTCACCCACAACTAAGAGTTGCTACGTTGCAAAGTCGGAGACTTTAATACACAAATCTGTATCACACAGAAAATCCTATAGGAATAGATAAATCTGTCTTCCACGGAAATACATACAAGTTTTGTTCCATCTTTTGATAAATCAAGGTGAACAGGAACCAATCGATAATCCAGACTTATATTCCCGAAGAACATCCTAGAATTATCAATCACCTCACAATAATCTTAATCGACTAGCGAAACAAGATATTGTGGAATCACAAACGATGAGACGAAGATGTTTGGGACTACTTTTCTATCTTGCTTATCGGAGAAATTAATCTCAAGCCAATCTTACGATTGTACTCAAATACGATAAAAACAACAAGATCAGATCAGGAAACTACAGAGAAAATAATTGGGTCTAGATTCACAATCCCAATGAAG
This sequence comes from Papaver bracteatum, assembly GCA_023529315.1. Lineage (NCBI taxonomy): Eukaryota > Viridiplantae > Streptophyta > Magnoliopsida > Ranunculales > Papaveraceae > Papaver > Papaver bracteatum. The sequence goes on along the minus strand of JAJJWX010003223.1, from coordinate 18,335 downwards.
TCTTCAAGTCGTTAACCTACAGGGTCTCGGTAGAAACCTAAGGTTAAAGTAGAATCGACTCTAGCTTATACAACTAGTATCACACAGGAGGTGTGGGGATTAGGTTTCCCAGTTGCTAGAGTTCTCCTTTATATAGTTTTCAAATCAGGGTTTGCAATCTAATTTACCTTGGTAACAAAGCATCCAATATTCACCATTAGATGAAAACCTAATTAGATTCAAGCTAATATCTTTCAACCGTTAGATCGAACTTAGCTTCTTATACACAAATGAAATATACATCATTTAGGTTTGTGTAACCGTACCTAAACATGTACAAGTCGTTGGTTCAACAGTAGTTAACCAAATGGTTAGCCATATGAGCACTTTCATATCAACCAAATTCATCTTCACCATAACTAATTCAAATGACTCAAAATAACTAGTTGAAGAGTTGTTCAATTGCTTAGATCTCATAGAAGTATACAAGACACAATCGAAGCAAAATCGGTTTTGATTCACTCGAATCGATTCATGAACTTTATAACCACAGTTTGAAAATATGCATTTCTTAGTTTATATATATTTAAGTTCATGAATAAACCAATTTTAGAAAGTAACACACTTATGTATGCGTACGGGTATGCGTACTTAAGTAACCGGATTTGAGTTTGTTTTGGTTTCCAAACTCAGCAGAAATTCACGGACGTGAACTTCGGTAAGTAAGCGTACGGGTACGCATACTTACCAAGTCCCCATCAACCATTTAGAACACACACAAGTATGCATACACTTGGTTCCATGTTTTGGACTTATACACTAATGCGCGAACACATTATATGCTTATATCCAAGGATGGTTACATGTTCTAAACTCTTATTTCAATCATTGAAACATTCTGAGAGGATGTTAAATAGAGGTTACTCACACACTATTTTTCATCAAAGAAATTTTCAAGATATTGAAATAACCAACATGACTTTCGTCACTTGTAAAGATGAACTTGGCCAAAACGAAAGCTTACCAACACATATTTCGAGAAAAAGATAAGCGGGATAAACTCAGCTATAAATAGCAAATGTGTATAATCGAAGTATATATAGCAATATGACTTTTGTCTCGAGATTGGAGATAGAGTAGATAAACTTTTTAAGTGGTAGATAAGTTCAAGTCTCCACATACCTTTTAGTCGATGAAGTTCCACCAGTTCCTTGAGTAGTTCTTCGTCTTTGTATGATGAATACCGTGGAGTCCAGAGCTCAACTACACTTTCTATCCTAGTCCGAGACTTAACTATAAGTAGTCTAGAAATCAAGACTTATAGTTTTGGAAACTAAAATTGACAACAAGATTGAGATAGCAACACTTTCGAGTTCGGCCGAGCAGTGCTATAACAAGCATAGTCATATATATTTTGAGAACTAGTTACCAAGATAAACTTGACTCGAAATTCTTGATATGCTTAAGATAGTATAATTAGTTACGCAACAACATCTCATAGATAGAGAGATGCATATAACTTGAAAAAAATATGGGGTTCAGTCTTCACTTACCTATTGTTGAATAAGTTCTCCAAAATATTCGGTTGATCTTCGACTTCAAAGGGTAGAACACACTGATGTCCGATTCTCCACTACATTTTCTATCATATTCCTAGACTTAACTAATTGAAAACTAGAAATCAAGATATAGTTTTGAGTCTTGAATACTAAAGTTTACAACAATATTGAGATATCAACACTTGTGAGTTCGACCGAGCAATGCTCTAACAAGGGGCATCGTTTAGTTTCCGTATAAATAGTGCCAATTTTTTTCCGTTGGATTTAGATAAGTATTTGTTATAGTTTAGAAGATAATTAAGAAAGAAAAAAAACGGGAAAATAAAAGTTTTATGTTGTAGGGCCTTGGGGTCATGTGTGTGCGACCCATATAGATGTAACCAGGGTTTACCTCATAGCCTATATTATATATTGAGGCTTAAACCTTGTATTATGTAATTATAAGGTTTCTCTTTCTCCTTGTATTCCATGTCTCTATAATACTACAACACGTTATTAGCACGACTCTACCACTTTGTGCAATTTTTTTCTATTATTTTTATTACTCGATATGAAATCATGGATTAATTCATGAAGATATTAACATGGTTCTGATCAAACTTAATTTTTATTATGGACGCGTTACCAGGTATTCTCTTTCCACAAAATAATTGTGTTTTCATACTGTAAACTATGGTTTCATTAATATATGAATCAAACATACAGATTTAACCGTTAGGTTTTCATGAAATTTTAATATGTCAAACTCAATTAGATTTTAAACATTAGGATAAAATTTCATAGCAATTGGAATATGAAGCCATCCCCAAAAACCTCTTTTCACGAAACTGTTTAAGTTCATAAAAACCCTAAATTTAAACAACGTCGTAATATCATGTTATTTATACATGTGATCAGTGGTTTATTCTTTTTATAATAATTAATATAAGGCTAGGTGTCCTAAAGTTCAACTTAACTATTACTTGCTTTCAAATCAAATTCATATCCATGTTTACGAATTCTTCACTCCCAAGAAAATAATGTAATCCATGTAAGCATGAGCGAAGCTTGCCTTATATTACAAAAAAAGAATATGAACCCGTGTGTTTGTCAATTAAGTACCATGCATAAAATAGCCCACGAGTTAACCATACATACCATGAACCATCAAGCAAAGTTAGAGTCCAATAACACCCAAAATCCGGTACAGTCCGCAAACTGAAAAACTGAGTTTGCAAAATCGAGATGTTGGAGTAGTTCATGAACATGCATGCAAGTGCATGGTTCGCGATCTAATTAAAAAACCAGTTTACGAACTCAGTACAAATTCACGAGTTCAGGAATATGGTGAAACATGTACAGTTCGTGAAGTTTAAATCAATTCGCGAATTGTATTGGACTTTTAAGTTCAGTAGCATTAAGATTTGTACCATGTTTGCGAACCAACATTTTCCAGTTTGCGAACTCCAATGCAACTTGATGTCTTTAGGATTTTCTTTTGCAAACATAGTTTGTTGAACAATAATATTATTCTTAACTTCAAATACGGGAAATGTTATTAATATTCAATACTTGACTTCATTTTTCGAGGCTGGTCAAGTACAATCTTGAACTCGAAACTTCTTATTTGTAACTCATTATAAACTAAGGCCACACGACATTGTCTCAGATAGATTGATAAAAATAATGAGTAAATAGGATAATCAGTCTTCACATATCTTTGTTGATGAAGTTCTCGCTGGTGTCTTCGTGTTCTCCCGTCTTCAATCTTCAAGGGTATTTAGTGATTTCTAATACTCAACTACCTAAATAAATTCCTAGTCAGAGGCTGACTTTAGTAGATAGTAAATATAAAAAAATAGCTTTTTAGCAAAAAGTATTTGGATATTATGTTAGAGTACCTACCAACTTTGGGCTAGATCTTTGAAGCAAAAGTATAATACTTCCCTCTTACGTACATTCTCAGTAAAAGAAGGACACCACTTGGCATGAAAGAGTATAGCTGGCAGTGTGGGTTTCATATGGAAGTATAACTTTTGGATGCTTAGAAATGGTCAAAATATACTAACTTGCAAAAATAACTGGACATTTGGTCTTCACTCTTCATGAACCTCCAAAACCAGCAAACTCTCACATTGTAACTAACTAATATAACCAATGCAGTAAATATTGGTCGTATTTGGGATAATATCTGTATATATCGTGTATCGTCCTTTAACTGAGATGATGCACAAAATATCGACGATATGCGAATATTTCGATTATATCGACGTATCGATCGTTGTATCGACCGATAAATTAGAGAAGGATGATAAACTCTCATACAAACTCTATTTTTTGGGTTATTAGGTTATCAAGTGAAACTAGATTAATTGATGTTTTTAAATCAAATGCTCTATATTAGAACTTCTAAGTAGTGCAATGTACAACTACTTGTATTCTGTATCACCGATTATATCGATATAATCCTTTGTATAGGTATATCTCACCTCGCCGATACAAGTCTGATACACGGTATTAATACTTTGATTATAACAAAGTAACTGATCTTATCGATTCGATGCCAAATCTTGGAAAATAAGGTGATTCAAATGATTTTCCTCTTGATATTGCTGACAAGATTATGATTTTCACTTGTTGTATAAGATAAAATAATTTGAATACTGACAAGAAATCTAAAGTTTTTAGTTAAGTCTGCTTATAGCAAATTGGTGGATGTTAAATACAATAATTATATAGTATATATTACTGACAATACAAATGTGGTTAAGTTCTGGAACTCACCTTGGGATTTAAATACTCTCCTAAAATCAAGAGTTTCCTTTGGAAATATATGTGTGACATTGTTCCCAGAACTAAAATACTAGTAAGTGCGGTGTCATCTCAATCTGAAAAGACGAGGGTACCCAAATACACCACAATCTTCTATTTATCCACATATAAGTCCTCTTACTGAAAGTGATCGTCTATGGACAAAGTCGAGATAATACAACAAATCGGTATTCACACTTTGTGTGATTGTCTATGGATACGAGATTGATACAATACGACAACCAAAGTGTGATACTTGATAATAGGTTCAGACTTAACCAAACTCTATATGATCACTATCAAGTATATCTAAGTTAACGTTTGTGTAATTTACTTTAAATTATATAAACAAATATAATTGCGTAAAATAAAAGTAAATCACATAGAAATATTTTGTTAACGAGGAAAGCGCAAATGCGAAAAAACCACAGGACCTAGTACGAATTCAATACTCTTAGAATTAAGCCGGTATACAAAATCTACACCAACTTCATATAGTTGAGACCAAGCAACTACCCCTAGTTCACTCATTTTCCTCAAGTATCCCTGTGCTTGACTTCGATGAGTGCACGCACTAGAAAAATTCATGTGGATCGTATTCCAAATAGTAAAGGGAAAACAAATCTATTTGGTAACAACTCTTTTGATTCTTTCAAGATAAAGATATCTTAAAGCGTATACAAAGGCTCTTTCATTTAATCTAATAAACTCCTTTGCCTAGTTAGATCAAACTATCCAATAACTACCAAAGTAGTCAAGTTTAGATTCACAATCAATCGATACAGATTCTAACAACAAACTATAAAGTGATGACGATCTCACGCAACTAACCAATTGAATAAATTGATTATAGTTGGATCCCAGACGATCAAGGTTTTTTCACACACAAAGATATGAGAACCAAATAAGAAATCTTCTTTGTCTTCAAATCTTCTTTAATCTTCAATAAACATCTTCATAACACCACTTGAATCTCTTGTGATCAATCACACACACAGAACGGAGTCTGTTAACAATGGATTGTCACAAGATGTCTTTAGATCTACAAACAATTCTAAATATCCCGCCGATACTTAGATCTAGTTTGAGTGAATCTTATATCAGAAGAGAAGATTCTCAAGAATAAACAAACTAGGTGCAATTAAAGTTTCAACAACCATTAGTCAATCAAATTAACCGAAAACTAATAACACTGCAACTATCTAGTTTCCCACCAACGGTATTCGTAGAGCTTCTTGATCCTACAAAAGTCTTTAAATGAGCGGTCGTAAGAGATTTCGCCTAATTAGGGTACTTTCCTCTCCGGATAGACGGCTCCACCAGAAATAACAAGAATATAAAGTTTGCTAGAAATGCAAACTTAGGTATTTGGACCAAGGATGTCTGGACACCAAGGACATGGGTTCAATCGGTTATACCTTAATATGGAAACACTTGTGATCGAGCACACAAGTTACTAGTATTGGTTACATCAATTACCAGGACCGGTTACACCAATTACAATGATCGATTACATAACTTCTCTGTGATCTGTCACACCAATTACTAGGATCGGTCACACCAATTACAAATATCGATCATACCATCTCATGGTGATTACTTAGGATTAGTTACACTAATTAACAAAAACTAGTCATACCAAATCATAAGTCAGCATTGTGATTTGTTATACCATCTCACACATATTGGTAATCCAAGGATATGCAATGAATAACCGCACCAATAATCCTAACGATTTCCCTTTCGATTCATAAAACAAGTTTATGAATGTACTTTCTTTAAACAAATGTAAAATATTATTTCGTATGATGAAATCTTCACCATAAGCCATGCACATAATCAAAATAATATATACACGATTATGTCGATGTCATATCTACGAAGTGTAAAAGATAAGCGTTATACTTCGTAGTCTAATTTCCTAATACTATGATCATACAAATATGACCATGTCATATCACTAGAGTAATATATACACTATGTATAATATATATAGCTTCGCGGTTATGTTTTCAATATAGCACGACTTGAAAGATACGTTAGGAATGAAAGAAGTTCAAGTCAATATTACTAACCTCAAGAAAAAGGATGATGTTGTCGTTATAGTTCTCTTCTTCTTCACTTTCTTGGTGTTCGAGTAATACTTGTATGTCTAAACATTCCTCTAGACTTTCTAGTCTAACCTAAACGAAGTTGACTCTAGTATACAATCAAACGACAAATGATTTTTGAGTCACTAAAATATGACAACCAAACTTGACATACCAATACTTGGTGAGTTCAATAGAGCTAAGCTATAACAATCTCCCCCTTTGTCAATTTTAGTGATAAAACTCTTTTTACACATGAATAAAAAAATTACAAAAATTCATTTTACATACGCTTGATTCCAAGTTTCAACAACACAATAACCTGCATATATATTCAATCAATAATGTCGTTGTTGATATTTGAATAACAAAGCTATACTCCCCCTAAAGGCAAGCTAGGTAGATATCCAATCCAAACAACTTTGTTATTCCCCTTTTGTAGTCAGAATTAATACACATCAATATGATAGGTTCCTCCCCCTTAGTCAATGCTTTACTCTTTCGTTAGATATAACGTTTAAGCACAATTGTCCTTTCATTAGTGATTGCAAATCACTTGTTTACTCCATATTTTTCTCCCCCTTTTTGTCACAGAATGACAAAGGTTCGAGAAAATAAAGGACAAACTGAAAGAATCTTACAAATCTAAAAGACTTGTAAACAACCTATAAGAGTTAAACACGAAGGTTTCACATACCACTTTAGATAACCAATATTAAAAACCGAAACTACAAGTAATTTAGTTTTAATATGTTATCAAGGAAACAATTTGCCAAATAAAATTTCCCTAATAGTTTAACAAATCGACTAAGAAATTTAATTCCTTGTTGGACCAATTTCAAACATACAATCGTTTATTTGATCAGACTAAAATAAAGATCAGAATTAACTTTATTTTTCTCCTCGGACTCTAATTATTGAGACAATAACTTAGACCTTTCTCTTTAGATAAGACAAACAATAGGTTAGTTAACTAGTTTTTCTTGTCAAGGCATTCGATTAGACTTGAATAACTGAATCCTCCAATTTGATAAGTCTAATTAAGATCATAATTATCTTAGTTTCTCTTATCCTAATCGATTTGGATAAAACAAATGATCCTGTATTTCGTTAAAGCCGTAAACAATGCATACAAACTAAAATAAATTGACTTGCACAATTATTTTGTTAACGTAAACAATTGAAACAAACATAGACATTATAGCACCTAATTGCACAGAATTTCGTTAAGCAAAAACACTTGATACCCAACAATAAAGAAGATACCAAATAATAAGCCAAAATAAATTGACACAATTTTCTTAACCAAAAATAATTGAATCATATACACACATACATCCATAAATAAAAATGGAACATATCAATTGTCTTGAAGTTTTGTTAAGCAAAAGAAAAATATATGCAATATAAACATGCTTTTCTTAAACGGGAGAAAACGATTAACTAACAAATTCTTTACCTCAGATTTAGTAGCCTCTTCTCCTCAAAAAGATATATCATTAGCGCAAGTTCAAGTTAGAACTCTCCCCATTGTGTTTTCATCCTCATGAAAGAACAAAAGAATAACAACAAAAGCAAACTTTTCCAGAGAAAGGTTGAAATGGTTTTAACTAATGCGTGCCAATAGCAAAAGTCGAAAAACTGAAACACATATGTCTATGCTAAACACAACTCATGTAAACATAAATTGATTCAACATATTGTGACTTTTCACATATGAGTTTCAATCGAACAACTTATGATCCTTTGGTAAAGCCTACCAACATGGGTTAGAACTTAATCCCGCTAAATCAAAAGGCCACATAAACCATAAGGGTTACATCATATGAGATCAAAACATAAAGTTAATGAAATCAATAGTTATCTTATGTATCTGGAGTACTCATATGTATACAAATATTTAGTTTATCGAACATAAACAAACATTAGTATATGTGACTTACATATGAGCTACACCATCACAACTTTCTTATGATTCTGATATAACAATCACGAAGATATGATCCAAAGATGGGCTACACTCAAAAGTTACTAACCATAAGGAAGTGAGCCAATATATGAGATGAAACAAAATGGTTTATCTCATAAACTCAAATGCAATACACCAAAAATATTATACAGAAAATAAAGTATTGCAATTACCTAAATATTGTAGGAAATTGAATTACAAAAATAACGCAAAAAGAATGAGGTTATTCAGGAGTTCGGCGAAGAAGTTATGGACAAAGCAGTTTTACACTCCTTCGTATGGACCAATCACACCAATCACTAGGACCGGTTACGGTGATTACTTATGACCGGTCATACTAATCACCAGGACCGGTTACAACATGAATCCAACACGAAACTGTTTTAGACATAACTTTTGTACAATGTCCCAATTCAAAGATTTTTGGTTCGTTTTAATTGAAAAAAACAAGAGATACATATATATGACATGTAAAAATCAACAACATAAACTCAAAATTACCGTTTCTATCAAAATATCAAGCATAAATAGAAGGTATGAGTATAGAAGAAAAGAAATCTCCCAAAAGATATTAATTAGTCATATAATAACCGAGAGATCATGTGCTTAGTTTCATGTGATTCATCACCCTTCAAAAGATTGAGCACAAAGGTGAGCATGCACATTCCAACACAACTAAATTGTGTTGAGTGAATTGTCTTGTTTGGTGTGAAGTGACTAAAGGCAGAATCATCATTCTTGACCCATAACTTGATTTGTTTTCTCTTGTTTCATCTCTTGTTTTTCTTCTTTGACTTGTGATGAAGAGTGTCATTATCACAATGTTCACTAGTACAAGAGATTTCAGACATGATGTCTTTTTTTAGTCTTTCAAGAAAACTATTATAATTATTGTCACCAACAATTAACAGCTGAGAGTCATTCTTGTGACTAACTTTTGGTACCTTCTTGGCAGGTAGACTTTGGGTTCTATTTATAGTTGGGATTCGTAGGAGCAGCTTTCTCTTTCATACCATTAGGACGATTACCTTTTGAATACTTTGTGAAATAACCTTTCTCCACTCAGATCTTGTCTTAGCATTTACAAAGTCATATCTCTTTCTATATTCAGGTCTTTTATGAGATGGCCTTGTCGAGCGATAGGAAAAATTTGAACTATCATTATAATAATTATTTTGCCAAACTTATGAAATAATGATCTGATTTCCTTTGGGGTGCAATCTTAGCCAATTCGTTTGATACAAAAGAAAGTGTATCTTCTATCTTCTAATCTTGCATCCCATTCTACATACCCTTTATTTCCACATGCCCTTTATTTCCAAATAACAACAATGCAGTAACATACAAAGTATGAGTTTTAATGTTACCTTTGTGTGGATACGCTTGCATTGGTGCTCGGCAAGTTTTTCTTCTTCTTATCGTTGTTTTCTTGACATTAAGAAGAAGTGCTCTCTTTGATTACCACTAAGAGTCTGGTTGAACATGATTCTTAGGCTTGACTGGTTTTACTTCTTTACAAAAAATATGAGCATATTTTACATCAGTGGAAGCCTCTTGGTTTAGAAGAATTTGTAGCTTTGACAAATTTTACCTCTTTGTTAATATTTGAAGCATCTATTCCCTATAGCCTAAATCCTCTTGTATCACGATGATTTTTACTTGCTTCTAACATTGAGGTTAAATTGTTTGAGCTGTCATTGAACTTTTTCAGGTTCAAATTTTCTTCTTCCAATATCTTGATTTTATCAAGAGCAACAGCTAGCCTAAGCCTCAAGGAATTTTTCTCATGAGAGATATGTACCTTCCTTCTCTTCAAAACTCTTTTGTTGAGAGTTAATCCTTGCTTCAGATTCAGCAAGTTTCTCTTCCAAGGATTGAATCTCCAGGAAGATGTTTTCTTGAGAGAATTTAATTTCCGTTGTCAGGAGGAAAGATCACGATCAAGTTGTTCATTTTAAATTTGCACAGCTTAAATCTTTTAGAAGTTTTCCTTCTCTTGTTAGTCAGTGAGTTCAGTTGTACAAGATATAAAACTTTCTTTTAACTCTTGTAGCTCAAAGTTTTTATCTCACATGATCAACAAAATTTTCATCTCTATATAAGGTTTTTCAGAATCGAGGTCATTGATCATCAGAATAGGACTTAACTTAGTCTCATCTTGAGAATATTCAGAAATATTTTCAATTGAGCCGGTAGAACTCGATGAGGAATTCTCTTCTAAGCATTTTTTTTAAAATCAAAACTTCCAAAGTCTTTTGATACGTTAACAGAGTATTTCTTTAGTTTTCACTCTTTCGCTTAACTCTATTTTGACTCATGTATTATAGGTTGGATCGCACCAACACATTATTAGATCTTTTCGTGTTTGCTGCCTCTGATACCAATTGAAAAGATGAGGGCACCCAAATACACCACAATCTTTTATTTATCCACCTATAAGTCCTCTTCTTGAAAGTGATAGTCTATGGACAAAGTCGTGACAATACAACAAATCGGTATTCACACTTTGTCTGATTGTCTATGGATACGAGATCGAGAAAATACAACAACCAAAGTGTAATACTTGATAATAGGTTCGAACTTAACCAAACTCTATAGGATCACTATCAAGTATATCAGAGTTAACGTTTGTGTAATTTACTAAATTATATAAACAAATATAATTATGGAAAATAAAAAGTAAATCACAAACAGATTTTGTTAATGAGGAAAACTGCAAATGCAGAAAAAAACTCGGGACCTAGTCCAGAATTTAATACTCTCATAATTAAGCCACTATAAAATAATCTACACCAACTTCGTATAGTTGATACCAAACAACTACCCCTAGTTCACTCATTTTCCTCGGATCCCTCGCTTGACTTCAATGAGTACACGCACTAGAACAATTCCTTTGGATCGTATTCCAAATAGTAAAGGAACAACAAATCTGTTTGGTAACAACTCTTTTGACTCTTTAAAGATAAAGATATCTCAAGTTATACGATAGACTCTTCCGTTTAATCTAATAAACTTCTTTGCGGTGTTAGATCAATCTATCCAATAACTACCAAAGTAGTCAAGTTTAGTTTCACAATCAATTCGATATAGATTCCAACAAGAAACTATAAAGTGATGTCGATCTCACGCAACTAATCAATTGAATAAATTTGTTTCTAGTTGGTTCCCAAAAGATCAAGGTTTGTGCTACACAAAGATATGACAAACCAATAATAAATCTTTTTCGCTCTTCAAATGTTCTTTAATCTTCAATAAACACATACACAATACCACTTGAATCTCTTGTGATCAATCACACACAGAATGAAGTCTGTTAACAATGGATTATCACAAGATGTCTTTAGATCTACAACAGTTCTAAAGATCAAGTCGATACTTGATCTAGTTTGAGTGAATCTTATATCGAAGAAGATTCTCAAGAATAAACAAACTATGTGCACAATCAAAGTTCTAACAACCGTTAGTGAATCAAATCAATCGAAAACTAATAAAACTGCAATTATTCCCACCAACGTTGCACGTAGAGAATTCTTGATCCCACAAAAGTATTTAAACGATGTAATAGAGATTTACCTAATTAGGGTACTTTCCTCTCCGGATAGACGGCTCCACCGAAACAACAAAAAAATGAAGTTTGATCGGCTCTTAGGGTGGTTTTCCTATAAATGCAAACTTAGGTATATACACCAGGATGTTTGGACACCAAGGAATTTCCAAAACCGAAAATATTCTCAAGATATGCAATGAATGACAAAATTTGGTTTTTCTAATTCCAATATAAATACTTGTCCAAAATTTCTCAAATCTCTATAGAAAATCTCCAATTAGTGATGCACATTACTAATTATTTTCTAAATATATGCATTTAATTGATGGTAATTAAAGCATATAAAACTAAAAACCTTAATTAAAATATTCTCAATTTATTTCGGCGAAGGATCTCCTTGAGTACTAATGAGTATCTTTGAACAATAAATGATAAGAGCTCTTGAGCGTGTTTTAACGATGTTGACATCTTTTCACTTAAACCCTATTCATATTTATATGAATTTAGATTCTTGGAATCGGTTATATCAAATGCTTGATGGTGGTTTTTAACTTAGGGTAAATCGTAAAACCTACGATACAACGCGTCCGGGACTTAAACGCATTTATTAAACCCTTTAATATGTCTGCGATAAAATTACCGGGGTACCTTTTTTTAATTAATTGCTAATTAGGGTTTCGATGGGGCAAAACCTAATTCCCCGCCATGTGCCAATGGAAAATCGTGGGCGTGCCAACCATGATAGCAGCACCCACGTGCACGGTAAACCGTGCCATCCACACCTACCAAGCCAAGGCATGCCAACCATGCTAGCCGCACCGTACAATGGAAAACCGTGCCAGCCACACCTATCCGCTAAGGCATGCCAACTATGCTAGCCGCCCCGTACAATGGAAAACCGTGTCAGCCACACCTATCGCGCCAAGGCATGACAACCATGCTAGCCGCACCACTGTTCAATAGAAACCATGCCATCCACATCTCTTCGCTAAAGCATGCCAACCATGCTTGCCGCCCGGATATGCCATGCATAACGCCAAGCTACAAAACGAAGAGCGTGCGATAATCAATGGTCGACCTTCAATCACGGAGAAAATCTTAGGCGCCAAGGTTACCAGACAACACATGGTAACATTTGAACCAAAACCCTAGCTAGGTCACGATCCTGGCTTGGTCACGCTAAACCCTTGGCCCCACTATGCCAAGTCGAACCGCACCTTTCCTTGGCCCTATCCATGCTAGACACACCATGAGACCATGGCATACCAACCCTTGGCCCCACCATGCCAAGCCGAACGCGCCTTTCCTTGGCCTTAGCCATGTTGCAAGCCGCACCATGCGCCCATGGCATACCAAACCCTTGTCCCCACCATGCCAAGCCAAAGACCTTGCCTTAGTCCCCTATCCATGCTAGCCGCACCATTCCAAGCCAAAATCGCACCTTGCCTTGGCCCTAGCCATGCTAGCGACACCATGCGCCCATGGCATACCAAACCCTTGGCCCCACCATGCCAAGCCAAACCGCACCTTGCCATGTCCCCATGCTAACCTAGACGCCGCCACCATACTGGCCTTCCTTATGCGGCTGCCAAAAACGAAGGCGTGTGACAATCAACGGTCCCCTTTCAATCTGGAGCAAATTCTAGCCGTCCAAGGTTACTTCTAAAACACATGGTAACCTTGACCCAAAACCTGGTTTGGCCACGCCAAACGCGCAAAAGGCATGCCAACCTAGCCGCGCCACCATGTTGGCCTTCCTGTCACGACTGCAAAAAATGAATGCGTCTCGACAATCAATCGTCCCCACTTCAATCCCCGAGCAAATCCTAGCCATCCCAGGTTACTAGACAACACATGAGCAACCTTTGGCAGAAACCATAATTTGGCCATGCCAGGCATGCCAACCTAGCCACGCCATCATGTTGTCCCTTCCCTATACGGCTACAAAAACGGAGGCGTACGACAATCAACGTTCGCCATTTAATCTCAGAGAAAATCCTAGCCATCAAGGTTACCGGACAACGCATGGTGATCTTTGACCTAAAAACCCTAATTTAGATGCGCCAAATCGCTACTAAGGCATGCCATGCCAATGGAATTCCATCCTTGACGCGTCACCATGCTGGCCTTCCCTATGTGGCCACCAAAAGCCAAAGCGTGCGACGATCAACGGCCACCTCCTCTAAGATGCAAAAATTTCAACCGTCGAAATTCAGCCATGCTAGCAAGTCTCCAGTACCGACTTGTCGGGCAACAAAAAATAGCTATGTTTTCCACAAAAACATTCGAGACATCAACATATATCACAAACCGGGGGATCCTCTTTGGGTATTGGTTTTGGAGGTTCTGAGATACGAGCGTACACTACGCCCGTCATAAGGAAGTGTCATAAGGGTGAGCGGTTAAAACACCATGAGTTAAGGTAAACGCTCTTCTTATGGAACATCAATTCCATCAACGGTTTTATGGAACATCGATTCCACGCGTTAACAATTTTTTGTTAACATCAATTCCATGTGCATTTGATGTTCCATAAGAAGAGCGCTTTCACCTTAACTCTATTTTGCTAACTCTACTCCCATTACTCACCCATTTTTACATTCCTTAATGAGACCCGAAATGATTTCACTTCGATTTGTATAAATAGAGGTATTACCTATTTCTACCGAACAAGTTCGATAGAGCATACACCACTCGAGAAAACGTTTACTAGCTTTCCATCTCATAGCTTCCCATTTTCTGACAAGTCGTAACAAAACTACTCTTCCCGGATCAACTATTCTCGTCTCATCACTTTGCTTCCTTCCCTGTAACCAGCTCATTCTCCTCCACTTCGTGACCGAAGCAAGTCTGGAATGGCTATTTCATGGTTTAGGACGGACTTGTACAGATTGATCTCTCGAATCTAAAGTACTTGTAGGTACTGAATATCGCAAGATAATAGTTCATGAGTATCGCAACTCTCTTCAACCAAGTGATATGAGTTGCACAAAGGTTCTTCTGTTTATCTTAACATAAACTCCTTTGCCAGGTTCCAAGATCTATCTTATGTTCAATCACCAAAAGGTAATCGTTAAGATTAAGCCAATCAACACTCTTAATCCAAAGAATGTGTTGATGCCGATCTTCTCAATTAATCAATCCAATCTACCACAAGGATAAACCGATTATTAATTGGATCCTCTTTTCCCAAACAAGTATTATGCACACCAAAGATTATAAAACAAAGTCAGAAATCTTCTATCTCTTCTTTGTCTTCAAATCTTCTTAGATCTTCAATAAATACCTGCACACAACTACTTGAATCTCTTGTGATCAATCACACACGTAACGGAGTCTATTAACAATGGATTATCACAAGATCGTCTTTAGATCTAACAAAAGTCTAAAGATCCCTGTCGAAACCTTGAACTAGTTTGAGTGAATCTTATATCAGAAGAGAAGATTCTCAAGCATAAACAAACTAGGTGCAATCAAAGTTCAACCACCGTTAGTCAATCAAATCAATATGAAAACTAAAGATAAACCGCAATATCTAGTTTCCCACCAACGGTACGCACTAGAGCTTCTCAATCCCAAAGAAGACTTTAAATTGAGCGGTCGTAAGAGATTTCACCTAATTAGATTACTCTCCTCTCCGATAGGCGGCTTCACCAAGAATAAGACAAAAGAGGAAGTTTATCGTTACGAAGGATTAGTTTGCTAAAAATGCAAACTCAAAGTATTTATAGACAAGGAAGTTTGGACACCAAGGAATTTCCAAAACCGAAAATATTCTCAAGATATTTTCCCATATTAACCCAAATTCGGATTTCATAATTCCTGTGAATGCACTGTCCAAAATAATGATCGAAATCTCCTTGGAAAATCTTTAATTAGCAAATGCACATTACTAATTCTTATTTTCCATATATAATTAAAAACCTTAATTAAAAGATTCTTAACTTATTTAAATTCGATCTTGGGATTTACTTCCTTCTTAGCTGTTAAGGAATATCTTTGAACAATAAAAGAATAAACATTAATGCACGTGTTCAAAGTGTGTCGACATCTTACTCTTGCAAGTCCTTTTCATACTTACTCACTTGAAACCGATTTACCACACTTCCAAACAAGTTTAGAATTGGTTCATCTGACTTTCAAGAACTATGTGATTGATCAAGTAACACTCAATCACAAACCATGGGTTTATGGTTCTACCAAAACAAGTTTCGGTTCTACCTCCATGTGAGTATTGTGCATAGTCACACTAGCTTACCAAAATTCGGCTGACTAGGTACTAGGATCGGTTCCCCACATATATTTGGTATCTAACTTGTATGCACTGCACATGTCCATAGGATCGGTTCCCCCTTTCCTAAAAACGTGTTGCACATGTTCATAGGATCGGTTCCCCTTTCTTCTATAAACCTTGTTGCACCTCATACAAGGATCGGTTCCCCTTTGTGATGTACTGCACCTCTTACTAGGATCGGTTCCCCTCTCCCAAATTTGGTCAGACACTCACAAACCCGATCATACCCCAGGTGATTACTTAAGATCGGTTTCACTAATAAAAGTCATACCAATACATAAGTCAGGCCTCATGTGAATAGTTTTACCAAGAACACAAACAAGTCATGAGCGGTTATACTAATCACACATATTGGTCGTTCATAAGATATGCAATGAAGAACAACCCCAATAACGCCTGGCGATTTCCTTTTCGGTTCACAACACATATCATGAACTTACTTCCTTAGAACACATGTAAACATTGTTTCCTAGGATGAAATCCTCACCTCATACCCATACATAATCACAATAGCATTCATACGATTATGTTGATGTCTTATATACAAAGTTTAATGGTTAAGCAAGAAACTTCATATTGTATTCCTTAATACTATGTCTATCTAGAGTGTTCATGCTTCGCAGTTTTATGTTTTCAATATGCACGACTTGAAAGATACGTTAGGGAATGAAACAGTTCAAGTCAAATATCACTAACCTCAAGTGGAAGGATGATGTTGTGGTTGTAGCTCCGTACTTCTTCACTTCTTCAAGTCTTCGCAATACTTGTAATGTCTCACCCTAATACTTTCAAGCTAACCTATACGAAGTTGACTCTAGTACATTTAAATCAAGCGACTCTTAAATGAGTTTTGGTTCACTAAAATATGACAACCAAACTTGACATACCAACGCTTGGTGGGTTCAACCGAGCAATGCTCTAACAATCTCCCCATTTGTCAATTTTAGTGACAAAACTCTTACAATCATATGGATAAACAAATTACAAGAATTCATTACACATACGCTTGATTCCCGAATTCAACAACACATAACCTGCATTCATTCAATCCTTAAAATGCCGTTGTTGACATTATAATAACAAAGCTCATTCTCCCCCTAAAGGTGAGATAGGTAGATTTTCAATCCACGCGACTTTGTTATCCCAATCATATGATATGTTACTCCCCTTTAGTCTGTGCTTTTCCTCATTCGTTAGGTAAACGTTCAAGCACCATTGTCCTCTTCCCTAGTGACACCAATCAACATAAAATTGATACCAGCATCACTTGTTTACTCCATATATTTTTCCCATTTTTGTCACAAAAATGACAAATAAACGAAAAAATAAAGGACAACACGAAAAGGATCTTACAAATCTCAAAATAGACTTGCAACCTGTTGAGTCAAGCACGAGGGTTCCACATACCATTTTTGATAACCAATATCAAAACCGAAACTACAAAGTATTTACTTTTTGATATGTTATCATGGAAACAACAAGCAATTTTCCCAACTAGTTTAGCAAACCAAAAATCAACTAAGCAACTTAGTTCCTTTGCTAAACCGATTGTATAAATACAACCGCTTCATTCGATAAGACCAAAACAAAGATAAACTCCATTTTTCTCATCAGGTTCTAATTATCCATATAACTTAGACCTTTAGATTTTAAACAAGCCAAATACTAGGTTAGTTAACTAGCATTTCCTTGTTTAGGCATTCAACTAGACTTGAATAACCAAACCTCCACTTTGATAAGTCTAACTAAGATCAATTAACTTAGTTTATCTTATCCAGAATCAATTGGACTAAACAACTCATCCCATCAATATATTCATTCGTTAAGCCATAAATAATTCATACAAACCAATAAATCAACTTGCATAATTATTCACCTCAACCGAAGCAATTGAAACAACATATATCATCAAAGTTTCACTTATTGCACCGAAATTCTTGTAAGCCTAAACAATTGATACCATACAATAAAGCAAAATAACAATTGTTTTACTTAACTGGAAGCAATTAAAATAACATAGACATTAAAGCACCGTAATTGCACCAAATTTTGTAAGCCTAAACGATTGATATCACACAACAGCAAGATAACAATAGTTTTACTTAAC